>JARGYF010000153.1:0-164913 GCA_029203975.1 Mycena vitilis
TTCGCAGATGCGGCCAGCAGGAATGAGGCAAGAACGAGGCTCGGGGCTTGCTCAAGACGGGAAACGGAAATGGAGCGCAGGAAACGTCGATGAAACGTTGGACGGAGTCGCCCCAAGTCTCCAGCAAGTCTTGAGATCTCAAGGATACCAGTGGTGGTCGGCACCAAGTCGGCACGCAGGTGGCGGAACGAGACCAATTTTCGGGGGGTCAAAGCCTCAACGGCGCGACCTCAAAAATAGTCTCCACGACAGCTGCGACTCGCGATCCAGGGCCAGAGAGAAGTCCACGCGCAGCCGATCCACGTCGCCTCATCCTCCACCCGCATCTGCTGCACCCAACCGCCACGTCGACCTAACCCGCCTCCGTCGTCCCGCTCCCATGTCCGACGCGGACGACTTTTTGCCCTGCCGCACTCGCGTGGATGCGCTCACCCAGTGCACGACTTGTTTTCCCCGGCTCGTGAAGTGCGTTGTCCTCTTTTCTCTGCTTTACTGCTCACCCACCCGCACATAGCCCCGACCTCTCTCCGTTGGCCAGAACCTCGATCGAACGACCACCAGCAGCGCGCCGCGCGTTTCTCGGAAAAGAGCAGGGTCCACCTCAGGTGTGTCGCCTCCCCCTTGCTGTCCGATGTTCTCGCTGACTTTGCTCTCCAGCATTGCCGTGTCTTTCCGACACAAGTGGCGTCACCGGCGACTACAGCCCAATGCCCGCCTCCGCACCGTACATCACCTCGCGCACCTCGTTTCACACCAGCCTAGCCGACACGATGCCGCCAAGCGTCCTGTCCGCACAACTCGCCCCGAGTGCCACGTCAGCGCTGCTCCTCGCTCGCTTCTACCCGACTTGACGTCCGCGGACTCTCCTGCAAGTAGGCCGGTGCGGCGAAGACATACTTACCGGGACTCGCTGCGGGCACGGAGGTGCGTCTCCTTGTCTATGTACTCCTTTCTCTTCTCTTTTTTCTTTTTCACTTCACCTTCTCTCTCCCCTCCCTACCCCACTCCCGCCCCTACATGCACAACGCCCGCGCGCTATGCGGGGCACATCCGCGCCCCGCCGCACGTACCACCGCACACGACGTCCGTTCGCGGGTCTGGTCTACACCACCAAATTGCGGTGATGTCTGCAGGAGACTCGTTGAGTAATCACAAGAGCACAACGAGCCTGTATCCAAGAAACGTTTGCTGACGTCCCGTTGACGTACCCATCGTGTATTGTTTGATCGTTTTTTGATGCAGAGTTTTGGAAGATATTTGGTTTCATACACCGGGGAGATTACCTTGGTGTCGCAGGGACATTCAAATTCATGTTGCTTGTATCTAGCCAGGAACATGGACTGCATGGTTGGGCAATGTGCCCGCGATCCGATATGTCGTGTCATACAAACATTTCTGCTTCTGGTGGATCCATGTCGTTAACCATATCTGCTGAGCAGTTGGCATATCTATGAGCGGCGGAGGACTACTCAAATACGGGTTGAAAGAGATGTATTCATGATGGGTGCGTGTATATTCGGAACAAAAGTGATACACGGATCCGTGCTCGTCCAATCCACCGATCCATTCCATTCCAATCCGGCCTCAATGCCGACACCTCCCCCGCCAACCCATGGCACTCCTCGCGTACGTCCGGGTTCCACTGGCCACTGATGTGTCCGGGGTTGTAGAGCAAAAGTAGGGCGAGGTGGACGTGTCCCACTCTGCGCGAGCCGCGGCGCCGGCGTCGGAGTGCTGTTGTGGCGGAATGGTGACGAAGGTCGTGGGTGGAGCGGCTGGCTGGCTGGCCACACATTGCAATGGCACGTACATCCGCTATAGATAACGTTAGCGTGCAAAACAAGCTGGGGACAGCGGCGCACATTGAGAGAATCATAGTGGCGTGTGGGAGACCAAGAGTGTCGATCAGGCTGCAGAATATGTCAGTTGTGGAGGTGGATGTGTGGAGATTGGGCTTACCGTGGCTTTCTTCGAAACAGGCTCCGGAAGATGTCAGCGGCGGGCATGTGCGACTCGGCTTACCTGAAATCCTGAAATCCCTGATACTGTATAACATCTTTTACGAATGCGTAACGGGCTACGAAAAAGATCAGCACTGGAGGTGAGCAAGTGAGAGTCTGCTTACCGTGACAAGTCGGACGCGGGTATACAAAACACGAGCTATGGAGAATGTCAGTAGTAGAGGTGGGCGGGTGCGACTTTGCTTACTGTGGCATCGCCCGAGCGGCCAGATATACGAGCTACGAAAAAAAAAATCAGCAGTGGAATGGGCGGGTGCGACTGTGCTTACTTTGGCATCGCGCAAGCAGGCAGATCTAGGAGCTACGAAAGAGGTCAGCAGTGGAGACGGGCGGGTGCGACTGTGCTTACCTTGGCATCGCCTGATGTACGAGCTACGAAAAAGGTCAGTAGTGGACACGGGCGGATGCGACTGTGCTCACCGGGTCCTGGCACGCTCAAGCGTCGCACTTATGGATTGTGATGGTCGATCGTTGAGGGCATAACATTGGGATAAACAGTTGAGAGGCAGGGAACGACGACGCAGATACGCGGGAGTGTCGCCGAAGACAGATGGTGGTGAAAGAGAAGGTGGTTCGTTTTCATTTGTGTGTTCGAGCTTGCCAAATGCCTTATATCACTGCCACCTCCTGGCGACAGGCATTCATATTTAACGAGCGTCGAGCTCCGTTTTGAACCAAAAATTAGGACAACAGACTCAGAGTTCCCAGTATTATTTTATAGCAGTTGTCGGAATATTTCTATGGGACCCCCCATGTTCCACGAAATCACGAAAATAATATACGGTCCAGAAAAGGCAATTGCAGTATTACAGGCGACGAGCCTCAAGTAAGAAATAAAGAGTGGATTATAGGAGTCTTCATGCGAGCTCCTATAACAGAGGTGAGCATGGTGGAGGATTGAAGACGCGGCCGGCGTCGACATGTTCTTACATATGCATAAAGGTTGCCTTCATCGTAGAGCCGTCCCCTTGAGGATCGCTGCGAGACTCAGAGCAGTCGTAGACCGGATGGCCTTCCGGAGAGCAGGGGGCGGTTGCCGGGAGGCTGGAAAAACATTGTGTTGTCGACGTGGAGGAGCGGTGAAGACGTACACATTGAGAATATCGAATCGGACGTCCGTGTGATGTGTGACCGGGGATGTCCGCAGGACATTTTTTTACGACATCTGTCTGGCCTTTACCCAGCGAATATCCGCTTGAGGTGAACTTTGTATCTGCACGACATCCGTGGTCGACGTTTATACCCTACTTCTACGGTCTCTCAAATTCGGATTCGGGCTGGTTGGTGGTGTAACAAACGAGACGGAGTGCGACGCCGTGCGACTTTGCGCTCTCCGTACGTGCGCGCCTCTCGTGTACGGCACTGCGCACGTCATGCCTCTACTACTCTATGTAGTGTAGTACTTCTACAAATCTTGTCTACCTAGGTACAAACTTGAATACATCCACGTTCGCTTCAATTCAATCTGCGAGAGTCAGCTAAATTAAGTTGAGAGCTGTCTGCTTGATTTATGCGCACTGGAAGCTTTGAAGCCGGACGGCACAAGTCCTTGATTTCGAGGTGCGCGCATTGAATTGGACGCGTCTGTCGAAAGCAAACGAGTAATTAGTAAGTGAAATTGAACGAGATGGAACTGCATACCGAGGCTCGGATCTCGAATCCGCGTCGATGGGGAGGATTTTCGAGCCTGACGTGAAGAGTCGGTGAAAAATGAATGAAGTACGCACGGAGGTTGGTTGAGAAATTGAGTATATACTGTGTTGAGTTTGACTGAATCGTACAGCCTCGCGAAGACAGAAGAAAACGGATTAGTCTGAGTTGGAGCATAGTCGAAAGAGAAGCAAAATAACTGGACCTTTAGGTTGTATCCATCGAGTCGGACTCGGACAAGGGCGAATTGAAATTGCAACCTCGGTTGAGATACGTTGAGGTTGGGCTTCATGCAAGGCTCGGAATTTTCGAACGCAAAAGGGACGTGAGTGAGTGAGAGAGATAGATGTTTCGCGGAAAGGGACTCACGGGTGACCGGGCAAGGTTCAACGTTCGGGTGCATCCAAAGAAACCGAACAGCGAGGGGCTGTAATGTGGCAAGTGTTCCGAAGAGATCAGAGTCGAAGTAGATGTACCTTGTGGTGGATTTGTACCGCGCGGGATGGTGCACGAGCCCTCTGGATATGAACTGCGGAACTGCGATAGTCGAGTCACAGTTGAACCTGAGTTTGAGATACGTACCTAATAGATGTTCGAGCCAAACCCAAGATGGATGCACTTGAACCGAAGCACGGATTTACATTGAGTGTCTGTAGTGTAAACAATTTTAGAGCGGAGGAGATACACGAGGCAGACAAAGGGCTTACCTTGGGCTGTACGGCCACGACACAGTGATTCAATGGTACACTCAAGTTTTGGTCGCCGATGGCGCTGACATGGGAATCAGCACAATTGAAAACTTGCGATAGGATAGCAAATAGAAAAAGCCACACCTCAAGTCAACTGGGTCGAGGCTAATGCGAGCGGTGCACGGCTCTGAACCAATTCAGAGTCAGTAAACAAATCCAAGCTTGAAAGCAACTCGATGCACCTGTTGGGTTGTAGTACAACACGGATCGAGAGTCGAGGTTCAAGTTCTGAATCCTCACGGCGCCCTGGAACGAATGGAGCCAAGGTCAGTACCCTGGATCATGTCTTGAGAGCCGTAGAATTACTCGCCAAGGAAAATGGTTGAACTGAACCCTCGGGCGAGTCAACACGAGATAAACGAGGGTTGATTCCTACAACGGATTGAACGGGAGTCGGTGCTGGAACGAAGGTAAGGCAGCCAGACCTACTGCTACAGCGACACGACTAAGCTCTGGAAGTCTAAAGGGTGTCTACAACGAATCAAGTCAGTTCGAGTGGGCAAGGAAGAATGATTCAACAAACGCACCTTGCCATTGAAGCTGCGAGATTAATCAATTGAACGGTCAGTCATAGCTAATGAATTAGAGCGTGGTAAACACATCTCAATCCGCCCGTGCATAGTCTCGGCCTTCCGGAAGTATGCGAGACCGGGCAGTGAAAATCTAAATTAGGGCGGTCAGTTCACGTTCTAGGCCGGTGTCGAAAACTGAACCAAGTCAGTTAAGATGTAACAGCAATGTGAGAGCAACGCACCTGCGCGATATACTAGCATGAGCTCGGCCGTGAGAGACACGGCGGAGCCCGCCACAGGAATCACGGTCAGTAAGCTATAGAAGAAAGCCTGAGCTACAGTCAGTCGAGGAAGGGGGGGTCACGTTTACTGTGACATACCTCAAAACCGCGTTTATTCAATCCGACCAATCCAAACCGGCCAATTGAAGGGAATGGACTGTATGATACCATAATTTAGCAATAGACAACAGTGAACCGGTAAAGATACAACTTACCTCGATGCGTTCGCGCAGAGTCTCGGCTGTTTGGCTGGAATAGCGTAGCAGTCAGTGAAGACGTGTCGAAGTGGCATTCAAGTCTTGTAGTGGACGAAACACAGGTCAGTAAAGCAACTGGTTTGCAAGAGGAATAAGCTTACCAACGAAAATCCTACATACAATGATTCAATGAGAGTCGGTAAGGCGTCAAAGCAAAAACCACAACGACGTATGGACGGGTCAACGCTTCAAGTCAACGCTTCAAGTGACCAAGGTCAGCGAGGAAAGTATAACGCAAATAAAATTGTACCAAGGTTAGGTGCCGCGCGCACGACGTTCACACAAAGTCTCAGGTGGATTAGGGAGACGGCTGGTAACAAAACACATGCATTCACGGCTATAGATGGGTCAGCAGGGGAAGAAATAAATCAACCTGAATTACCGTTGCGTTGCAGGAACCAAGCAGTGTAGCGTATGAGAGTTTGAAGTCAGTATTGCGCTCGAGCAAAGAAATACGGCCGTTGCGAGCCAGAGTTTGAGTGCCTTGAAGCAAATTTGAGGAGCACCAGTGCGAATCCAAAGCAGGAGATTGAAACGAAAAAAAGGACCATTGAAATCGCGCAGAGGTTTGATAGTCAACGAGGATCTTGAGGAGATACAAGGGATAGTTGATGGCGCGGACATGGCAAGCCAGAGTGAGAGTTTTGAACGAGAAGTCAAGAAGTCCCAGCGCAAATACAGAGCCAGAGATTGAGACGAGAAGAAATGGCAGTTGAAATGGCACAGAGCATAAGTAGATTTGAAGAGAAATTTGAGGTATGACGCAGACGAAGAATCTTGAGAATGAGATGAGAGGAAGGATCAGATCCCGAATTACAGGGCAAAGAGCTTGAAAGACTATGAGCAACGAACACCCAATGTAAGCTGCGACATACCTTGCGACCCGAAATCCCCAACTTCGCCACTCCCATCGTCGATAGACCGCGAAAGTCACCTAGAAGCTGTAAAGCATGAGCCAAATGAGTGAGATCCTGCTCACTAATCTTGGGTGACCCGCGGGCTGGAAGGTGGTGGTGGTCGATGAAGAAGAGAGCGTGCGAAGACGCTGCCGAGGCGGCTTGATGGGCTCGGCAAATGCCGGGGCAGCCTTAAACCGACAGCACCGGGAGGGAGAGTCACTGAAGGCGAGGGCGGCACACGATTGCGAGGAAGAACAGAGCATGTGAATGCCGACATGCCGGTGGCTGAGAGCAAGCAAAGAGGAGAAGGAGGGAAAGGGGGAAAAAGTGGGCGACATATAGATGGGTCGCGAGGGCGGCGGTTTATATCCCAACTGAGCCGCGTCGTGGGAGCACTGCTGACTGAGTCAGGCCTAAGCGAGCGCTTCCGTGATAACAGTGGAGCGGAAATGTGTGCATGTAACTCCGAAACCGGAGATGTTCAGGGTGCCTGCGGGAGTGTTCCTTGCTCTGGGAGAGCTACACCCCATATTTCGGATCAAAATTTTTGATTTATGTTGCTTGGAACACTCCGGTAACATATCTGCACACAAGGGCAAAGTAAGTAGAGGATGTGTTTTTGAAAAGTGAGTTCGGCAAAAATATTGACAAGGCAACGAAACAGGGCTGAAATGCAGCACCCGGACCCCTGCAGATCATTTCCATCACGTAAGAAGATTACTCCGTGATAATAATAGCTTCCATGCGTTCCCTGAAATTCGGGGAGCGGAATGCATGGGAACCGCCATTTCGCGTATTGCGGCGTGCCGGAAGCTTCGTGCGCTCCAGAGCTCTGCCAATCTGGCCTGGATGCCTCCAGGAGCTATCACGTGATATTTCAAGGGAATTGGATCGGCTCCTGCAGGACACGAACAACAGCAACGGAAATTTAACCCTACCGCAATTACATGCCTCGCTGAGCATCAGACAATTCCGAAACTGCTCTTGCAGCAGTATATAGATACGTAGAACAGAGTTCCCACGCCAGGACTATTTTATTTCCTGCTTGATGAACCTCAAGAATTGATTTTGGTGAATGTTCAACCCGAAATTTCCATATATGGACGAGGATGTTGAGTCCGGTCCGGTTTTCCCACACCAAAAATATTCAGTCAGAGGAATTTTTTTGCAGGGAAAAAATGCGAAACAGGGGTAGAAAGCGCTTGATGCTTGGGCCGGATTACGGCGCTGGGCTGGGCGGCCAATGGCAGAAAAGTGCAAAAACAATGTGAAGGTCAGCGAAACAAAAACCGGCTCGCACCATTGAACCCCAAGTGTGGGGGACCAACGGAGATATTCACGGCGTAGCCACTACATCACAACACCAATCCTGGGCCCAGATCTGAGGGCCATATAGCCTACCGACCACCTGGCAGCACTTACCGACGTCGCAACAACTCCGCTCCCACGCAGCGCCATGCGCTGCGCAAGGGGCGTGGAATGTGGAACCCCTACTCTTGCTCATACCCTGAGTTAATTCCCACCGGCGGTAAGTAGATCCCGTTACAGGCCGTCGCTTGTGTTGCTGACAATTTGATGTGGGTTAAACTCCGCGTGGCTGAAGGAAATAGCTGTCTGCCATCCCGCCTCACAAGCCCACCAGATATGGCTTAAACGGTGTGTACATGTAAATTCTCACTCAATACTGCGAGGCTAAATGCTCAAAGTCGCAACTGCTTCTATTTTTTTCCGGGCCCTCGCATCACGATTCACCGCAGGTCTCACTCGGCTATATGGAGTCCGAAATTTTAATGCGCATACTTTCACCTGCTCAACCTACCTGCAACTCTCAATGAGAAGGGGAGAAGGGGAAAACCCAAGTGGGGGGCGGAAGAAATCTGTAAGTGGTATCCCAATGAGGATCCACATCCCTGAAACATTTCATTCATCAGAGCAATTCCACGCCTGCCAACGTACGTACTCACCTGGATACACACCACCACCCACCTCACTCACTCCTTCCTTCCTCCCACCTCCCTCTCCCTCTTTTCCCTTTGCACGCCCCCGGAGCCCAAATTTGCGCCAAGACGACGTATCGCGGTTCCGCGAGCGGCATTTCAACGCTGGTAAGCCCTGCTCCTCAGCCTCATTCTGATGCATTTTCGCCCAACTTATTCAGCCTTTTTTTCAAAGATTTTTGGCCGCCGGCAGGCACGCGGCGGCTACTCCTTCAATGCACCGTGTACGGCTGTTCAATTGAACTTGCGACATGCCTCGGAGGCGCCGCTGCGCGCCGACGTCGACCCAAGATTTGGGCTTCCGGCGAGCAGGGGTTTCGTGCGCGGTACGTCTTCATTTCCTCGGCTAATTTTCGCCTTTTTTCAAAAGCTTTCGGCCGCCGGCAGGCACGCCACGGCTCGACCTTTACTTCTTCGTCTGGAGCCTGGGTATTCGACTTGGCGCTAATGGTGGAGGCGTCACGCAGCGGCGCCGAAGTGGAGACACTATAGATGAGCTTGCTGCGAGGGAAGGTGCGATGGATGCACGGTACGTCTTCAGCCACTTACCTCCGTTGCCGTTCTAAGTTTTCGAGATTCCCCGTGGCGGAGCCGCAAGTCAAAATTCAATTTTCTGGCGTCCCGCGAGCGACGCACGCGTTCAAATCCAAGAAACTGCGCCTGCGGCGACACGGTGAGTCCTACTATATATTCCCCTCTGTGCATGTACAGCTGGAAATACAGTGTTGTCGCGGCGGCGGGCGTGCAATGCCCTTGCGAGGGTGAACGCGTAGCTTGCTTGGCTGGCGGGAGATGGTCGAATTTTTCGGGCCGCGGGCGCGGGTGTACTTGGACTGCATATAGGTGAGTTCAATCTACTCGTTTGCGCTGATTTCGAGACTCACCTGGATTTTTTCCTGCCTGCGGCGCGTTCTGTCGCGTATCAGAGCCAGGGACGCGCTCGTTCGCTTCGAACTCAACCACCAGTCAGTTGAGTTCAATCCTACCGTTTCTGATAACTTTGGCAGTCTACTTTGCATTTTTCTTTGCCTGCGGCGCGTTCAGTGGAGTCTGAGAAACGAGGTACGTCTCGATTGGTTTGAGCCCTAGCTTCGACTCATCTTGTGGTTCCCGGACTTCGATGCCTCAGTCCCATTTCACCAATTTACTGACCCCAGAATTGTTCAAAGCTATGGTAGTCAGCACTTGCTCACCCGCCATAAGGCTGAGAGACAGCGGCAAAAGGGCACCGCACAGTCCTCAAAAACGCGTTTTTTTCTCGTGACTTGAATCAAACCCAAATATTTTGAGGTCCGTGCACGAGCTGAAACCCATAAAGGAAGACGAAAAGGGCGACGGGAGGAGACTTGGCGACGGGCGACTTAGCGTGAGGGCGAGGAAGGCGGCGCTTGGGAACATGTGACCAGATGAATAAATGTTCCGGTATTAAAACAAGGCTTGTGTCGAGAAATGCACAGAGATTAAACTCAAACATGGGCTTTTCCGCCTCCCACTCCTCGAGACAATTATTACGCTGGCAGAGCGCGGTGTACGCCGGCGCGAGCCATTCGGGTATATTGTACTTGATTGCGAGCACCAGTTTGTCGATGGGGTCGAACGCCGTAGGGCTTTCCTCGATGGATTGGATAGCCTGCGCACGGAGGAGGTCGAACCCGAGCCGCGTTGAGATGGACAAAAGTATAATCCACTGGCTGAGGGGGAAGCCCGACTGGCGATACATGCTGGGGAGACGTCCGTAAATATCGTTTTTGAGCCGCCCATTGATATTAATGGGGCTCACCCGTTGTAGAAGAAATCGAGGAGACATTCGAATTCGGCGACGCCGACTCCTTCCAGTGGAATAGCTTCAGTTTCTCGCTGACCAAAGTCTCCCAATGGACCCGCAAACAGTTCCTGGAAATAAATCGAGTCCCGCGCAAGGAAGTGACGGTGAATTTTGAAAATTTGGCCTTCGACCTACGTAGATAGAGTTAGCCTGCGAGATAGGACTCCGAGAAGCATTGTAAAATTACTTTGAAGAAGGTTATCTGGTCGTCGAAGTAGTAGCGGGGATTGATAGACCCCGCGGCGATTGTATCTGGGTATTTCGCAATGGCCTCATTTAGCAGGTCGCCCAAGGACGACCTTGGTGAGGAAGGAGGGGGGGATCCAACACCAAGGATGCGACTTCCGGGTGTAGGAGACCATGACGGGCTGACTGCAGTCGATCCTGGGAGGCTGCCGTTCGGGAGGCCAATGGACATGCCAGGGCGAGGGGACCAGTCCGGTCCTGGGGTAGCCGCCACAGACTGCGGGCTGTTCGGGGACAATAGAGACGGCGAGCGACTGGAGAAACGAGAGGAGACGCTCATGTTTTGATGCTCTGCGTCGACACAGGCTCGGTGTAACAGATGATTTATAGGTGGAATAGAGGCACGCAGTGACGGAACCGCGGGCCTCGTGGTAACCAGACGTTGCTTTCATATGAAGCTCTGGCGATCAAAGGTACCTTACTAAAAACACGGTGCTTGAGAACGAAATGGAGCTGAAGCTCCCCAGAGGTATGCCGAGGTATTAACGCCTTGAGAGATTTGAGCTCAGGTTTGTGTATAAACTAGAACTTACTTTTCGCTTGATGAGTTTATCTGCGGACACAGTTCTGAGGCCTGAGGATGCGTCCTGCCTGAGGACTCCGACTCGGACACCAGTGGGCCCCCGGCCGGCCAGCAGGAATGAGGCAAGAACGAGGCTCGGGGCTTGCTCAAGACGGGAAACGGAAATGGAGCGCAGGAAACGTCGATGAAACGTTGGACGGAGTCGCCCCAAGTCTCCAGCAAGTCTTGAGAGTCTGTTCGGGTGTAGCGACACAGACATATGTCTGTGGACTTTTTCCTTATTTAGTGGTATCTCCGAATGCGTGTGAATATGTCACACTTGTGACTTGACGTGTCTTTTTTCAATCACTTCTCCTTCTCATCCGTCTTCACGTCTTCGCGGCGTCAACGCGTACACAAACCAACGGCACTTTTGATGCCGCGCACTGAACAGCCTCTCCCGGAGAAGGGCCGGGCGTCCTGGACCGCCGCGGACATTCTGGCGCTCATCAATTTTCTCATCGAGCAAAAGTCGAAGGCGGGGGACAATGGCCAATTCAAAGGGACTGAATACCGGGCGGCCAGAGACCTAGTCAACAAGACTCGCACCACGGGTGGCCCGAAAACGGAGAAGTCTTGCCGGACAAAATACCTCGCGGTGCGTCGCAAATAATGCACGATACCTCTATTGCTTACCATTTTTTGCACGTCCCACAGCTCCGAAAAATGTGGCAGCTCGTAGACCTCATTATCAACACATCGGGCTGGACGTGGGACACCAAAACCGGAGTCACCGTCAATGAAGCGACACAGGGCGCGTGGGACGCCTTCGTCAGGCAGTACCCCGAGGCTGAGCAGTTCGAAAACAAGGGCTGGCCGTATCACGAGGCCCTGGCACCTCTTATGCCCACAAAGGCGAAGGGGAGCTATGTGTACCGTCCGAATGCCACGCCCTCCGTCGCGACGAGGTCGTCGTCCCCGACCTGGGATGACGACTTTAATCGCGTCTCCGACGACGACGACGATGACGACGGGAATGCAGCGGAGGGAAGTGGTGGTGGTGTAGGGGATGATAGCGAGGGCTTCGACGGCAGCGGAGGTCCTGTTCCCGAGGAAGAAGAGGACGAGGAAGAGAATGACAAAGACTCCGAGGTGCGTACATTGTCCCTCTTCGATTTGCTATACTCACCATAATACAGGCTGCTCCGGCAGCATCGACACAGTCTGGAAAACGCCGCGCAGCCCAGGCTGCTGGTCCCCGAGTCAAAAAACCCCGTCTTACCCCGGCCGCCCAAGGTCTTGCCAATCTTACCGCATCTGCGGAACGATTTAACGAGATTTTTGGGGACATCCGCGACCTGATAGCCGCTCCAGCATCTGCGCCGGTACCCGCCAGTTCTTCTGCAGGTCCTTCCACCTCCGTCGCTGCCGCTGCCGCTCCCGCTCCCGCTCCCGCCACGGCTCCCGCTTTCCAGACGAGTCCCCAGCGCCGGGTCACCGCTGTTGTGCAGGCGCAGGGCGAGACCTGGCTCACGCCTGATCAGCGTCTCGCTTTTGTCCAGATCCTCAAGAAAGATATCGCGACCGCAGATGTTTATATGGCTATGCAGACGGAGGAGATGCGTATTCCGTTTGTCCTGGATGAGCTGCGTCAAAAGGAGATCTATGCATTCCATCCACTCTACTCCACCTTTGATCTTGACATTTAATCTACGTAGCTATATATCTACTGTTCGTCAAAGCCATCCCCCCTTTCACGCAACCATTCTTGATAGCTCTCCCACATCTCCTGAGCAATGGCATCGCGACACTGCTCCGATTCTGCCTTTTCCTCCGAAGTAGTTGCACCGTCAGCAAGTGTACCAAAGTCGTTGGCCCGTTGTCCGGGGTTCGGGTCCTCAAGGTCCGTGTCGAGGATTTCCTCCCATTCCTCTGAGTCATGCTTGAGAATGAAATTGTGCAGAGCGGCCAATGCAGGTAGGATCCTGGCCTGAATACCCATGTCGTATTCAGGAGGTCGAGTGAGAATCTCCCACCTGGCCTTCACAACACCGAAAATGCGCTCGACCACGTTCCGCGCCTGTGCATGCCGCAGGTTAAACAATTCTTTCCGATTGGCAGGCCTGCAAGGATGATTGAACGATGGGTTGAACATGGCGAAAGGAAGCATACCGGACATTGGCACGACCCCATTCTGCCAAATGGTATCGTACTCCCCTGTATGGAACGAGACAAACATCACAACTTCCGAATCCTGCATCTGCGAGATAGTATTTGCCATCCGGCACAGTGAGGTCGTTGAGACGTGCGTCCAAGAACAGTGCAGCATCTGCCATGGAGCCTTCCCAGCCACTGAGTACATACAGAAATTCCATGTCCTGCGAGCAGCATGCAAGGCAATTCATCGAAACACCACCTTTACGATTGCGTGATGCGTGTCGGTCTGCTGCAGATGGAGCGGAATTAATGTGGGTCCCATCCATAGAGCCGAGGGTGTTGCGGAAGAACGGGAAGAATTTGGGATTGTGGAGGATGGAATCTGGTACAGGGTCACCGACAGAGGGAAGGCGAACATATTTTGGGTAGAACGGCGGACCCGAAAGGGCAAACAAAATCCGTCGAAAGTATCTGAACGGTGCTCAGCATTGTCTTAAAAGATCAGGGCCAAAATTTACTTTGAGATGGTCTCATTGGACCGTTGGAACCGTTCACCAACATGCCGAATCGACAACCCGGTGACACAGGTGTAAAGAAAGATTGCGAGCTGCTCCTCCAGAGTGGTGTATTTAGCGTCGCCCAGGCCATATACACGGAGTTGGGAAATCAGAGCAAGAAAGACATGAAGTCTGAGCCCCAGCTCAGTTTTTATCCTGTCTGGATGCCCTACAATCAGCTCGTCTACCCAGGCCTGACCACTCAAGGCCGAAGTGTGGTACGGCTGTTTCCAGTACAACGGGCTGGCGTAGAGAACTGTAGCGAGGTGGATCATGTGCCAGAAGTATGCTGCAGCAAGAACTAGTCGGAGCTGGAGGGCCTGAGAGAGACGGGGCATCGTTGGGTAGCGCGACGCGTCGTCCAGGACAAGTCCAGATTTGGCAGTCACGCCGAATTACGCAAGCCCATCACACATTCGGATATACAGCTAAATAAGGAAAAAGTCCACAGACATATGTCTGTGTCGCTACACCCGAACAGACTCTGAGATCTCAAGGATACCAGTGGTGGTCGGCACCAAGTCGGCACGCAGGTGGCGGAACGAGACCAATTTTCGGGGGGTCAAAGCCTCAACGGCGCGACCTCAAAAATAGTCTCCACGACAGCTGCGACTCGCGATCCAGGGCCAGAGAGAAGTCCACGCGCAGCCGATCCACGTCGCCTCATCCTCCACCCGCATCTGCTGCACCCAACCGCCACGTCGACCTAACCCGCCTCCGTCGTCCCGCTCCCATGTCCGACGCGGACGACTTTTTGCCCTGCCGCACTCGCGTGGATGCGCTCACCCAGTGCACGACTTGTTTTCCCCGGCTCGTGAAGTGCGTTGTCCTCTTTTCTCTGCTTTACTGCTCACCCACCCGCACATAGCCCCGACCTCTCTCCGTTGGCCAGAACCTCGATCGAACGACCACCAGCAGCGCGCCGCGCGTTTCTCGGAAAAGAGCAGGGTCCACCTCAGGTGTGTCGCCTCCCCCTTGCTGTCCGATGTTCTCGCTGACTTTGCTCTCCAGCATTGCCGTGTCTTTCCGACACAAGTGGCGTCACCGGCGACTACAGCCCAATGCCCGCCTCCGCACCGTACATCACCTCGCGCACCTCGTTTCACGCCAGCCTAGCCGACACGATACCGCCAAGCGGCCTGTCCGCACAACTCGCCCCGAGTGCCACGTCAGCGCTGCTCCTCGCTCGCTTCTACCCGACTTGACGTCCGCGGACTCTCCTGCAAGTAGGCCGGTGCGGCGAAGACATACTTACCGGGACTCGCTGCGGGCACGGAGGTGCGTCTCCTTGTCTATGTACTCCTTTCTCTTCTCTTTTTTCTTTTTCACTTCACCTTCTCTCTCCCCTCCCTACCCCACTCCCGCCCCTGCATGCACAACGCCCGCGCGCTGTGCGGGGCACATCCGCGCCCCGCCGCACGTACCACCGCACACGACGTCCGTTCGCGGGTCTGGTCTAACAAACGAGACGGAGTGCGACGCCGTGCGACTTTGCGCTCTCCGTACGTGCGCGCCTCTCGTGTACGGCACTGCGCACGTCATGCCTCTACTACTCTATGTAGTGTAGTACTTCTACAAATCTTGTCTACCTAGGTACAAACTTGAATACATCCACGTTCGCTTCAATTCAATCTGCGAGAGTCAGCTAAATTAAGTTGAGAGCTGTCTGCTTGATTTATGCGCACTGGAAGCTTTGAAGCCGGACGGCACAAGTCCTTGATTTCGAGGTGCGCGCATTGAATTGGACGCGTCTGTCGAAAGCAAACGAGTAATTAGTAAGTGAAATTGAACGAGATGGAACTGCATACCGAGGCTCGGATCTCGAATCCGCGTCGATGGGGAGGATTTTCGAGCCTGACGTGAAGAGTCGGTGAAAAATGAATGAAGTACGCACGGAGGTTGGTTGAGAAATTGAGTATATACTGTGTTGAGTTTGACTGAATCGTACAGCCTCGCGAAGACAGAAGAAAACGGATTAGTCTGAGTTGGAGCATAGTCGAAAGAGAAGCAAAATAACTGGACCTTTAGGTTGTATCCATCGAGTCGGACTCGGACAAGGGCGAATTGAAATTGCAACCTCGGTTGAGATACGTTGAGGTTGGGCTTCATGCAAGGCTCGGAATTTTCGAACGCAAAAGGGACGTGAGTGAGTGAGAGAGATAGATGTTTCGCGGAAAGGGACTCACCGGGTGACCGGGCAAGGTTCAACGTTCGGGTGCATCCAAAGAAACCGAACAGCGAGGGGCTGTAATGTGGCAAGTGTTCCGAAGAGATCAGAGTCGAAGTAGATGTACCTTGTGGTGGATTTGTACCGCGCGGGATGGTGCACGAGCCCTCTGGATATGAACTGCGGAACTGCGATAGTCGACAGGCCCCACTGGGGTTGTGATATATCACTCGTCTCTCGGGAGAGATGGAAGGTGATATATCCACAGCTCTCGACGAGAGACTGAGTGATGCCATCAATTCGGAGGCACCTGGCTGTGGGAATTTTTTCTGCATTTCCACGCGCGCGCTTGCCCGCTCGCTGCCTCCCGGCGCTGCCTGGCGCGTGGCTGTGTAGGCCGCCTTTCCCGAAACGGTCACTTGCCGCCCCGGCCCCGCAGCCGGATATTATCACTGGGATGTCTTGAATACATTATGAACTGCTCACCTACGGAGTGAAACCTTCTGAAAGCACCTACAGCAAACAGGAGAACATATTCGAAAGGGGCATTTTGACAGGTGTTTGTAAATGTTAGGTTTTGATGCTCTTCGTTCTCTCTTCCGTTCCTCCACCACGGCTCTCCTTTGGCTACTCTGGTGCCCTATCCAGGCGGTAGGGCTGCTATTGGCGACTTGGAAGCTCCATCCGTCTGTCTCCCTGGATCTGTAGACGGCTTGCTTCTGCCCTGCAGCATCGGCAAATTCCGCTCGCGCCTCGCTTGCTCCGCTTCCCGCCGCCCTTCGACGTTGATTGGTGCTTATCGCAGCTAGGAGGTGTGTCTTACCGCATGCATCCACCCCCTCTTTAGTTCTGGGGCCGACCAGCCGGCTGTCTCCGCCGCTGCAGCTCGCCGTTCGCGTCGTCCCCGCTACCCATTCCCGCCGTTCTCCCTTGGCTCCCAAACCTCCTTGCATAATCTCAAGACCTTCCAAGGACTTCTGCCCGTTGCTCTCCGTACTTTCCAGGGCTATTGGCCGCCTTCCCGCCCCTCAGCAGCCCGCTGTACGCGCCGCTTCCCGCCGCTCGCTCCCGCCGCCCACCTGCATCAGCTGCCCGCTTTTGCTTGCATGCATCTCGGGTGCCACTCTCCACCTCTGCGTCGTCGCTCTCCGGCTCATGCGCGCCCCCTGCGCCGCCGCGGTTCCCGTCCTCCCCCCAGTTGTTTCTGCCGCTCGGCCGCTGCTGCCTGTAGCAGCTGCTAAACACATTGTCCCCTTCCCCTCCTTCGTTGGCGGGTCTGTTGGCACGCTCGACCCGTCGTCGCAATTCGCCGTTCCCGCCGCTTCCCGTCACTCCCGCCGGCTTCATCGCCCCGCCCAATGTACGCCACATCCCGCCGTTCCCGCCCAATGACCCTCTCCCGCCGACGACCCGCATTTCTCTGTAGCAAATAAACTAGCTTCTTGGCCCTGTGTCCGTTGTCCCCGATATCGCTCCGCCGCGTTTGTGCCGGTCTGTCCGTAATCCCGCTGCAATTTACGATCCCGCTCCCGCCGCCACACGTGGCGGCATGGACCTTTGTAATTGGTGGTTTGTGGTTCATGGTTTCGGGTTACTCGCCTAGCCATCGCTAGCAACGTACTCCGTCTTTCCGTTTTCCCTACCTCCCTCTGTCCTCCACTTGTAAACCTACATCCCCATGTTCTTGCACTCTCTCTCCATACACACTCTCTCACTGTAGACCTCTGTACTACTTTGAATACATGCTTTCGAAGCACAAGAGCCTGATACGTGGGCTACTCTGTCAGAAAAGTCGGAAAGTGCCGAAACCGTGTAACGTCCGGTTTCTTTTGCTTTTTACGTCGAGTCTCAGTTCTATGAATCTTGTTTCTGACACGCATTGATCCAGAGAGACGTACTGTGCCCCTCCAGAAACAAATTTGGAGTGCGAGTGCGTGAAGTGTCATGTTTTGACCCGAGATGTGTTCACTTCTCAGTGGTAACTGGTAACTACCTATTCGGGCATGCATGCACCAGTCCAGATTCGACTCGATATTTTATTCCGTCCGCAAAACATACTCGTTTCCTCTAATTTTTGAATATGTTGTGTATCCTTCCCGTCTGTATCGTCCCTCAATTTACACAATTTCTCTGAACACGCGCTAACTTTGCACGAAGCATTTTCCGTTATTCAACCACTTTCACCAGAAACTGCCATTCTAGACAAATGACTTGGATTTGAGTGCCCAAATCTCATTGGCTCGTCCCACTGTCCCCCAAAACGGGTCGGAATCACACTCCAGAGTCACTGAAAGGATCGGAATGTGATGGTTTTTGTATTCTCATATTGTCCATTGGTCCCGAACTTAACTCCTGGTGTAAACATGACAGCCGTGAGTAGGAGCATATCTGCATGGTCAAAAAGCCATTCACTAGACCACAGCATGCAAGCGACGTGGATTATGTTGGAATGTTACACATCAAAATATTTTACTCCGGCCACAGAGGGTCCTCGTTTGCTCCAAGTCTCTGATACGATGTTCTGTGGGTTAAAGTACGCGCGTTCCCTTTTTGTCAGCTTTTTTTCGGTGCCTCCCAGCCCTAAATACGGTGAGCTAGATTGGGTTTTTTGGGTCTGTGAATTTTGCGACAGGATGCTGGAATCTCTGTACGAAGCTACGGGCTGGAATTATATCAACTATTGCCGGCTCGAAAGTGTCGTTGACGAAGAGCCTCCATTGCAAGAACGAACCTGGTGTTTTCTCATCCGGATCGCGGTCATGCCCGGTCCGGGATGCCGAGCTGCCACGTCTCCCTTTCAAGTCCCTCCTTCCAGCTCTCCTTCCCTCATCCCGGACTCATGCTCCTCGCGCGTCCCCTCCCTTTCGCTATTTGCCCGCATCCACTGGATTCCGCCCTATTCCGCCCGCCCCTCGCAATCGAATCCCCCCGCGAATCATAGCGATGATGAGGATCTAAGAAAGGATAAATAGGAGGACGCGTGAGGAAGGGAACTGA
This sequence comes from Mycena vitilis, assembly GCA_029203975.1. NCBI lineage: Eukaryota > Fungi > Basidiomycota > Agaricomycetes > Agaricales > Mycenaceae > Mycena > Mycena vitilis. The sequence goes on from JARGYF010000153.1 coordinate 18,818, forward strand.
AAAGGTCTGCTCTGATCTTCCTTTCTCTCGCGCGGTTGCCGCATATCGGCCGCATTTGCGCCGCTACCATCGTTTGCCAGGCTGCTCTGCACACCGCACAATGTCGGCCACTGAATACACCCGTCTTAACCCTCGGGTCAGGCCCGACATGCGCGCGCAGTCCACGCTTCACGGACACGACGCTGCCTTGATCACGGCTGTTGCTCGACGCCTGTCAGTGTCACACCTGCGTGGCGATGTCGGGCGGAATGAGGGCCGCGCGCCGCCTAAACCTCCGCCTCCGGCCTGCTGGCTGGCCGTCATAATGGTGGACGACACTCACGTCAGTGCAGCAGCAGCATGGGCGGACTGCGCGCCATCCCTGTATGCGCCCTCCCTCCTGACGTTCCCCCACTGCTGAAGCCGCGCTTCTGGCCGCACCGGTGAACAACGGAGGGCTGCTGTCGTCGCCGCCCTGATTGCACGGCTGCGGCTGGCGCAGCCGCGGGGGTCAAAAAAAGGAGGCGTGGGTGCACACGTGTACATACCCCGGGGGCAGATCAGCGCGAGCGCGGCATAGGGCGCTCGAAGCACGTGCCGCGGGCATTTGTGGATGCCCTGTCCGTGCGTCCAATGGATGAGCGGGCGGGCGGGGTAGCACAGGTGCGCGGGAGGAAGAAATGCGTGTAATTTATTATTACTGGCACCTGCCTGTACCGTCTCTACACATCTTGCTGGTGCACCTGATATCTACCATCCCTCAACTTTTGAGCCAAATTGGAGCCCAAATGCGCGCAGCGGCGTGCGGTGAATTCAAGGTGAATTGGTAGCCATCAAATCGGCACGGTTTCCCAATTTGGCTTGCTGTGTCAGCGCGCCATGGAACAATGCCGTACGCGCTGGACGCCGTCGAGGACGACGAGCTCGCATCTGCTGGCATCGCCGGCAAGCGTGTGAGCACAACCATCCAAAACGGGACGGTCTCTCGAGTGATATATCAGACCCTTCTCTCGTCGACAGCTGTGGATATATCACGCTAGTACTCTCGGGAGAGTAGGTGATATATCACTACGCCAGGTAGTACTGGTCCGATGTTCTCGCTGACTTTGCTCTCCAGCATTGCCGTGTCTTTCCGACACAAGTGGCGTCACCGGCGACTACAGCCCAATGCCCGCCTCCGCACCGTACATCACCTCGCGCACCTCGTTTCACACCAGCCTAGCCGACACGATGCCGCCAAGCGTCCTGTCCGCACAACTCGCACCGAGTGCCACGTCAGCGCTGCTCCTCGCTCGCTTCTACCCGACTTGACGTCCGCGGACTCTCCTGCAAGTAGGCCGGTGCGGCGAAGACATACTTACCGGGACTCGCTGCGGGCACGGAGGTGCGTCTCCTTGTCTATGTACTCCTTTCTCTTCTCTTTTTTCTTTTTCACTTCACCTTCTCTCTCCCCTCCCTACCCCACTCCCGCCCCTGCATGCACAACGCCCGCGCGCTGTGCGGGGCACATCCGCGCCCCGCCGCACGTACCACCGCACACGACGTCCGTTCGCGGGTCTGGTCTAACAAACGAGACGGAGTGCGACGCCGTGCGACTTTGCGCTCTCCGTACGTGCGCGCCTCTCGTGTACGGCACTGCGCACGTCATGCCTCTACTACTCTATGTAGTGTAGTACTTCTACAAATCTTGTCTACCTAGGTACAAACTTGAATACATCCACGTTCGCTTCAATTCAATCTGCGAGAGTCAGCTAAATTAAGTTGAGAGCTGTCTGCTTGATTTATGCGCACTGGAAGCTTTGAAGCCGGACGGCACAAGTCCTTGATTTCGAGGTGCGCGCATTGAATTGGACGCGTCTGTCGAAAGCAAACGAGTAATTAGTAAGTGAAATTGAACGAGATGGAACTGCATACCGAGGCTCGGATCTCGAATCCGCGTCGATGGGGAGGATTTTCGAGCCTGACGTGAAGAGTCGGTGAAAAATGAATGAAGTACGCACGGAGGTTGGTTGAGAAATTGAGTATATACTGTGTTGAGTTTGACTGAATCGTACAGCCTCGCGAAGACAGAAGAAAACGGATTAGTCTGAGTTGGAGCATAGTCGAAAGAGAAGCAAAATAACTGGACCTTTAGGTTGTATCCATCGAGTCGGACTCGGACAAAGGCGAATCGGAAATGCAACCTCGGTTGAGATACGTTGAGGTTGGGCTTCATGCAAGGCTCGGAATTTTCGAACGCAGAAGGGATGTGAGTGAGTGAGGAAGAGAGATAAATGTTTCGCGGAAAGGGACTCACCGGGTGACCGGGCAAGGTTCAGCCGTTGGATGTGGGTTCGGGTGCATCCAAAGAAATTGAACAGCGAGGGGCTGTAATGTGGTAAGTGTTCCGAAGAGATGTACCTTGTGGTGGATTTGTACCGCGCGGGATGGTGCACGAGCCCTCTGGATATGAACTGCGGAACTGCGATAGTCGAGTCAAAGTTGAACCTGAGTTTGAGATACGTACCTAATAGATGTTCGAGTCAAACCCAAGATGGATGCACTTGAACGAAGCACGGATTCACATCGAGTGTCTGTAGTGTAAACAATATTAGAGCGAAGGAGATACACGAGGCAGACAAAGGGCTTACCTTGGGCTGTACGGCCACGACACAGTGGTTCAATGGTACACTCAAGGTTTGGTCGCCGATGGCGCTGACATGGGAATCAGCACAATTGAAAACTTCGATAGGATAGCAATAGAAAAAGCCACACCTCAGGTCAACTGGGATTCGAGGGTAATGCGAGCGGTGCACGGCTCTGAACCAATTCAGACTCAGTAACCAAATCCAAGCTTGAAAGCAACTCGATGCACCTGTTGGGTTGTAGTACAACACGGATCGAGAGTCGAGGTTCAAGTTCTGAATCCTCACGGCGCCCTGGAACGAATGGAGCCAAGGTCAGTACCCTGGATCATGTCTTGAGAGCCGTAGAATTACTCGCCAAGGAAAATGGTTGAACTGAACCCTCGGGCGAGTCAACACGAGATAAACGAGGGTTGATTCCTACAACGGATTGAACGGGAGTCGGTGCTGGAACGAAGGTAAGGCAGCCAGACCTGCTGCTACAGCGACACGACTAAGCTCTGGAAGTCTAAAGGGTGTCTACAACGAATCAAGTCAGTTCGAGTGGGCAAGGAAGAATGATTCAACAAACGCACCTTGCCATTGAAGCTGCGAGATTAATCAATTGAACGGTCAGTCATAGCTAATGAATTAGAGCGTGGTAAACACATCTCAATCCGCTCGTGCATAGTCTCGGCCTTCCGGAAGTATGCGAGACCGGGCAGTGAGAATCTAAATTAGGGCGGTCAGTTCACGTTCTAGGCCGGTGTCGAAAACTGAACCAAGTCAGTTTAGATGTAACAGCAATGTGAGAGCAACGCACCTGCGCGATATACTAGCATGAACTCGGCCGTGAGAGACACGGCGGAGCCCGCCACAGGAATCGCGGTCAGTAAGCTATAGAAGAAAGCCTGAGCTACAGTCAGTCGAGGAAGGGAGGGTCGCGTTTACTGTGACATACCTCGAAACCGCGTTTATTCAATCCAACCAATCCAAACCGGCCAACTGAAGAGAATAGACTGTATGACACCATAATTTAGCAATAGACAATAGTGAACCGGTAAAGATACAACTTACCTCGATGCGTTCGCGCAGAGTCTCGGCTGTTTGGCTGGGATAGCGTAGCAGTCAGTGAAGACGTGTCGAAGTGGCATTCAAGTCTTGTAGTGGACGAAACACAGGTCAGTAAAGCAACTGGTTTGCAAGAGGAATAAGCTTACCAACGAAAATCCCACATAGTACAATGATTCAATGAGAGTCGGTAAGGCGTCAAAGCAAAAACCACAACGACGTATGGACGGGTCAACACTTCAAGTCAACGCTTCAAGTGACCAAGGTCAGCGAGGCGATTATAAGGCAAATAAAATTGTACCAAGGTTAGGTGCCGCGCGCACGACCTTCACACAAAGTCTCAGGTGAATTAGGGAGACGGCTGGTAACAAAACACATGCATCCACGACTATAGATGGGTCAGCAAGGGAAGAGAGAAATCAACCTGACTTACCTTTGCGTTACAGGAACCAAGCAGTGTAGCGTATGAGAGTTTGAAGTCAGTATTGCGCTCGAGCAAAGAAATACGGCCGTTGCGAGCCAGAGTTTGAGTGCCTTGAAGCAAATTTGAGGAGCACCAGTGCGAATCCAAAGCAGGAGATTGAAACGAAAAAAGGACCATTGAAATCGCGCAGAGGTTTGATAGTCAACGAGGATCTTGAGGAGATACAAGGGATAGTTGATGGCGCGGACATGGCAAGCCAGAGTGAGAGTTTTGAACGAGAAGTCAAGAAGTCCCAGCGCAAATACAGAGCCAGAGATTGAGACGAGAAGAAATGGCAGTTGAAATGGCACAGAGCATAAGTAGATTTGAAGAGAAATTTGAGGTATGACGCAGACGAAGAATCTTGAGAATGAGATGAGAGGAAGGATCAGATCCCGAATTACAGGGCAAAGAGCTTGAAAAACCATGAGCAAAGAGCCCTAAAGAGCTTGAAAGACCATGAGCAACGAACACCCAATGTAAGCTGCGACAAACCTTGCGACCCGAAATCCCCAACTTCGCCACTCCCATCGTCGATAGACCGCGAAAGTCACCTAGAAGCTGGAAAGCATGAGCCAAATGAGTGAGATCCTGCTCACTAATCTTGGGTGACCCGCGGGCTGGAAGGTGGTGGTGGTCGATGAAGAAGAGAGCCGTGCGAAGACGCTGCCGAGGCGGCTTGATGGGCTCGGCAAATGCCGGGGCAGCCTTAAACCGACACAGAAGTGCAGCACCGGGAGGGAGAGTCACTGAAGGCGAGGGCGGCACACGATTGCGAGGAAGAATAGAGCATGTGAATGCCGACATGCCGGTGGCTGAGAGCAAGCAAAGAGGAGAAGGAGGGAAAGGGGGAAAAGTGGGCGACATATAGATGGGTCGCGAGGGCGGCGGTTTATATCCCAACTGAGCCGTGTCGTGGGAGCACTGCTGACTGAGTCAGGCCTAAGCGAGCGCTTCCGTGATAACAGTGGAGCGGAAATGCGTGCATGTAACTCCAAAACCGGAGATGTTCAGGGTGCCTGCGGAGTGTTCCTTGCTCTGGGAGAGCTACACCCCATATTTCGGATCAAAAATTTTGATTTATGGTGCTTGGAGCACTCCGGTAACATATCCGCACACAAGGGCAAAGTAAGTAGAGGATGTGTTTTTGAAAAGTGAGTTCGGCGAAAATATTGACAAGGCAACGAAACAGGGCTGAAATGCAGCACCCGGACCCCTGCAGATCATTTCCATCACGTAAAAAGATTACTCCGTGATAATAATAGCTTCCATGCGTTCCCTGAAATTCGGGGAGCGGAATGCATGGGAACCGCCATTTCGCGTATTGCGGCGTGCCGGAAGCTTCGTGCGCTCCAGAGCTCTGCCCATCTGGCCTGGATGCCTCCAGGAGCTATCACGTGATATTTCAAGGGAATTAGATCGGCTCCTGCAGGACACGAACAACAGCAACGGAAATTTAACCCTACCGCAATTACATGCCTCGCTGAGCATCAGACAGTCCCGAAACTGCTCTTGCAACAGTATATAGATACGTAGAACAGAGTTCCCACGCCAAGACTATTTTATTTCCTGCTTGATGAACCTCGAGAATTGATTTTGGTGAATGTTCAACCCGAAATTTCCATATATGGACGAGGATGTTGAGTCCGGTCCGGTTTTCCCACACCCAAAATATTCAGTCAGAGGAATTTTTTTCAGGGAAAAAATGCGAAACAGGGGTAGAAAGCGCTTGATGCTTGGGCCGGATTACGGCGCTGGGCTGCGCGGCCAATGGCAGAAAGTGCAAAAATAGTGTGAAGGTCAGCGAAATAAAAACCGGCTCGCACCATTGAACCCCAAGCGTGGGGGACCGACGGAGATATTCACGGCGTAGCCACTACATCACAACACCAATCCTAGGCCCAGATCTGAGGGCCACACAGCCTACCGACCTTCTGGCAGCACTTACCGACGTCGCAACAACTCCGCTCCCACGCAGCGCCATGCGCTGCGCAAGGGGCGTGGAGTGTGTAACCCCTACTCTTGCTCATACCCTGAGTTAATTCCCACCGGCGGTAAGTAGATCCCGTTACAGGCCGTCACTTGTGTTGCTGACAATTTGATGTGGGTTAAACTCCGCGTGGCTGAAGGAAATAGCCGTCTGCCATCCCGCCTCACAACCCCACCAGATATGGCTTAAACGGTGTGTACATGTAAATTCTCACTCAATACTGCGAGGCTAAATGCTCAGAGTCGCAACTGCTTCTATTTTTTTCCGGGCCCTCGCATCATGATTCACCGCAGGTCTCACTCGGCTATATGGAGTCCGAAATTTTAATGCGCATACTTTCACCTGCTCAACCTACCTGCAACTCTCAATGAGAAGGGGAGAAGGGGAAAACCCAAGTGGGGGGCGGAAGAAATCTGTAAGTGGTATCCCAATGAGGATCCACATCCCTGAAACATTTCATTCATCAGAGCAATTCCACGCCTGCCAACGTACGTACTCACCTGGATACACACCACCACCCACCTCACTCACTCCTTCCTTCCTCCCACCTCCCTCTCCCTCTTTTCCCTTTGCACGCCCCCGGAGCCCAAATTTGCGCCAAGACGACGTATCGCGGTTCCGCGAGCGGCATTTCAACGCTGGTAAGCCCTGCTCCTCAGCCTCATTCTGATGCATTTTCGCCCAACTTATTCAGCCTTTTTTTCAAAGATTTTTGGCCGCCGGCAGGCACGCGGCGGCTACTCCTTCAATGCACCGTGTACGGCTGTTCAATTGAACTTGCGACATGCATCGGGGGCGCCGCGCAGCGGCGCCGACGTCGACCCAAGATTTGGGCTTCCGGCGAGCAGGGGTTTCGTGCGCGGTACGTCTTCATTTCCTCGGCTAATTTTCGCCTTTTTTCAAAACCTTTTGGCCGCCGGCAGGCACGCGGCGGCTCGACCTTGACTTCTTTGTCTGGAGCCTGGGTATCCGACTTGGCGCTAATTGTGGAGGCGTCGCGCAGCAGCGCCAAAGTGCGACAATATAGATGAGCTTGCTGCGAGGGAGGGTGCGATGCACGGTACGTCTTCAGCCACTTACCTCCGTTGCCGTTCTAAGTTCTCGCTGTAGATCTCCCGTGGCGGAGCCGCAAGTCAAAATTCAATTTTCCGGCGTCCCGCGAGCGACGCACGCGTTCGAATCCAAGAAACTGCGCCTGCGGCGCCACGGTGAGTCCTACTATATATTCCCCTCTGTCCATGTACAGCTGGAAATACAGCTTTGTCGCGGCGGCGGGCGTGCAATGCCCTTGCGAGGGTGAACGCGTAGCTTGCTTGGCTGGCGGGAGATGGTCGAATTTTTCGGGCCGCGGGCGCGGGTGTACTTGGACTGCATATAGGTGAGTTCAATCTACTCGTTTGCGCTGATTTCGAGACTCACCTGGATTTTTTCCTGCCTGCGGCGCGTTCTGTCGCGTATCAGAGCCAGGGGACGCGCTCGTTCGCTTCGAACTCAACCACGGGTCAGTTGAGTTCAATCCCACCGTTTCTGATAACTTTGGCAGTACTTTGGCAGTCTACTTTGCATTTTTCTTTGCCTGCGGCGCGTTCAGTGGAGTCTGAGAAACGAGGTGCGTCTCGATTGGTTTGAGCCCTAGCTTCGACTCATCTTGTGGTTCCCGGACTTCGATGCCTCAGTCCCATTTCACCAATTTACTGACCCCAGAATTGTCCAAAAGCTATGGTAGTCAGTAGACTCTGCACCTACCTTACTCCGTAGTCAGCACTTGCTCACCCGCCATAAGGCTGAGAGACAGCGGCAAAGGGGCACCGCGCAGTCCTCAAAAACGCGTTTTGTTCTCGTGACTTGAATCAAACCCAAATATTTTGAGGTCCGTGCACGAGCTGAAAACCATAAAGGAAGACGAAAAGGGCGACGGGAGGAGACTTGGCGACGGGCGACTTAGCGTGAGGGCGAGGAAGGCGGCGCTTGGGAACATGTGACCAGATGAATAAATGTTCCAGTATTAAAACAAGGCTTGTGTCGAGAAATGCATAGAGATTACACTCAAACATGGGCTTTTCCGCCTCCCACTCCCCGAGACAATTCTTACGCCGGCAGAGCGCGGTGTACGCCGGCGCGAGCCATTCGGGAATTTTGTACTTGATTGCGAGCACCAGTTTGTCGATGGGGTCGAACGCCGTAGGGCTTTCCTCGATGGATTGGATGGCCTGCGCACGGAGGAGGTCGAACCCGAGCCGCGTTGAGATGGACAAAAGTGTAATCCACTGGCTGAGGGAGAAGCCCGACTGGCGATACATGCTGGGGAGACGTCCGTAAATATCGTTTTTGAGCCGCTCATTGATATTCATGAAGCTCACCCGTTGTAGAAGAACTCGAGGAGACATTCGAATTCGGCGACGCCGACTCCTTCCAGTGGGATAGCTTCAGTTTCTCGCTGACCAAAGTCTCCCAATGGACCCGCAAACAGTTCCTGGAAATAAATCGAGTCCCGCGCAAGGAAGTGACGGTGAATTTTGAAAATTTGGCCTTCGACCTACGTAGATAGAGTTAGCCTGCGAGATAGGACTCCGAGAAGCATTGTAAAATTACTTTGAAGAAGGTTATCTGGTCGTCGAAGTAGTAGCGGGGATTGATAGACCCCGCGGCGATTGTATCTGGGTATTTCGCAATGGCCTCATTTAGCAGGTCGCCCAAGGACGACCTTGGTGAGGAAGGAGGGGGGGATCCAACACCAAGGATGCGACTTCCGGGTGTAGGAGACCATGACGGGCTGACTGCAGTCGATCCTGGGAGGCTGCCGTTCGGGAGGCCAATGGACATGCCCGGGCGAGGGGACCAGTCCGGTCCTGGGGTAGCCGCCACAGACTGCGGGCTGTTCGGAGACAATAGAGACGGCGAGCGACTGGAGAAACGAGAGGAGACGCTCATGTTTTGATGCTCTGCGTCGACACAGGCTCGGTGTAACAGATGATTTATAGGTGGAATAGAGGCACGCAGTGACGGAACCGCGGGCCTCGTGGTAACCAGACGTTGCTTTCATATGAAGCTCTGGCGATCAAAGGTACCTTACTAAAAACACGGTGCTTGAGAAACGAAATGGAGCTGAAGCTCCCTAGAGGTATGCCGAGGTATTAACGCCTTGAGAGATTTGAGCTCAGGTTTGTGTATAAACTAGAACTTACTTTTCGCTTGATGAGTTTATCTGCGGACACAGTTCTGAGGCCTGAGGATGCGTCCTGCCTGAGGAGTCAGGACTCCGACTCGGACACCAGTGGGCCGGCCAGCAGGAATGAGGCAAGAACGAGGCTCGGGGCTTGCTCAAGACGGTAAATTCCTGGTACCGTTTACGGTTTCAGGTCTCCAGTGCGAATAGTCCTTTCTGCCGATCGTGACCGATCATCCGGAGTCTGGCGGTCCGGAACCTCCCAAACCTTTAAACCTTTTCCCCCCGATCACCGCAGCCACGATCATCCGGACTTTGGCGGTCCGATCTCCCCTTCAATTATGCGCGCAGCGGTTCAAAAATTTGTGCTACATGTACTACAAATTCTTCTATACTCGAGGGTTGATTCTCATTTGGGTTCCAACAGATGTGCGTTATCCTCCGAAAGTTGAAAACACGTGGTAAGCCATGCGAACCAGGGGCTGTCCATTAATGAGCAGTCCGGTCTAATCAAAAGGGCGTGGTCAATAATCCTGAGTGATAGATCCGGTCGCCGGCTCAATGTGAGCTGGTCGGCGCTCGCGCGAACGCGCGAGTGACGGCCGAGCGAATCTTTGAGCAGCATCCAGAATCAAATGTACAGTGTATGGCTGCTCAGTAGATTAGAGATAATGGCTTCATCTGTGTCTGGGAGGAGGTACCAGGACATGCCCAGCGGGCCTTCGGAATAGAAATGGAGCGCAGAAAACGTTGATGAAACGTTGGACGGAGTCGCCCCAAGTCTCGAGCAAGTCTTGAGATCTCGAGGGTGTCGGCACGCAGGTGGCGGAACGATCAAACACATCAAATGTCACATCATATTTGCACGGCCCAGAAGGCCGGCTCCGATGGGCCAGCTCTGTTAGCCTCTGTTAGCGGACACCTGTGGGCCGGCCAGCAGGAATGAGGCAAGAACGAGGCTCGGGGCTTGCTCAAGACGGGAAACGAATGGAGCGCAGAAAACGTCGATGAAACGTTGGACGGAGTCGCCCCAAGTCTCCAGTGGCAAGTCTTGAGGCCTCGAGGTGTCGTCAGTGGTGGTCGGCACAAGGTTGAAGGTGGCGGAACGATCAAACACAAATCAAACACATCAGATGTCACATCATGTTTGAACGGCCCGGAAGGCCGGCTCCGATGAGCCAGCCAAGTGGCAAGAGCCAGCTCTGTTTTTCCTCGTTTCGGTGACAATTCGGTCCTTCTGGTGCTTCACGTTTCTCTCATCGGAAGTTCTATCCCTCGCCGTTTCCGCTGTCTCTGCAGACACCAGGACAATGGCGCTTCGACCAATGTTCGCGGGTCAAAAAGGCGCGGCCTCATACAAAATAGTCTCCACGACAGCTGCGAGGGCCAGAGAGAAGTTCACGCGCAGCCGATCGTGTGTGCCTCGTTCATATTATAGACGTTTTAGGCCGGCGTCCCTCAACGCCTTGGAAGAGGAAAAGACATCGGCGCTGCAGAATCGACTCGATACCGGAGTCCAGACTTCACCCAATGAAACAGTGGCTTGACAGTGGCTGAAATTTCTTTCCACTTCCAGTTTCTGCTATCCATCTATCCGGTGGTCCTTCTTTTCTAGTGGATGACGCGAGCCGACATTTCTGCTCTCGACTGAAAAAAATACCCTTGCTTGCCAACTCGAATCAACGTCAAACTCATTCGCGTCTTTTGGTGCCTAGCTCAAAATCTTTGCTTTCTGGTTTGTTTCTGGTTGCTCCCTTACTCCTGAGTCTATTTTGAACATCTCATCGATCGGTGGTTATTTTCGCCTCGTTGTGTGGAGAGGTCTCACCGACGTCATTATGACCACCTCCAATGCTTTTCCTATATAAGAGCGCCGTCTTGGCAAGTCGGGCCAAGACACACACTTTGAACGTTTGAACCTTCACACAACATGGTTCACCAACACGGCGATGAGCATCACATTCCCGATGAGCACAAAAATAACCAAAAGTAGTCTTCTCCCCCCCTCGTCACTCACACACTGACCAAAATACATAGACCCGGCGCATGGCTCCCCGCTGACCACCGCGTACAGCACGAGTGGCTCTCGCGTCAAGTCGAGCACGTCGACAAAAAGGGCGCCGCCCCGCTGATCCCGGTGCTCCAAGAGTTCAAAGATTTCATCGAGGGCAACACGCGCATCTACATGTATTTCAACCAGATGTGGGACGAGGTCCCCCGCAAGCCGAAATACGCCAAAGACCCAACGGGCACGCGTCAGATCCGCGACTACGCGCACATGCTCGACGTGCTGAACCACGTTTTGACCAAGGGGCCTGAGTGGACCGACGCGGCAGCGGGCGTGGGCATGGTTGGTGTGCCCTTTGTCGGCGTTTTTGACTACGTGATGGGTACCCCGAGGTGGGTTTCGTCGGATGCTCCTTCAATAACGCTAACGGTATTGCAGCGGACACGCAGCGTTCCTCGACCCGGACGTGAACAAGATGCTCAAGAAAGTCTTGAACGAGTGGGGTAAATTCTTGCAGACCCCGGAGTCGGCGGTCATCCTTGGCGACCACTCCGCGGGCTGGTTCGGTCCGTCGGCGCAAAAGGACATTATGCAAGTCGCGAACGCGCCACTAGAGACCAACCACAAGTTTGAGGAGTTTTTCATCTGCGACCCGAGCAAGAAATACTACGGCTACACTTCGTGGGATGGTGAGTTGTCTCTCCTTCTCGCGTTCAAAGCTCACAAACCAGCCAGACTTCTTCACCCGCAAACTGCACGAGAATGCCCGCCCCATCGCCTCCCCCGACGACGACAGCGTCATCGCCAACTGCTGCGAATCCAAAGTCTACAACGTCGAGCACAACGCCAAGCTGCGCGCCAAATTCTATATCAAGGGCCAGCCCTACTCCGTCCTCGATATGCTCGCGCACGACGACCTCGCGCAGCAGTTCGCCGGCGCGACCATCTACCAGGCGTTCCTCTCCGCGCTGTCCTACCACCGTTGGCACGCGCCCGTCAGCGGCAAAATCGTGCGCGCATTCCTCGTCGACGGGACGTACTTCAGCGAGCCGCTCTTCGAGGGCATCGGCGACCCCACCGTGCACGAGATCGACGCCAAGGGCATCAGCGTCGCGCAGGGGTACCTCACCGCGCTCGCCTCGCGCGCAGTCATCTTCATCCAGGCGGACAACCCCGACATAGGGCTTATGGCGTTCATCGGCGTGGGCATGGACGAGGTCAGCACGTGCGAGATTAGCGTCAAGGAGGGGGACAAGGTGAAGAAGGGGGACCAGCTGGGAATGTTCCACTTTGGCGGGTCGAGCCATTGCTTGTTGTTCCGCAAGGGCGTGAAGGTTTCTGGGTTCCCCGAGGTTGGGAGGAGCGCGAACGTGCCGGTGCGCAGCCAGGTTGCGGTGGTGGGCAAGAACTGAGCGGATCGTGAATCGGGACGTTTTCTCGCATTGGACAGTTCCGTGTTTGTATGATAGGGCGATGCGCGTATGTTAGGCACCAGTGAATTTTTAATATGTCTGCGCGGTCATTTTTCCCAAATCCGTTTACCGAACGCGTTGAGACAAATTCGATTGCCGTGTACGCATCTCCACCGTGTTCTATATAAGAAGAGACTCCGCGGCGGTGTGTTCGGAGCGTCGAACTCCGGATGAACAATGGAAACCAGAAAGAACATTTTTGGATTAATCAGAGTCATCGTCATAGTCTATGTCGTTGCTGGATCCTTCGTCCTCCGAGGGCTCTGTTTCTAGGTCCAGGATATTTACATTATGAGTCAACCGCTTGAGGAATGGCTCCGTAATCGTCGGTGGACCAGAGGTAAAAATAACGGTCACCGATGGAAGAGGCGCGCTGTATTCCCGCCGAAATGCTGGGCCAGCGTCAGGGATACATAGCTGATCCAGGCTGCAACCTGATCTGGATAGGAAGGCTGCAACTCCAGCGGCCGGGCCAATGAGGCCCTGCGGGACGTGAAGTCGTTGAAGAGCCGGAAGTGTCAGTGTGTCTAAGACACCCCGACTATACCACATGAACTCACGCGGATGGCCCTCTAGAATCAGCGTTTCCAAGTGCGAGAGGGTTGCATTCCTCCAACTAAAGACGTTGTTGTCAAATGCGGTACCAAGCATGGATATCTTTTCACCTCACCTCGGCTCGTGGTTTCGGTTCGCTCTGATGTAAAGACGGCAATGAACAATGCTGACCAGCTGGTGGATTATATCCGCAAACTGTTTCAGGCTGATGAAATGCACCAGGAGTACAGTGAGCTGGGACCAGGGGAAAAGGGGACCGTGGGCATCACGGTACGCAGAAAATTCGACTTTTTGCAAGAGAGGCGCTGCAAGGAAGGTAGAATTAGCGATCGGATCCTCTTCGTTTGGCCCCAGCCTCAGGGTACGAAGATGTGGGAGCGGAAGATCGTTGCCTGGGAGAGCGTCCAAAGGTTCGGAAATGTAAAGTGTCAAATGTTCCCAGCGGGCGCAATGTTTGGTGATTGCCCGAACGAATCGGGCCTGCTTCGAACTCTCCGCTCCGTAGCGCTGCAGTACAATGGAGAGCGGACATGACCCGGAACGCTGGAGCGAAAGTTCCATGAGGCGGAGTGCCTGCGCGACTCTTTTCTTCTTCTTCTGCAAGGACAGAGAGAATGCGCGCCAAAGCGCCGGAGTAGCGAGTGCTATGTCCCTCCATTTCCGACAAATCTGGCAGAGAAGATACGGGGAGAGTGGACCCATTGGTGGAGGGCATTTTGGGTAGACTGGGAGGAAGTGGACGAGGATTTCGGACACAATTTCGTTGGGTAAAGTCAAGACGGGGTATCTGTATGTATCGAGTCGATTCTGCAGCGATGTCTTCTCTTCTTTCAAGGCGGAGAGGAACGCCTCCAGCTCCACGATTCGAGCATTTATATGAAATATGCGCGCGCGATCGGCTGCGCGCGCAGCTCTCTCACTCGCGGCTGTCCCGGCGGAGAAGGCTGGCAGTGTGGGGTGATTTTGTATACCACCCTCGAACGGGAGTTTGATCGGTCGAAGCGCCATCGTCCTGTATTCAACAAGGACGGTGAACGATAGTTGAACTCGGATATTGGGTTTCCTACGGTGAATGAAACGCAAAGCGCCAGAGGTACCGATAAGTACAGTCTGTACAGAGGTGAAGCCTGAGTGCAATGGTCAGTGGCTGTGCACTTGTGTGGCTCCCGGATCACCGGCCGACGTTTTACCCGTTCCCAGGCCAACCTCCAACCAAACTCGACCATTACGTCCAGAGGCTGGGGGTATGATGTATCACGGATCGCTAACCTCCTAGATGTCGTGATGTAAAACCGCCCGTAGTCACCAGGGTGTTCTGATACATTAAAACCCCTACGTACCTTATAGTCCATATAAGTGCACCCACAGTGAGCTCTCAGCGTCGCCGCTGTCCTGTCCGATGAGCAGGAGTGTGGTCTTGTTTAAGTGATGGATGAGATAAGCGTCCGTTTTGGGACCACGACGCCGAGAGGTCGTCGTCGTCGTCGGGCACGGCGACGACGAAAATGCATTAATAAATACGTGAAAAATACAGGAAAAATACATGGACTAGGTGCTAGGCAGCTCATTCTTGTAGATACGATGGAGTCACTGGTACCACGGCAGACAAAGGTACGGCTCTGGCGCCGTGGTCTGCCTCATCCTCGCTTTCCTCCTCCTCGCTGCTTTCATCGGTCTCCACCTCCTCCGTGGACGAGGCGGCCGGTGGACGAGACGCTGTCGATACGACGGGCGCCCCACCTGGCGTGCACACGACGTGCAGCTCGCCAGCCCTGCCCTTGCGAACAAGCTCCGGTAGCTTGGCCCACATCCCTGCAAAGTGGTCGCGCAGGTCGGCCTTCAGCTTCGCCTGGCGGTGCGCGTACGCTCGTTCGCCCTCGCGCTCGGCGCTATCCTCCTCCCTCCTCCGACCATCCGCTCGCTCCAGCCACCACCCCGACTTCCACGTCAAGAACTGGATGATTCGGCGCATCTCCTCCTCGAGGAGATCCACCTCCTCAGTCCATCGGTGCGCACGCGCTCGTATCCTGGCCCACTCAATTCGGAGTGCTGTACGCGGTCAGCGCTGCCATTTTCTGGAATGGAAAACCCCTTACCTTCGTTCACTGCGGCCGGATTGCCTGGATCGACCTGGACGACCCATATCCACGACATGGTCGGCTCGGCGACCTTCTTCTTCTTTTTCTTGGGCGGCTTCCCCGTCGCTCCGCGCTGTCGGAGTGGGTCCCCAAAGGTGGAGCGCGGCATCCCCCTGATGTCGTCCGCCTGCAACGGACGCAGCACCGTCTCCCACTCCATTCTTCCCAATATCGGCCCCAGCACCTCCAATGCCCGACGTCCAGCCCGGTACTGCGCCGCCAATCGTCGTACACGGTCGTCGATGAGGTCGATCTTTGTATTGGCGCGGGTGTTCTCGCGCACGCCGCGGGCGTTGGCGTCCTTGTGCTTGTACAAGTGCGTCCGGACGAGGAGCTGCCCGCGGATCTCATCCAACGACTCGTTCCCCTGCCCCACTCGCAGACGGTACTCGTGCTCCACCGCCTCGCGCTGCAGGGGCGTCATGCTCTGCTTTGCTCCAGGCCGCTTCATCATCTCCGATGGCAGCCACAGTCGAAGCTCGTGGACTTGAAGGCCGGGGACTGCCTGCGTTCGGGCAATGCGGGCGCGCGCTTCATCCTCCTTGTCGCGCAGGACCTTCACCTCGGGGAAGAACGCGTGCTGGATGTCGATCCAGGCCACAATCTTCCGCCGTAGTTTGCCCGTGCACTCCACCATGGTGGTGCGCTGGTTGTCCGTCGGATGCAGCCCTGTTGCTGACGCGTCGAACCCAAGGCCAATCCTTGAGAAAGCAGTCAGTGTCAAACTCGGCCGATGTATTGCTGAAATGACTCACTGTTGCTCCTCCAACTGCAGACCCATCGAGATCATCTCGGTGATGTGCATCTCCTCCCTCACCGTCCCATCGAGCGCCTTGCCCGCTGCCTCTCGCGCCGCCGCCTCGACCGCGAGGTCATGTCGCACCTTCGCAAGGTGGACGTCGCGGTTCTTGATCTCGAACGGGTTGGGCTTGTCGGGATCCTGCTCCCACAGCTCAGCCATTGCCGTCCACTCAGCCACGGGTCCCTCCTCCACGTCGCGAGATGCCACCTCCAGCGTCGATTCGATATGGACAAGTGCCGCCGCCTTCTCCACCATCTGAGGGACGGCCTCCGTCATTTTCTTGAGCATTACCCGGCCTACCAGCACCGTCAGCACGAACTCTCGGAGCACAGACAAGTCACCTACCGAGCGCGATTATTTTCTTGTAGTTCCAATCGTTCCAGTGGTCGTCCAGGGCATCCCGTCGCGCTCCCGGTCCCATCTCCTTCGTGCTCGTCGCCAGAGGGTTCGCGTTGGCCCACCCTCGCTCAGGCGCCTCCCCGTCAGTCTGCCCGACATCGCGAGTGAGATTGAAGGAGAAGCGGACATTGCAGGCCTCGATGTGGGCGGGCAGGTGCCATTTCGGGACCAGCCAGGTCATAAACTTGCGGTCGTCGACGAACTGAATCTCGGACTCGTACTGGCTCATCCGCACCCAGATATTCTTGTGCCATTGGCAGGCTATGTCGTATGAGACGAAGAAGCGTTGGAGCTTCGTCCCCTCCAGACTCTTGAAGAACATATAGTCCATATTAATGTATCTATGTCCGTGTCAGTGCAAATGGACGATTTTATGCATCTGGTCTTACCTTTCCCCGAACTGCAAGTCGCCCACACCATTCGGGCGCTTCATGTTGTGACGAGCACAGTCCACAGTGCCCACCCCTGAGGATGCCGTTCCCCGAGCCTCCCTGTCGGGCTTATCGACCGCGTCGTGTGCGACACAAGTACTTCGCTAAGCATTTGGTCAGCATCACAGTCTGCACAAGTGAAGAAAAGGGACCATACCTCCTGCGGTATATCCCAGTTCTTCGCGAGGTGGGACATGAACCCTGAAACCTCACAGAAGAACGCCCAGCCGGGCGCCAGCCCGGGGTCAGCCTCTTCAGACGAGATGTCTTTGCGTTTCAGTCGAAAATTGGCGTCGATCGCCAAGAACAATGCGTGCAAAAAGCTATCCGGAACATCTCAGTAATACCCCCTCTAACTGAATGAAAGACGTACCGTCTATCCTCCGGGATATCCTCCCATTTTTCGGGCATGTTCTTCCCGGGCTGCGGGCACGCTGGGCACAGCTCGGCACATTCGCCCGACTCAGTTCCTGCTGCACCAGTGGGGTCGTGCGCTCGTCCAGCTCGAATGAGCATACGCAAGTTGCGCCATTCACGAGTCATTCGGGCAAATTCGTGGTATCGATCCTGGACCAAAATCAGCAAGGGAATGAAACTGGGAAGAAAAGATTGCGTACCCTCACTGGCGGGTCGAGGCCGGTGTTGTTCGTACCACGCGCCAAACTGTGATAGAAATGGTATACGGAGCACTTTGCCTCCAAGGAGAGCAAGTGAAATCTCTGCAAAACCGAAAACGTGGCCGCGGTGCGGGGAGCGGCACCAGTCGCGGGATAAAGCCGCGCTCGCAGTAGCTGCCGCGCTTTCGAGCCACCTCCACAGCCACAGAAATCCACCGCGACTTCGTGGATCGCGTGCTCGTCGACGATCACGAAGTCGTTCCCCACCGCGGACTCGGGCGCGCTGCAGCGGGGGTTGCCGGGATTCCAATGGCCCAGCTGGATACGTAGACCCAACTGCTTCAGCGTTTTCTTCTCGAATGTTTGGCCGGTCCAGAACTAATTTGCCCGTTAGTTAAAGGCGAAAGGATACGGCGCACGCAAAAAAAAAACGCACCTCGATACAATGGAGTGGGGTCCTGGAATGCTGCTCCACGATGCAAGGCTTGCAGAGGAGCTCGTCCCCTCCCAAGCAATCCTTGCATCGATACTCCGCCGGGCCCTTCTCACAGCTCGCGCAGACAGTACACTCCCGGTGGTCCCCACGGCCTTCCCCACGTACAACCTCCACCAGGAAGTCTTCGCGGTACTCTTGCACCCATTCATGCAGCGGAAAATCCTGTAACTCAAATAAGAAAAAAAACGCTTCACTCCACCAAAAAAACGCACAGAATCTCGCATATCGCGCCCTTCTGCATCCACCTCCGGTATGTCGTCGCTGTCGCCATAGACGTCGTAGATTGGCCCCCCTCCGAGTGAGGAAGCAGCAGGCGGCTGGTCGGGCATGAGGATTGGTGCGGCCACTCTGGAAGGTGACCCCGGAGCGTTGACCATCTGGACAGTATGCTCAACAGAGCCATCCATGCGTATGCGCGTCGTTTCGCGCATCATCTGCTGGGCCGCTGCCTCGGGCTGGCTTGCACGCTCCTCCGGCTCCGGTGCCAGATTCAGCTCATATCGAGCGCGTTTCGGGGGCATGAGACCGTCTTGGGCGTGACAGAGGAGAGAGAGGTAGTAGCTTGTCGACAAGAGCCAGCTGGACACGAGAGAGGGAGAGGAGACGCCTGGTGACCATGTTGGTTTCAATCAGGGAATGATATGGCGTGATCCATCAATCATCGCGACCTCGATTTGGTCTTTCGTCCTTCTCGCCACCATGTCCAGACCCGGGCCGTTGGATTTGGTACGCTATCGGTGCGTAATCCATTTATTTATTAGAGCTGAGGGGTAAGCCCTGAGTGTTCCCAGAAATCTCCTCCCCCAAAAAATCTCCACACCCATCTCCGCCGTCAGCCAGTATCATGGGGACCTTCAAGTAGGAGAGCGGTACAAAAATATGGATTATTCATTCTGCCGGTGCGTCCCTTCTCACACTCTTCTCGATGCCGGTGCTCATTTTCTCCAGAGCTTGCGTGAACAGCGCCATAGCCTACGACGCTCTGATCATCTACGATTACTCCTGCCCTCTCGCCGTCGACGCTAATTTTCGCATGAAATCTTGTGAAGCTCAATCCCAGCCGAAGGTGTACCCATCGGAGTTTTACGATGATCTGCCCGCTCTTGTCGAAGATGACTCAGACAACGACGATGAGGCCCCTTTGCCTTTTCGTCGTCTTCGTGCCAAATTATAGCGTACAAGAGCTGTACCTTCTGTAGTCGTTCTCAATAAATGAAACTCACTCAGACACATTGGCCTGATTTCAAGCAAGTGGATTACAGTGTCACAGTAGGTAAGCAGCTACAGAAAGTAAGAAACAATATCGACGCTTGTAAGCACAATCCACTAGTCAATCTCCTCAAGCTCCAGCCGTTCCTCGACCTCCTCAACCTTGACGGCGTCCTTCTCCGCGTCGGCTGGGAACAGCTTGACCTTGTCCCCCGTCCTCTTCCGCGTCGTCGCCGAGGTGCATGCCAGAAACTCCCCCTCCGCGATAGTGAACGGGCGATTTTCAAAGGGCCGCAGCAGGGCCTTGGTGGTCGTGAAGCGCCGATCCAGGTTGGCGAAGTCGTCCTCCAGCGAGTCGCGTCGAGTCCCCAGGAGCGAGCTCAGGAACGCCCATCCCCTCTCGATGCCCTCACCGTCGGTCTGGTAGGCACGGGGTGCGGACTCAGAAAAGGTTCCTCCATCGATGCGATCGCTGTGAGTTTGTCAGCGGATGCACAAGGAAAAAAAGGGGCAAAACGTACTAGTTGGGATTGTCCAAGTGGTAGAAGTCGCGGAGGCCCTCCATCGAGGCATTCCAGCGCTCCCACATTGGCTCATCGTCTTCCACGGCGCTTTCAGGGAGATCCTCGCCCCACGGACGCATCGCCGGTGGTAGATCCAAACTATCTGTAGATAAGTAGCATCGTCAAAAATCCAAGTATCCTGTATCCTGCGTACCGGAGCCTCTGCGTTTTTTGCTGCTGGACATTGGTGCTGGAGGAGGAAGGCACAGATAGCAACGAAAGAAGTCTGTGTGCACGTCAGCAGGCTGCTTCCAGATGAAACACGCTGACTTACATAGCAGGATGAAATCAATCGGGAGCTTTGCAGGGCGCAAATCCCATGCGAGTTGCTGTTCCGGTGAATGATGTATCAGACATCCTGAAGATCACGCTCAGAACACAATATCTATTCTAAATAAGACTAACGGGGCGGGCGGGGCGTGGAGACCGTCGGGGCCAAGGCGTTGACTACAGTGTATGCTAGCTGGTAGGCAACAGCGGTGCGCGGCGCGGTCGGGTGGTCGGGATACAGACGACGGTTCATGAGTTGGTCTCCACGGGTGAGGCCGAGGGAACGCTCGCAGCCGCAGTAGTAGATACAGGCTTCGTGCACACCGGTTGTGTCGACAACGTGGAAGAGGTGGTCAATGGATGGGGCCGGGCAGAGATCGCCGGCAGGGTGCCCGAGCTGAACATTGAATCCCGTATTTTTGAGTGATAGAGGCTGCCACTCGCCGCCAATCCACATCTATCACCGAAACATTAGTACAGAGCCAGGAAAAGAATTGAAATGGACCTCGACGCGATGGAAAGGGTTGTGAATATGCGCGTGGTGGAGACAGAGTCCACAAAGATGCTCAGGGTGCGAAACAGTCGACGCAGCGGAATGCGATTTGGCGTCCCGGGCAGTCAGAGCCAGGAACGCCGGGGCAGATTTTGTCGGGAGGCACTTTCTGCTTGTGCATGTCGCTGGATATGTCGCGAATGGTTTGAAGCACAAGCTCCTGAAATTTCCAGGTTAGCAGCGTATAAACGAGGGAGAACGACTTACTCGAGTGCTTGGGTCCATGGCCGTCTGAAAGAGGAAAGGCCGCAAGGCTGACGGCATCTGAACGCAACAAGGCCAAACACGTCTCCCATTCCGACGTCGATGTGATTATCGATGCCAGCCACTCGTACCTCTACGCGCCCGCGCCGCTCGCTACGTCTGCAGTCGGTGCCTCCCGAATCTATGCTTGCCTCGCGTCCCTCTCGCTCCCCGCGTACCAAAACCATCCCGCAGCGTTTTCAGCAGCCGCCGACCCCTTTGCGCACCACGGCCACCAAAAAGCGTCGCGCAGTCATTCTAAAACACCGCGTGCGCTCACCTACCCGCTCACCTACCCCGGCGCAGAGGTTGCGCGCTGGACTCCGCCCGTCGAAGAGCCGAACAGGGTGTGGTATTTGAATCGGAAGGGCCGGATGTCGCCCTGCTTGTGCGTTACAAAATTCCTCACCCCCGCCTGCGCTCATCCTCTCTCAGGTACACCGTCGATATTGGTGCTCTCCCCGGGAAAGACGCCAGCGAGGGCACCGTAGTCGCCGCCTACAGAACAAGTGGTATTGAAACGTTCCTACCCCGGTGCTCCCACCTGCGCCACCTCTACAAGAAGCGTTCAAATGGCACCCTCGAGCGGATCGGAGACCTGTACTTTGTGGTGTGGGGGTGTAACATCATTTTCAAATCTCTGTGAGTACCGCTGGTTTTTGCCTTTCCTTCCAGTCTTGCTGACCTTACTGCCAGCAAGCGCGCATGGCAACACTGGGAGCGTCACCGCGACCCTCACACGTACATCACCGCCGTCGCCTCGCGTGCGGAGGCAGAGGACATCCTCGACACCGAGCACGACGACATCTCTGCCTGTGGAAGCACCAACACTTGCGAGTGGGGAGGCGACGGACCGGGCGGCGAAGACTTCTCATCTTGTGGCTCTATCTGAACACGGACGAATGGACTTTCTGACCTACCCCATGCTACTTCCTGTCGTCTCCAGTACGCCCAGATATCTACATCTTGAATTTGTATAGCTTGCCAACACGTTCCACATCGAATACATCTCGTCTGAATGGGAAACTCCGTGTGCCATTACAACGACGCCCATACAACGAAATTCTACACAAACTTTGGCCAGACCTTCTTGTAGCGCATCGCCCAGCCCTGCCGATACCGCACCATCTGCGCGACCCGATTCTTTCTCGCAACAAGCATATCTTGCTTCTCCTCCGCAGTGAGTTGCATCCCATGGCCATGCTCTTCGGCAATTGGCTGCTTCGCGACGGGTAGAATGTGCGGTGTGAGCCAGGTGATCATTGCAGCACTTGGGGGCCCGTTTGCGCGTCCTTCCGCATGCTGGATTGCCTCTGATGCTCTGGTTAGTCACGACCACGGAAATCTTAAAGAAGAAAACCTTTTTTCAATACAAGCTCTATTTCGTCAAGCCACGCTGAGTCGGTTTGGGTGCTGGCGTCCGGCATGGAGGGAATGTTGAGCTGGGTCTGAGCCTCACGAATACGATTCGCTGGATCAGGACAAGATCAGGATCTGCAGAAGTCGCCCACCTGCCTATCCTAGATGAATTATCTCCATGTTTCAACTCCATCCGGCGTTTTTCCCAACGCGGCGACATGGCCATTGAACTCTCTTCCCAGAACCAAACTTGGGTACGGCTGCATCTGATATGGCTGGGCCTCGATGTACACTGGTCAAGAACAAACTATGTTATTTCCAAATATCGATACTAGATAGCACATGGTCAGTAATTTACGCGGGTGCAGAGCCAAATGATGCAGCGCGGTCATCGACAAGCTCATCGTACTTCGAAAACAGGTCCAGCGCCCAAGCCCATCGCGCACCCGGGACCCCGTCGAAGCGCATCCTCGCCTCCTTCCCCTCGGTGTTGCAGAGATCCTTCGCCGACTTGTACCCATAGGCAGCCCAGCGGAAGAGGCCACCGGCGGCATATTGCGTGATGGAATGCCGGGTTTCACCTTTGGAGATTGGGGTGTTGCCATGATTCACGCATCCGGAAGGGACCAGCGCGGTGGCACCACTCGGGAACTCGAAGACGATCCTCAGCTGTCTGAGGTACATGTGGCCGCCGCGCTTGTGGTTAAAGTCGCCGGCTGAGGTCACACCGCAGAGGCCGTGTACCACGTTCAAAAAGTCGACATGGTCAAAAGTGAAGGCGTCAGGGCCACAATTGAATGTGGCTGAGGGGAAGATGGAGTTCATGAATAGATGAATTAATTCTGGGTGGTGTTCGAACAGCCCTTGTAAAACTTCGCGATAGTATCTATAGAGTTTGGGAGCGTACATCGCCAGCCCGGCTAAATCAAAATTATCAGAGTCAGACATTGAGGGTACACTCTGGGACTAACACGACTGGAAACCGGCGATCCGGCGAATGAACGGGTTGCGCAGAAGCTTGAGCAGGATGCGGCGCACGATACGAGTGTTCTTGAGATTGCCTGGTTTCTGAAGCAGGTAATTAGCAGGTGACGCGACGCAGGACACAAAGACTAACCCGCTGGCCTCCGCCGAAGGAAACGCCGGCGGTAATGGCCAAGTACCAGCCACGGCGGTGAGCCTTGCGAAACCACGCCTTGTGACGGCGGGCTGCGCGGCGAGCTTCGCGCAAAGCTTCCGCGGCGCCCTTGACGACGTCGTCCCATTCCGGATCGTCAGGCTTGCCTAGGAGTATGGCGATAATCCGCCCCTCACAGTCAAGTATGAGTTTCGGATCCCTGAAAGGATGTCAGATGCAGGACAGAACAGCGCGCAGGAAGACATACCTGCCGTTCCATTCTATATACTCAACCGCCAGTTCGTGCAGCTCATCTAGTGTGTAGTACCGCCGCTCATCCGTCGTACGCTTTCCAATCCAGGCACCCCCATTTGTCTTCGGCAGATTTTGAGCGTCGAAGTCGACGGTATGCGGTGACAACTCCCGGTAGGCTTGGGAATGACGAGCCCTAGGATTCCGTCCGTATGGACCGGCGCTGGCAGCATGTTGGCGGCGTGCGCTGCGACGCCTGGCAGTGGCCTCTTTGCGGCGTTGCTGGTCGATACCGACGGGGGTGGCGGAGGGGCCGGACGAGGTAGAGGCGGGGGGTGGGGCAGAGGAAGCAGGTAGCGGAGGCGTTGGTATTGGTGTGGGTGGGTGCGAGGGAGGGGGCGAAGCAGGCGGCGTTGTCAAGGGCGAAACAGGGGATGGGGTCCGTGAATGCAATGGCAAGATGTCGACAAGCTGGTCCAGCTCAACGATGTCCTCCCATTCGTCCTCCTTGGTCGCTTGCATGTCGAGATCCGCCTCGTGTTTGTCCGCTGCCAAGACGGACTCTTGGAGGATGGCATCCATAGATATACCGGTGCGGATGATCTCGAACTCGCGTCCCCAGAGCTTGAGGCGTTCAAGGTCGACCTCGTAGGGGGAGAATTGCGCGCCTCCACGTGTTGTACGCGCCATGTCTGTAGAAGGTATGTCAGACCAGGCTTAAACGCGCAGAGGGGATGAGTGACAGGCCAAGCTGCCCGCAAACGACGTGCAATACCACCATAGGACCTATGGTAAGATCCAGCGCACGGTTCTGCACGCCGTTTGCGCAAAGACTGGCCTGCTCTCGCGAGGAATGTATCCTTACCTTGAGCGTGAGGTAGTCGGCCTAGTGAGGGGGTGTGAAGGAGGGAGCCTTCACCGCTCGGTGGGGTGTGGCATTGGCCACTGTAAAGCAACTCAGTGGCGGCGCGAGGACATGAAGTGGCCACATACCTTCGATTCTGAAAATTGTCAAGGGACGTGCTGGGAAAGGAAAGCAGTGTGAGTGATGCGCCCACTGTGACTCGGTGACACCGTGACTTCACACTTCGTTCAACCTCCACTCATACATCGACTATACAAGTCTCAATGAAATAAAACAGCAGCAAGTGAATCTAGAGATTGGCCTCTTGCATTCGGTATTCAAAATAGTCGGATCAGGCCAGGTGTCAAATCAGCGACTTCAACTTCGGTGAGTGGAAAGACGGTGTGTCGATGTACTGCCTAGACACTGGCGGAGGACAGCATACGGATTACCATCTGAAATGCTTTTGAACAGAATTCCGGGACATTGGATTGGTTCTCGCCGAACAAGAGCCGATTGTGCTGTATTGATGTACTTATGGACAATGCGAAGTCCGAATGGTCTACGGCGCGTTTCTTTCAGCACATACAGGCACCCAATTGTCTAAAGTTCTGGTAAGGCTCGAAAGATCTTGAAAATATGGGGGTATGAAAATCAGTGATTCGCACAACTACATTTTGCAGTGCCTCGCAATATTGCACATGGGTCATGTATCCACCAATCGACCGCCAGCAGTGTCACCGGACTCGAATATATACTGATGAACGCAGCCAACAGTTGTGGAACGAAATTCTTCGCAAAAAAGCTCAGAATCCGTGAACTAACATTGGCCAAACAAGCGATGGAGTCTACACCCACATTCACGCCGCAATCAACGAAACTTCAGTAAAGAGTCAGGGATATTACATATGGGTTCAATACATCATCCAAAAAGTACGCTGCTCCTTTGTACATTTAATTGTACTAACAAGTGTTGACTCCCAGTCAAAAAACTGAGGTTGGTTCAAAATCAGCGATTCGTCGAATCGAAGACTGTAGGGGGCATGATACGGATATTCACGCCGGGGTTAGCTCAAATTGCTAGGGATATTACACCCTTTGTACTGACGTGTGGTGTTTGCATGTACAGGTTCTGCGGTTGGCAGTGCTCGCAAAGATTGGTTCAAAATCAGCGATTCGTCGAATCGACGACTGTAGGGGCATGATACGGATATTCACGCTGGGGTTAGCTCAAATTGCTAGGGATATTACACCCTTTGTACTGACGTGTGGTGTTTGCATGTACAGGTTCTGTGGTTGGCAGTGCTCGCAAAGAAGTGGGCAATGTAGAGATCACGATTCGACATCAAATCGTGATTTGTCGTGTCTCTTCATGCCTCCCAAATCCAGACGCCCAAAACCCGATCCGGCTGCCAAGAGAGGCACCGAGGATTCTGGAACATATTGCCCGGGGTAAGTGTCATTCTGGCTGTCATCAAACCTCTGCTGAAAGAAAAATGGCTTGCGTTCAGAATTTCGAAGGACGAAAAAGCGCGCCGGCATCGAAAAGCCCAAGCCAAGTATCGGGCAGCAAACCCGGATATTCGAGAAAAGCAGCGGATATATGCCGCGGAACGGCGGTGCGTGCCTGTGAAGCAGTACAGCAATCGGACTTACAGAGGGAATCACAGCGCGGCTATTAAATCAAAACGACGCCGAGGGGATGGGCTGAAGCCCACGACGGCGGAGTCCAAAGAGGCCGAGCCAGATAGATGCCATCCGGCTAAGTCGGTATCAGACAGCTACTCATTTCAAGATCCTCGGGCACGCAGTTATCTTCACGATGGTGCCGGCTTCGATCGAGAGGATTCGGAGATGCCAGTCGCGGGGACGACGGGGTCACCAACGCGCGATGAACGCCTCGCCGTTACTGCCTTGGCCGAGCTAGCTGAGGGCGCGGGGGTCCTGCCGCCGGGGTTGAATAGGTGTGTTATATCTCTTATTGGTCAAAATAAATAAACATTGAAAGCCCTAGGCTGGAAATTGCAGGCAACGACGGGGTGACGCGTGAGGACCAAGGGGACTCAGGTGATTCAGTGTTAGAGCGAGCAATGCAGCTCTCGTCTCTCGGGTACGCTTTTATTCTCCCGTGTTTTGGGTCCTGACTTGCACTCGGAAGCTCCTCGTTGGTGGCCCCGTATTTCCCGCCAAATTACTGGCTGGGCGACACACCTATGGCCGTGGCGGCTCGAGCGGGAAAGCTGCCGGCGGGAGTGGCCCCGCTTTCTCGATTGCAGGCGCTGAAACTGTACTACGGCCATATGGTCGACTTGAGCCCTGTGCAATCAGCGCAGATCTACGTGGCTGAGTTAAACACGGGTGCATTGACGCCCCCGACCGACACCGAAGCCGTGGAGTGGAATGCCCGACCGCAGACCACAGCGTGGGATTGTGTGACATACAGGCAAGGCCGCGCCGTTCTCATCTGGCGTACGCAGGTGTGCAAGGCAGTCAGGGCAGAGAGGATTGCCCTCAAGGCAGCGGCCACGGGCGCATCGGAGGTGAGCATTTCATCAATCAAACACCTGAGCACCTCCACTCATCGATCTTCAGGTCCAGACTTCTGCCGTAGGTGATTGCTGACCGGTGGAGATTTGAAATAAATGTGCTTTGGGTGGCCTCGATTTACTTGTTGTTCTTGAGTTGTGATGATATAACGAGGACGGGCAGCAGAGAAACACTATATTGCAATGTAGACTACCTGTAGAATATATATGTATATGCAGTGCGCTACGAGTGAAATAAATTAAGCTTGGGCAGTGGAAGAAACAACCGACCCACGGACTACTGGGCAGGCGCTGTGGCTGCGGGAGCGGCGCTGGCGAGCCGCCACTTCGAAACCCGCTGATTGTCGAATTCAGCGCGATAGTACGCCAGGGCTGCAAGACGGCCCACAACGCGGCGACGCCCGCAGCCGGGCACTCCGAGGACCTGGACGTCGGACTCGTCGCTGCAAAGTCAAGGCTGAGTGAGAAGTGAAGTCAGAAACGAGGATAAGATCATACTCACACGCTGGCGCACAGGCCGGGCTCCCGCCCAGAGGTGACAACATGGTACGCGATGTTGTCAAAAGGGCCCGCGGGGTGGGCGGCTTCCAGCTGGTCCGGTGTGCGGGCGACGTCGAGGACCCACTCTGCGGGGGAAGCTGGACAGGATGAGCGGGGTGAGATTGACGGAGGGGGAGATACTCACGAACAAGTTCGCGAACACCAGCAGCAACGGCAGCGTTCACGACGAGAGGCAACTTGGCTGAAGGAATACGGTCAGTAATGCGCAAGACAGATGATGGTAAACCTACTCTGCACATCGACACAGTGCTTGGCCATGGCGTGAGCCATCTGCGATAGCGCCGCCACCCGAGCGACAAGCGCGTCCAGTTCTTCCTGAGGGCTGGGCGCGCTGGTCAAGGCGGCGGCGGTGTTCGAGGCGTCGGTCATGGTGGGGGACTGAAAGCACAAGTGAGTGGAGTGGATACCGGGATAAGCGGTTCGGACCAAGATATACCTTGAGCAGAGACCACCTGACGAGTGGACGGCTTCTGATGGAAACCGGGTGCGGTGGACATCGTGATCGAAGCCAAAAATGTGTGGCGCGTTTGGGATATCCGAATCGAGAATCTGGCCGTCCTTATGAGGGAAAGTTACAGGTAAAATTTGTAAAGACTGACCGATCGCGCAATGGTTGAAGGAGCGGCGGGTTGTCCGGGCCAGTTGGTCTATGATTTTGAGGCAAATCTGTAAGCAAAAAAAGGCGAATTTAATACATCACTTTGTTATAAGCAGCGAGCGATCCTCACAACTTACCTATTCCCCCCCAACAACAACTTCAAGTTGCACACCCCCTACCCACTAAACATGGCACCTCGCGGATGGACTACGACCGCCGAAGCCGAGCTCCTCTTGTCCTTCTTCTCCGACTTCGTAAAGCACCAGGCCCAGAAAAAGCTTGCCAAATTCTGGCCGGTGGTGGAAGAGGCGTGGTTCCAGGCGTTTTCTGAGGCAGCGCGTACCAACTTCGACAAAACCACTGCCACCCCCGAGCAGTGGACCGCGCTCAAGGAGGCGACTGAAGCTAGAAAACGTGTAAGTCACGTTTTTCTTGTTTACATCGCGTCGCATGTCTCACCGACGTCGCAGCGAATCCGCAACTGGTTCCGTCACCAGAAGACCAAGGTCTCGAAGGCTCCAGCGCGTCGCAAGTCGGACAGCTCGCTCGCCGCCGCTCTTTTCAGCGCGAAGCCTACGCGCCGTCGTGCCCACCACGTAACGGAGGTATGGCGCGGTCCCCCTACAGTCGGATAAACGCTAAAAAAAATTACAGGTCTTTCAGCAACGCAACGCTGAGAAGATTAAGGAGGAGCTCAACAAACGCGGCTTCAATACCCTCAACGAGGAAGTCATGGCGATGGACGTTGAGGACTGGCTCAACGAGAGCCGGGAGGCTCAGGTCGCGCGCATCAAGGAGGCGAAGAGGAAGCGGATGCTTCTGCGCACCGAGGTGGTGAGCGAGCTCATCGGTATGGCGCCAGAGTCGGAGCGCCAGGCAATCGCAGAGACTATCCAGCAGGAGAAAGAGGAGATGGCGAAGGCTGCGGTGGGAAGCTCCGACTTGTTGGGCGAGTTGTCGGCGGAGGAGAGGCAGATGTATGTACTTTTTGAGTACCTCAGCGTTTGACGAGTTCGAGTTGCTAAATATATATTCGTGTAGCTGCATCGACGAGTCAAACGACGTGATAGGAAAGGTCTTGAAGGGTATCTATGACAAGACGGGGTGGTTGAGCTTCATGATTTGGGGGGGACCCAACCCGAGACTTGGTGGCGACCTGAGTCTGAAATGGTGAGTCCGAATTAGGCATTCAGTGGCTGTGTACTGAATTTCTTCTCAGCGCGACCTACGGCGAGACACCTGCGGGCAACGACTTCATCGCTCAGCACGCCAAGTTCGACGACGGAATCAGCAACCCGTTCCAGCATTTTCTACGACGGTGCTTCGGTAAGTCTGATTCGTGAAGAATTGGTGTTCTGGTGGCTCACCTCCGCTTCGCGTTGTAGACGGTGGAGTGCTTCGTGAACCTCTGCCCACCGAGGATGCCTCTGGGACGCAGGGAGGCGTGAGCGCCATGCAAGAGCAAGTGTCTACACCGCCCGCTCCCGAGCCCTCCGTCGCAAAAACGACAAAGACCAAAAAACCCAAGAGAATGCGCAAACCGAAAGCCGCCGTCGTGCCTCCTCCCCCTGCCCCTGCTCCTGCTGTACCTGGCGAGCCGACGACGCCGACAAACGACGAGACGATGCTGCGCTTCAGCGAAGAACGGGACAACGATTTTTTCATGGACTCCTCGTCCTTGCAGCTGGACGGTGGTTCTCCCTCGCAGCCTGACGGGTACAGCGGACTTTTTGGTGCGCGCCTTCGAACCCCGCCGCCCCCACCGCCTCAGCGTCAGCTATGGCTGTCCTCCGACTCGCTGCCTTCGTGGCCGGCGGGTATGCCGCCGCCGACAAGCCCAGCGAGTGCGGAGCGCTTGGCAGCATTCGAGAGAGGCGACCGTAACGCAGCGACGACCGCCAGCCCTTCGTACGCCGGTCCCACGTACGCCGCTCCCCGCTACGGTTCTCCTGCAGATCGCTCAATCGATCCATCCCTCCTGTGCACCCCTCAACGGCCGAAGCCTCGCCCAACCTTCAAAGGCGCGTTGGGCAACCTTGGAGTGTCGAGGGGCGATTCAGGATTCCCCGACGTCACGCCGCCTCTGTTCTTCAGCCAGGGCGCCGCAGAGCGTGCTCGTGTGAACCCTCTTTTTGACACCCTCAACGCGCACTTTGCGTCCAGCCCCGTGCGCGCAGGCAACGCGACTGCCGACACTTCCACGGGTAGTGACACGAGCCCCGTTCGCACAGGTGCTTCCGGAGCCGCCGCGCGCGCTGCAGCTGACGCCGCCGCCATCGCAGGTGCTGGCAGTGCCGGTTCGTCAGGACCTCCGCCCCCTCGCAGGCGTTTTCCTGGATCGCGCCCAATGGCGAACTTGCCGAAGTCAGCAAAGAAGACGGTGGAGTTGGCACTGAAAAAGGCGGTGAAGAAGGCCGCGGGCAAGGGGAAAGGGAGGAAGAAGGCCGCACCTCTCACCGACATCACCAACGCCTTCGAGGCTCCGGCCGCCGCACCGGACGCGCTCCCTGACGCGCCTCCTGAGCCACCCACCGCTCCTCCTGCTCCTCCCGCTGCCCCAGCCCGTCCCGCCGCTCCTGCCGCTCCCGTGCTCGTCATGAGCATGGGCAACGAGACGCGCGACTTCAACAAGCGCGTCGACAAGGAGAAGGCCGAACGGGAGAAGGCGAAAAAGAAGGAGAGGGCGCGGCTTCACAATCCGGCGGGTGGTGCCGACCTGCTCATCCTGACGCGCCCGGTCCGCGAACGCAAGGCACCTCCTCGCGCAGACGATGGCTACGTCCCGATAGCGCCGAAGCTGACCCGAGCGCAGCAGCAGGCGGCGCAAAGAGACCCGAGCGCGAACAAGCTGGTGGCAAGGTCAATCAAGTTAGTGCCTTCCCAGTCATTCGTCAGGGAAATAATGCTAACATTCTCCAGGGAGAAGGCGGAGAAGGCCGCAGCAGGCGATGTCTCAGGAGGGGCCAGCCGTGGGCGGTAAGTCTTTCAGATTGAGTCGCACCGCACCGAGTGCTGACCAAAATACTAGGAAGAAAAAGGTTACATGAGTATTACTATAACCCCGGGCCCCTCAACGGGCTTTAACTATAAATCCATCGCGATGCCTCAACGTGTTTCGCCCTCAATTGTCCTCTTCGTATGACTTTGCTACGGACTCATCGTCTCTCATTATGTCTTCACTTGTGTCTTTTCGTTTATGGTAGATAAATATGTCGTTACACTGCATGCTCAATGAAAACAGAGAGGGTGTCCGTTCCTCGGGAACTTCTGTAGAGAAAGAAAGAAGAAAAAAAAGCGCGTTTGTTTAAAAAGAATGACTTGGGCGATTTCGCGGACTTGGCTCTAGTCAAGTCGGGCTGCTGAAAAAAGAAAGCTCTAGGGGGATTGAACTGAGGAGCGCAATATAATGAGGGCAGCTTAACATAGTAGATAAAGAGCCCGATAGAGGCAGAGCATTAGAAAGTAATAGGTAGTTAAGGAAGAGGATCTGAGTTAGCCAAAAAAAAAAGAGGCAGATGAGGAACGTCCGAGACAACATAAACATGTAAAAGAACACGGTCGAAACTGAAGTGGAAGTGGGAGACACCTGGGTATGAAATGTAAGTGGGCAAAGGGGTGCGGCGGGGGCGCGGGAAGGCAGGGCAACGGGCGCGGGGGGCGCAGGGCGCGGGGGCGGCAGCATGCGCGCCAGCCGAGTCACACCGCGAGGGACAAGCCAAGATGGAGTGCCATGGGGCGGGTGCTCGAGTTTGGGAGTACAGCGGGCAATGGTGTCGGCGGCAGGTGCATCACGCGCGCTGATTGCGCAGTGGGCGCGCAGCGGGCGCGCAGCGGGCGAAGGCGGGGGAAAGGGCGGGGGGGAAAGCAGAACGGGCCGCAGTGGTACGGGAATGAGCGGGCGAGCCGAGGGTCGGTCGTCCAGATGCGCCGCTGAGGAGCGGACAAGCGCGCGGGAGACGGGCGGGGGGACGGGCGGGGAACGGGCGGGGGCATGTTCAGGGAGGCAGGTGTTACATGCACAGAGGCAGGGTGAGCTGCGGGACTGCGAGCTGCGGGACGGCGGGGCGGGTTTTCCGTGCGCGCTGACGTGCAGGCGGGAGGCAGCGCAACGGAGGCGCCGGTACTCGGGGGATATCAGTCGCCACTACTACGTGTGCGAGGGCAGAGAAGCGAGCAGGCGGCAGCCGTGGAAGCGCCGGATATTGATAATCGATATTCAATGTATTGAGCGAAGGAGGGGGGCGGTAACAGCAGAAGGGGTGCGACGGGTGGGACGAGGTAGTGTCTGTGACTACACTGCAATAGCCGGGTGGCGCAGGGCGAGGGCGAGCCGGAACGGTGGGGGCAGGCCGAAATGTATTCGAGGAGTACACAGCGCAGGAAGCCGTTCCTGGTACGGAAACAGCGGCAGGGACAGACGGTGACCAGTCTGAGGGTATACTGAGGCCGGAGAGCCGCTAGGGCAGCGCGTGCGGGTGGGGGACGGAGGGGAAGCTGAGGGGAGGAGGCGAAGGTGGGCGATCGCAACAGGTGCAAATAAAACCGAATTTGGCCAGCGCCCCCGCCATCAAATTCAATGCACGGACCAGCTAATGTGCGGGGGCGGAGCGCTGTGCGGGACGGGCGGAATTTCCCAATTTGGCGTCTCTGGTGAGCACAATGTGTGATGTATCAGAGCACCTAGCTAACTACGGGAGGTGTTACATCAGTACACTACGCTACGCCACCACGCCGTGATGTATCATAACCCCACATACGCCTGCCATTACTCGACCAGCCACACCGCAGACTTGCTTGTTAAGTTGTTATTCTTGCTTGCCGGTTGATGTCGGTGCTGCCTCAGCTAGCCCTTTGCTTTTCCGTACTGCTCCTGAATTGATTGAAGCGATCCTAAATAATCTCCACCGTTCACAAGATCACTCATCTTGCAGTCTTGTTTGTCGTTACGGCTTGATAATTTGGACTAGTGAGAGTTGGTGACTTGAGTCCTATCTAGAGTTCATCCACTTATAGCACATCAATACAGCAGTGTATGGCGATGCAGGCGCTTAAGGCTAGCGAGCGCTTATCTCGCTCTGGCTCTTCCTCCATCTTCCAATGTCCAGACTCCGCCTCTTCCGGTCCTCTTCAAATGAATGGATAGCCCCTCTAATTGTCTTTGCTCGAGGCCTCGTCTCGGTGGGCAACTGTGTTCCGTTTCCATATGTGAATACAGCGCTTTCGTCTGGACTGGCACTTTTGGAACTGATCCAGGTCGGTCGAAATGCGCAAGCTGGCCGCTGGAGGGTTACATTACTTAATTCCCCTCAGATGGTGGGGAAATCTGGGGACGATCTAAAATACCTGGCCGAATCTGTGGTCGCCATCATGAAGCTGCTGCGGGATGAAATGGACGCCCACCCCACTTTGGAGGACAATAAGTTCAAGAAACTTTGCCAGGAATTCGCTGAGTAGAATTTCCATTCCAGCCTGGCAACCTTTGCATGTTCTAAAATTGGATCAGCCAGCTAACCCAAGTGTCGAAAGATCTCGAGACGATATCGAAGAATCGTTCCTCCTCAAGATTCAGAAAGTACTTCAATGCAGACAATGTTCGAGAAGAAATTGGCCAGTTCACTCGCCGGGTCAACGATCTTCGTGCTAATGCAACAGTAAATTTCACATCTGTGCGGCATGGGCTGTTTTACTTCTTCATATTTCTAGCTCATCGCTGCAACTGGGACAAGGATGGATCTAGTTGGTGTTGCGAGCCAGATGGCAGCAGTCGATTCCAGGATTTCTGAGTTACACCTGGAGCTCGCCGGTCAACGTACATCGCGAACGGTGGACGCGACGGAGGGCATTGGGCAAGAGCTCGCCCGATTCGAAGATGACGTGCGTATCTCATCCATCGCCTTCGCTCTAAAGTTGACATCGAGCCTAGTTCTATGCTTTGAAGCTGGGGGATATTCACATCGATTTCCGGTCCGCTCGGACTGCCAACTTCGACATCGAGATGTACCCCAACGGTCGCCAGCAGATCGGCTGGACTGATTACAAGGCCACGGTCAACGGTGGTATTCGAACCGTTCGGGTCTATCAAGGGTCAAATTCAACAGAGGTCAGTAAGATCATTCCGCATTCCTCTTTAGCTACTGATTTATGCACGTGGGAAGTCCTGGAAAGGCTTCTTATTCTTCCTTGCAGAAAATTCACCGTAAACATGGAGTTCATGCTACCCATCCTGACACTTGCTAACAGGGTGCCTAGCTCTCCATATCTTCCACAACTATTTGGGTTCTGCAGCTCTCCGAAATTTCGATCGCTCGTCTTCCATGGAGGTGTGGTAGCCTTGATACAATTCTTGCACCATATTTACGCATTCGATGTAGAATATCGAACGTTGGACGAATATGGAGCGACACTTCCCTCCGCTCATGCCATCGTAGACTGGGAAGTGGACCTCGTAAAGTCATCCATAGATTCACGCTGGACTCCTTTCCATTGATGTTTTCAGGCTCACGATTACACGAGATGGTTGTGTTCGTGGGATTCTCGTTCCCATTTGCACCGCAGGGCTTTGCGTCAATTCGCGCTGGTTGACGGCCCAAACGGGAAGTTGATATTCTCGCATGTTGCCGAACTCTCTGGCTCTGCGTCCATCGAATTCAATGCACAGGATTCGCCGTTCTTGGCGTGGTTCGTGCTATCAAATATCCCTGTCGAATTCAACCTCGTAACGGAAACCGAAGAGGACCTCCGGACACGCCTGGAGTCACTTGTATATCTTCAGCGAGGTGTTTATCCCGCCTGGTTCCACCCCAACATTCTTCTATCCCGGGGATGCGTTTATTATGATGACGAAACCGGATTCCCCCAGTGTTCGCACATAGCTGGACTCGAAGGCAGGGAGGTTATTCCCGACCCCAACTGGCATGTAGTACGCGAGCTTTACGTGGAGACGGATTTCGAAGGGATAATGCCTAACTGGCCACCCGATGACTGCTCTCCGACTGCAGATGATGATGATGAGGTAGCAAGTGAATTCACTCAGTGAGTTCGATCACTAAGACTATATACTCCGCATTGACCACAGATCCAGTTTCATTGTGCCACTCATGGGAGCAAGCCGCAAGTGGATCTCTCCACAGGACCACCACGCTCAGTGCGGATATTTCCTTATTGCGAGGATCGAGTTCGGCGGGTCTGTGCCGGACATAAGCTTTACCTGGATGGCGCAGGCCGCTTCCGTTTTCTCAACATCCAGTGACCAATCCGATATGCGGGAGATATCTCGTTTTCTTCTCCGTGAGTTTGATTCGTATTCCCCTAGCATTCCATCTCAAAACCGCCAAAGCAACTTCCACCAACCTCGAGCTGATGTGGGAGTTGACTCTCAAAACAGACGATACAGCTATCGCCTCCGAAATCGATATCCTCCAGCATTTACCTGAAAAAATCCATGTTTTCGTCGAGGTCCCCAAGATCGAGGAAGGCCAGGTAGTGGAACCACGAGTCTACTGGTCCACAGACCCCGATACCGTTAAAACCGGAAATATCCCTAGCTCGGCACTTGCAATCCGAATGAGGTTCAGCACATCCATGGACGCAGTGCGGTGGGAAACTCACCACTACGAGGTCGCCGAAGCCCTGCAAGAACGACATGGATTCAATCCTAAAACCGACGACGCTGCCAATTTTTTGAATCTTCCGCTGCTCAAGGTTGAACCTTTCAAACAAGATGCCCTGGGTGAGCTGTTTCACTTCCGTGTGCTGCACGCGGATTCATGATTTCTCAGCGGGACCGAATTGGCTCGGATTTCGCGTCGTGGATCCACACACTTTTCAACCCACAACGCTGGGCCCAGGCCGCCCAACGTCAGATTTTTTAAACTCGGATCCTTGACAATGTCGTTAGTTCTGGGAGTTTGGTTACATTATGGAGCGAACCCAGAGACGGAAGAATAGCAGGGCTTGTAAGATAGGATGAGAAGAAAAGATAAAGTTTGTCATACTGCCTGCATAAACGTAACGCTAGGGTGACTAGAACCGTTCCCTTTGCACTGAGGTAAATTCAGAAGCAATATATATAGCTCCGAGAACAAGTTGTGGCCCGAAATGACTAGTCAAGCCCCCACCGCGCCGGGTTGACGTCCCTCAGCAAACGTGTACAGAAAATCAGGTCAACTTGACGGATAACGGAGCCGCGAGGGCTTCCCAGCGCAAAATGTGACCTTACTCTCTCCCCGAATCACAGCTCCTGCTTTGCATCATACAGATACGAATCCGGCCGTGAACGATGTATATGACTTATACGCATCTCCGCGTGCCTTCTTTCACTCTTCTGGAATTTATGGACCTCCTTCCGATGCATGGCTTAGCTCAAACGCAATCCCGCTCATGGAACGCGACCTCGGGCTCGCGCGCTCATCCACCTCCGCCCGAGTCTGAATATAACTTATCACAGTGTTATCCTGGAGTTGCGAATCTTTTACCGCCGCCTCAGTCCTAGTCGCCGTCGACCAAGGAATGAGAGAATTAATTTCGAAAGATGCAATCTATCATCTATTTTGACAATCGAGGGTGTCGATGGGCTCGTGATGATCTTACGCGCACGGGCTGTACGACGTCTAGCCTGGAACTGCGAGGGCTTATCGCTACAAGGTACGCCCAGCGCCAACGGGCGAGACGATAAGCTATCCCTGGTGTGATGCTCATATTCTGCACAGGCGCCAAGGCGATCGGAGTTGTGTTGTACACTTGAAGCACAATACGCGAAATTCGAAGCTGCTCGCGGGCTCGAGTAGGCCGCTGGATAAGGTAGAGATAAGCGGGCGATTATATTAATATTGTGATTCTCCTCTGGACAGTTCGTATCAATCAGCCTCTGGATAGTTCGTGTAATCAGGATTCAGGGACTGGCTAGTCTTTTCTAAACAGACGCTACAACAAATCTGTGCTCGTACCTCGCATGTTGTAGGGACTGGCCGCGGAGTTGAAGTAATACTTTGCACAATAATATATAACAATTGTAGCGCGCTGGCGCGGCAAAGCCCACTAACTCAGGGCCTCCACAAGTGACCGTTAGCGCATTCAACACATTCAGCGTGAACAAGGATCTGCTACGTACGCTGGAATCGTCCGCACACGGGCGTCGGGAAGTTGTCTCTAGAATGTTGAATGAGAACGGGAGAGAAGAGACCAGGCGCGAGGAAGGGTTACAAGCTGTGTCCGGGTTGTGCTTGCACTTTTCCACGATTTGGGGGTCGGGTGGGACTGGGTTGCTGGGGCAAAGGAATTCATGAAGCACGTGGCTAAAAAGGAGTAGAAGAACGGGCCGTGATGTGTACCCTGTAATCACACAGTTAAATTCCTCGCATCCGGGTGTGCTTCTACCTGCTCTCATTTCCCTTACTTGGTATAACAATCCGCGGATCGGTTTGACTTGTTGAGTTGATCCGCTGAATGGAGAGAAGGGGTCAAATGCACAGGAAATCCCATCCCTTGACTGATCTACTGGAGGATGGGAGGGCTATTACTCAGTGGACGGTATTCTGTATTGGCCGGCGTCCCCGTTCTTGAAAAACTTATTCGAGGACGAGAAGCTGGGATTTTGTGTTCGTTACGAATTATTGTGAGCTTTCCAGCCGAGACACCAAATTCAACCGTGGGGAAAAGGTTTAAACAAAGTTGAATTTCTGTTGCCCATTGTTCAATTCAATAACGGATGTAGCGTGGACCGGACTATTGATGACATTTGGATGAAAGTTGTGCCATTTGAGACGATCACCGGGACTAGGTAGAAGAAGGACGTGGACACGAGGAAAAAGAAAAGAAAGAGAGACAGACCTACTCGGTTCGATCTTGCGGCTGTTGGACGATTATCCGAGTTAAGATTGAGGCATTGACAGGTCTTTTTCCATTGCGCTTGACTCTTCGAACAAGTCAGACCGTTTGATAATTCTCCCATCCTTTGTCGTGCTTCTTTGCAGTTTTTTGTTTGGTGGTTACACCCAGGGAGGTAGACGCCCCGTATGAACTAGATTGCGCAATGTGAGAGCACAAGTTGTATGTCTTGTTACCGGGTCAAAAACAGACCTAGGAGCTCTAGGTTGGGACTAGAAAACCTGAATGTCGAAGACACTTATACGACGAGCACTAGTTGTTGTGGTGTTTGCTTAGAAAAAACCACTGAACTTCACCGTAAGTGGATTCCGAGCTTGGTTGCACATTTAACGATCTCGCACGGGGTTTACCATTCCATCGATCAATATGCATGGCACACAACACTCGTAGGCTAGCTACGCCCGAACCTGGGTGATTGAGCTTGATCACAATTTGAGTCACAAAATTACGATCCCAAATCGAATGACTTACGGCCAACGTTCCGAGTTGCACTCGAACACGGGAGATGAACAGCAGCGAGCCATGCAAGATGTCTGTGCATTGCAGACGAAGGGAAAAGCTGAAAGCTACCAGTGAACACTGAACACAGCGAACCTCATTTTAACATTTGTCTGCCAGATTGAACACAGGCCTAACTCGGAGAGAATTAAACGACGAGATTTAGATGAGATTTAGAAAGAGTTCTGACTTGACGGAAGATGCGGACACGGCCCGACTCCTCCGTCGGGACAAGGTTTCGAGCAAGCCTTAGCCAGGGCTTGAAGTTAGCCTAGGCCAAGCCTAGGCTGACGTCTCCATAGCACGACCCAAGACCATGGTAGTAGGTACCAATAATTTCACGTGGAGTCCCCTAGTTTCACATGGAATCAGCAAAAATGCAGATGCGAACAGATGATGCGATGATCGGTCAACGAAGTTGGCGGACAGATCAAACAAAAATCAGATGATCAATCAAAATGAATCATTACAGCCAAAAGTTGTGGCGAGGGGCGTTTTTCGGCCAGGGCACCACAAGACCCACTAACTAAAGTTAGTGGGCATGGCGGCAGTGGTGGATCGCGATTGCCTCTGAAACCCTTCTCTGAGCGGTCTTCTAGTCCGGATTCATTTGACAAGTTCCTTTCTAGTCGGTTGGAAGCCATGGTCACCAGGGAGCCTCGAGGATTTCTCTGTTCGCCGGGCCAACGTTGGCAAGTTCAACCCTTGGTTTAACTCGTTCAACCCAAGTTCAACCAGTCGGAAAGAATCGAAAATGCGTCCTCCAGCCGCTAGCCGCACTCAAGACCAAGAAATCCCGAATCACATCATTCCAGAGCATTCTGCGCTTGGACCACCTCCTGGTCACACGATCAAAACCCCGCCGCGGAATTTGAACGCAATTTGATGGCATCCGTGATACCCCAGGTCACGCGCTTACCCCGCATTTTGATCGCGGCCAATCTCGCGCCGAATGGGGCTCAGGAATCGCTGCTCCGCAGCACTCCACCAATTGTGTGCGTGCGGAGACGGCAAAGGCGAAGGCGAACAGCTATGTACATTACAATGACTCTTTGACGCCTTCTGACACGGGCGGTGACTCCAATTGCGCCCTGAACGACTGCTGTCGAACAGCCTCCGTTACCTAGTGCAGTCTGGCAGCTCACACGACCTGGGACGAAGTTCTGGGGCAAGGTAATACAATTTATATTTCGGTTGGGGATTTACGCTGACTACGACGTTTTGCAAGGGCGACGCGGCGCCTTCATACTGTACAGGATTGCGATAAGTTCGTTCGATGGATGGTTACAAGCCAATTTGCGGGGTGCGATTATATGGTGGATTATTTAGACGGAGTCGACGGACTGCGGAATGGAATGGAAGGGAAGGGTGAGCTAAGTTTGTGTCGTGCGAGGAAGGGGGACGTACGGCGGTGTCGGAGAGGACGGTCGCCTTGGGGGGAGAGCCGGAGACGGCGGCGGAGGTGCGCGCAATGGCGGAGAGGTCGACGCCTGCGGGAGCGTGTTCGTCAGCGGTGGAAGGGGAGGCACGCAAAGGAAGGGACGCACCGTCACCCTTGAAGGCGTGCGTGCGCAGCTTCCGAGCGGTCGCGATGTCCTCTTCGGAGAGCTCCAGGACGGGGGAAGTGGGGCCAGCCTTCTTGGACGGCGCGACTGCAGGTCATGTTAGCGTGGGCAGGCGACACGTCAATGGGAGGGGCGTACGCTCGTCCGAGTGGCTGCTGTGGCTGTCGTCGTCGTCCCCTTGCTCCTCGTCGAGCTCGTGCTGCCCGTCGTCGATGCCGGCAAACTCGAGATCACGCTGTGGGGTGGCTCCATGAGCAACGGTCGTACGGAGTTATACAGTGAGCGCGGACGTACCTCGTTCTCGAGACTGCCCCAGTTGTGCGCACCGCCGCCGTTCTTGCGCAGGTTGTTGTTCAGGCCGGTCTTGCTCTCAGAGCGGTCCTTGATGATCGAGCGAAGCGACGCAGAGCGGGCGGTGCGGGTCATAATGTCGTGGAAAGATAGGGCAACGTATATGAGGGCGGAGGAAAGCTGGGGTCGTTACTGAGTGGCTGGAGTGGTTGGTTGGTAGGTGGTAGTAGCGGATAGAGAAGAGTGGTGTACCTTCGCGGCAATTTATAGTAAATCCGGAAGCCAAAGCGCCCCACACAATCGCACAATTAGAACAAAGATGGTGCGCAGGGTCCCGTGTGGAACAAACCGGGCTCTCCCTTTGTGCTCGCTTCGTCGCAAGAGCCTTTGCGGTTCCCTGGCCAGCCCGATTGTCCTCGACCGCAGACGCCGCCCCAGACCTTCGAGACCTTGCGAGAGCGCATCTAGATTCGGCGCCCGAATGGGTTTACGGGAGCGGCATGTGACCGTTTGGACCCCGTACACCCCGCCAATTTCCGTTCAATTGAACTTTAATAAAGATGGATGCGCGAGCTTGAAGATGGCTTAGCTTCCCGGCTTGAGCTAGTATAAACGCGCACGCAAAATTTACTGGGGTCAATGTTTTTGGTGGGTATCGTATTCCATGGTTTTCGGTGTCTGATTTCAATGGATTTTCAACATTCGATTGCTTGTCGGCATGGTTCTTGCTTCTTGGAACAAATCACTACAGCGTCCTCTCGCACACCTCGGCATCCGCACCAAGCGCCGCCAAGAGAAATTATATTTACCAGACTGCGACACTTGCTGCACTTGCCAGTTACAGTTGGACGGGGGAAAAAGATGGGAGGAAATTCAGGTGCGCTCAAGCTTCCAGCAATACTAAGTTACAACCCATCAGGATCTACGAAGAGCACTGCGACCCTGACTTGTGGACTTGGAAAAGAGAGACGGACGAGTGGTCGGAGTTTGCTGTGGGCATTGCGTTCCGGCCTAAGATCACTGTAGAGGAATTTGATTTAGTTGAACCTTCTGGCGAGACTAGAAATGTTGATGTTGAGGCGTACCTCGCAGATGAAGAACTCAAACTCGACGTTAGAAAAAAATAAATAAAAGGGATTGAATCGGATCATCGTCACATTAGTAACTCGAGTCTGAATCCCCTTCATCCGATGAATCCGTACGCGTGTCGTCCTCGCTATCCGGCTCATTGAGGAAGGGATTTTCGATAGCTAGCCTCCCGTCGTGGCTGAAAACCATTGCGGTGGCTGGAAACGCGGCACGACACATGTCACTGGATGCATCGTTGATGCCAGGGATACACAGCTCCTGTAAGATGCACCCTGATCTTGAGACGAGCTGAGTCAGGGCGTACGTGGAATGGGCACTTGAGAGATGCAGTCTTCGCAGAGCCGGAAGGGTCAATGCAGCTAAAATATTATTCTGCAGGTACAGCCAGTCACTGCGCAGAATAAGAGTTTCCAGATGTTTCAGGGTTACGTTCCAACTGATGAGGTTCACGTCAGGAATTGGTCGTAGACGTAGACTGAATACTCTCACTTAGTGGCACTATCTTCGAAATTACCGATTTCGGCGACACGAAGACTGCAGTGCACAACGCTGACCAACTGGGGGAGGAGACCCGCACATTCTTGTATTGTGATTGCACCCACGGATAGGACGGTGATTTGAGGCCAGGGGAGAATGGAAACATAGATGTCATAATAGGTAGATATGCCAACTTTCTGCAAGAGGGGAGCCGCAAGGACAGTGGGGGCCGCCGTCGAATTTCCAACCCATCCGAGTTTCAGGGTCCGAGGACACGGCAGTGAAAGGTTGCCGGTAAAGAGACGATCCAAAGGGTTGTCGATGTACAGATGTTCCCAGCGCGCACAATGCTCCGCAATCATCGAAAAAAGCATTCCGACCATGTTGACTGGGCCGCTCTCCCTCAGCTCGATTGAGAGCATACATAAGCGGGAGCGGATGAGGAAAAGCTCCAGGATGCGGACGGCCTTCTCAAGGTGCGCTGGGTGCCGCATAGACATGAATGAGACTGCGCGCCAAAGCGTCGGAGTAGCGAGCGCAATCTCTCTCCATTGTCGACAGATGCGGCACACCAGGGACAGGGAGAGTATATCGATAGGTTCAGGGCGTTTGGGGTAGACAGGAAGCAATTGGATGAAGATTTCCGACGTGATTTCGTTGGGCAGAGTCAAGACAGGATAGACGTAAGCGGTCAGTCGGTCATGCACGGCCTTCTTTTCCTGCTTTAAGGCCACGAGAGAAGCCTCCAGATCCATAATTCGAGCGTCAAGATCTGCTATGCGTGCGCGATCGGCCCCCCGTGCTCCCCCGTGCAATGCGTTCACTCGAGGTGGGCGGCGTTATAGTGGCCATCCTGGGGCCTGACATCTAGAAAGGGATATCAGTTGGCCGCATAGAGGTCAACGGTGTACACACGCAACGGGGAATGGTGAGGGCTTGGTGACTCGGAGGGCTTGGCAATTGGTGGGCGGTAGCGTGGGAAGGAAGCGACTTCGGATCATAACATGCCGATACTCGATTGTTTCTGATTCAACCAAGATTAGGTCATTCAACTCAAGTACATCCAACACAAAAGCACAGTAGACACTACTGGCCTAACAGCTATAGTACTATCCCCCACAGAATGCTGGTCAACGCTAATATACAATCACGCATCAGGCTGACAGCGCTACTCAGTAGACTCGTAACCAATCTGCCTACGCCGTTCTAACAAGGCGAGCTTGTTGGCGTAGGCTCTAGCTACTCAGGAGTCAGCGCTATATGTAGTCGGAGTCCTTGTGACGGAAGAAAAACGCACCGTTGTGCTGTCCTTATGCGCAAAATTGGACATCCGATACTAGCCCCTTCCCGCGAGCATTTGGCTAGATCCCCCCAAAGATCCCCCGCGAATTCGCGAATGATCCGAAATCGTGTTGAATGAGTCAGAGATACGAGAACTCCGAATCCTTGGCCTCGTGCCAGTGATGTTATCTCGAGCTCGTCGTTTCTGAATTCTCAAGTTATCAGCGACGCTGTATCCTAGACAAATACGCCATCATCGTCACTGCCGTGAAGGGGATTTTGGATTGCCTCTACCAGGACAATGCAGGATGGACCACGCGTTTATTACCAGGAGCGGCGCGCTTGTATTTCCACACCGCCCTCGAACTCTTCGGGGTTATACCCACCGAGACCGATCAGCCCAGCCTTTTTCTATTCGGTGAGGGGAAAATGTATCTTTCGAAGCGATTGTGTACATTAATCCGTGTCGTAGCCACTCTCCGAATATGTGCTTGATTCTTCGTCACTGTCCGGCTCCATAAGGAAGGGCTCCGTGACAGTTAGTCTCCCATGCAAGTCAAAAACATACGTCGTGGCTGTAGGAATAACGACGCAGTAGTACCCTTGCGATGGACCGGCCCCGGGGACACACAGCTCCTCAATATTGCACCCCGATCTTGAGACGAACGCTATAAGATCACGGACGTCACAACCCATTAATCCTTTCGAGATATGGAGTCGTCGCAGAGCCGGAAGGGTGAGTGCGTGGAAAAGGCTCCTCCGTATCCATGCTCGAGAAGACTCCAAGATAAGAGTTTCCAGATGCGGCAGGGTGACACCCGGCCAACTGTGAAACCCCTCGTCAGAAATTGCCTGTGTGCGTAAAGATTGTATGTTATCACTTAGCGTCAAGGTCTTCTGTGTGATCGACACGAAGACGGCAGGAGAGAACATTGACCAGTTGAGTCAAGACGCCCGCGGCTTGGTTTGCTGTGATCCAATGCACAGAAAATACAGTCAGCTGTGACCACGGCAAGATAGAGCCATACACATCGAGATACGTGTGTA
Organism: Mycena vitilis; assembly: GCA_029203975.1. Lineage (NCBI taxonomy): Eukaryota > Fungi > Basidiomycota > Agaricomycetes > Agaricales > Mycenaceae > Mycena > Mycena vitilis. Next base: position 63,256 of record JARGYF010000153.1, read on the forward strand.
TGGACACCTTTCGGAGGAGGGATGCCGCAAGGAAACTAGGAATCGTGGTCAAATTCGCTCTATCGCACCCAAGCTTCAATGTGCGAAGATGCGGTAGTGGAACTTCGCCATGTGGGATTCGAAAAGCATCCAAAGGTTGCGGAATGGATAGCTCCAGATGTTCCAACCGGGCAATGTTTTTTTATTGCCCGACCAAAAGGTGCCAGCTGTGAGCTTTCCACTGCGGCGCTTTTCAGTTCGATTGAGAGGAGACATGAGCCGGATCGCTTCAGCCAGGTCTTCAGGAGACGAAGCTGCTGTTGAAATGAAACCGTGTTTCGCAACGGCAGCAGTGACATCGTTTTGCTCATGGGCAACGAGATCGCGCGCCAAAGCCCCGGCGTGGCGAAAGCTATGTCCCGCCATTTTTGACATATATGGCACAGAAGGTATGGGGACAGTGGTCCGATTGGTGCAGGGTATTCTGGGTGGGTGGGAAGGACGTGGACGAAAATTTCCGACGCGATTTCGTTGGGTAAAGTCAGGACTGGATATATGTAGACATCGAGTCGATCTTGCGCGGATTTCTTCTGCTGCTTCAAGACGACAAGGGAAGCCTCCAGCTTGAGGATTTGTGCTTCTATATCGAGGATGAGCCCACGGTCAGCCGCAAGTGCAGCTCTTTCGCTTGCAGTGGGAAGTGTGGCGCCCATGGCTCGAGACAATCTATCGTTCCTGGATAGAAATGAATGAGCGTGGTCGGAATAAGTTGGGACTAGCTCGTAAAATTATTCACAGTGATCGCGCAGTAGTGGTCAGTGAAAAAGGAGAGGATTTTGACGTGATCGGGTCCGGTGCCGATGTGATCCGATTGTGCCTTTTTCGGGCAACTTTTGTTCAGCTTTGGTTCGACTTGAGTTCAACTCCAAATGAACCACACATCATATGTGGTCCTGAGCTACCGATAGATGGCTGGGCTCGTGCCGCTTTTCCACGCTGCCGATCCTAACGCCGGCTTAAAAGGGTTAAGAATACTCGAATGCCGAAGTTGTTTTGTCTGAGGCCTAGGTCACGTCCTGGAAGATGGAAGCGTGACGGCAATGAGAGTCATTGGGAACTCACAGAGTGCAAACTCCGCTTGACCTTGAACCGACCTGCTTCGCTTGCGTGTTGATGATATTTACTTGTGGTCTGTGCGATTTTTCCAACATGCCAAGCTCAAGTGGACCGGCTGCAGGCATCTTCACTACTCTAGTATTAGTTGAGTAGTTGGAATTGGACAAGATTATCAGACAATATCTGAGTATCCACGGTCGAAAGAGAGTGATAATTCAGGGTTTAAATAATGATACATGGGTATGCAAGTTTTCTACGTGGGTATGTCTATGCGAGCTCGGCGAAACCAACAGCCTCCTGGTCGAAGTCGAAGACGGCGTAAACATTCTTGATGAAAGCATCACCAAGGAGCCAGACATCCGTGCCGAGACCAAGGTCCTGCGCAGCGATGGAGGATACACAGTCAGACGAGCCAGACTCGGTCGTGCCGAGGTTCAGGGCGTCCGCGGAGACGGTCCAGTCCTTGCCGCCCCAGTTGAAGGAGATCTTGGGAGGGGAGTCGCACGGGTACGAGTAGTAGCCTGGGGAAGGACGTAAGAATGGACGAGTAAGGAGATATGGCGCGACAAGACGTACCGTTAGTGGAGTCGAAAAGCTTGGAGCCAGAAACCTTGGCAAACAGCTTCTTAACGGCAGCGGGGGGACCCTGGATCAAAAAGCAGGGTGAGCGGAATCAAAGACACAGGAACTTGAGACTAACGTAGGCAAGGGTGGTCCCGGTGTCAATGATGGTCTGGAAACCAGTCACCGCGGAGGTCGAGCCGACCTTGACCGAGGCGCCAGTGGCTTGCCAGAAGCCACCGGACGAGTCGACAGCGTTGAACTCGATGTCACCGGTGTACAAATCTGAGTTGGTGCCTCCGAGGTAGAGCTCAGAGCCAGACTCGGCGAGGTAGAACCCGAACTGGTTCGCATCGACAGCGCCCTGTGCGTTCATGTTGGTGAAGACAGGGTTCTTGTTCAGGTTTGAAATGGCCGGGAAGGCGAGGCCCAAAATTCCGTCAATAACGTCGTCCTTGAAGCTGGACGAGAGGGTGGTAACAGGGCTGAACCACTGCTTGGTGACCGCGACCTTTGCGACAGTGACTAACAAACCATGAAATTAGTCATGCCGCCCCTGAAAAAATGCAAGCCGCGCACCAGTCTCCGAGTAAACAGGTCCGGAAACAGTCGAGCCGTCGCCGTACGAGATGCTGAAGGATCCGCTCTTCTTGGAAGAGGTGGAGGACGAGCTCGCCTTGTACTTCGACTTGGAAGAGCAGGTGGAACTGGTGCAACCAGACGACGGGATCCACAGGTCGGAAGAGCCAGCTAGTAGATAATGTAAGTCACTGACGGATAGGAGACTATACACAGCCTGAGTACGCACTGTCAAAGTCGATCAAGAACTTTTGGGCAGGGGTGCCAACAGAGATCGTGCCGGCCCACTCCTCCTCGCTCTCGTCGGTGAGTTTCTCAGCCTGGCGCTTGACAGTGCGCTGCTGCATCCGGGCCTCGACATCGACGGGGACGGTGGCGAGAGCCTTGATCTCGGCACCCTATACAGCAACATGTATCAGGAATCTGGCAGGGAGCAATGCTGCGAAATACGCACCTCGTTGAATGCAGCGACACCCAGGTTCTTCTGGAGGTTGAGCAAGTTCTGGCGATGCTTGTTGGCCGTGAAGACCGTCGCAGCGATGGCCTTGTCCTTGTCGAACACACCCTCGGACGTAGTGAAAGTAGACCGCTTGCCAATGGGGATGGCAGTTCCCCGTTTAACGGGCTCGGTGGGCGCCGGCCCCGCCGCCACAGAGATGGCGAGGGTAACAGCAAGGAGAAGAGCGGACTTGTTGAACATAGTGAATGAAGGTCGTCCAAATGAAGATGAATCACCAGAAGAGAATAAGTATTCGCCGAGTCGACGTCCCCCCTTTATACTCCTGCTCCAACAAACCCTGCATATGGGCTTCAGCGGACTCCACACACTCAACACGCGGGATCGAAGTAGACCAATCCGCAGATAAGGGGTGCGCCGTATGCTCCTATGGCAACGCCAACGAGGTTCGAAAGACGCGGTGACAGCTCAATCGAGTTACCATCAGGATCCTCTATGTTTTTGATGCGCTCCTTCGGGGTTCACAAAATGCGCTTTGACCTTTGCCAAGCTCTGCCAAGCTGTTGAAGAACCCAGAGAAAGTTGGATTACAGGACTTATGTTGGACGCGTCGACAGGGCGCTGGGGGAATAGTGAGAGTAAGATAAATGGCATAACACCACTATCTCGTTACATGGGGGCTCGTGGAGTAGCGCGTGGTAATCATGTTGCAAGATGGCGGCTGGTGGCGGCGTATTATTTGACCGGGCACTAAAAATAGGTTTGATGGTTGAACAATTCCGAGCCAATCCCATTGAGGTGTAAGTATTTGGTACTACACACTCACGGTTGGATGAAATATAGCAGAAAATTCCTCCGCCCCACAGGAGAAACCAAGCTTGACTCGTCCCGAAGAAACACAGGGGCGAAAATACCCGCTAAGGGAGAAAGAGGATAATGTCTCAGAAGAAGTTCAACACAATGCACACATCGCATACCTATCTTGATCGTTTTGGCATCCGGGTCCGCAGATGTCTGACATACGAAGTGTAAGAAAGCAGTGACAGATATCCAGACCTGCAGTAGTTGTGAGAATGCTTTCCGTGATTGCCAGAAAAAGATAGACATTCACGGCGGCCGGCGGAAATGCGTCGAGCAGCTCAAAGGCCTCATCGCGGCTTGTCATCTCCGCACATTGTTGGTGAAGGTAAACGGGAACCAGCGGCTCTGGTAAAGATTCCAAGAGCCGCAGAAGGGTTTCACCGAACGCAATGGGGACCTTGTCGTTCTTTGTGTCGGGCGAAAAGGGGAAATCCGCTCCGGTATCTAAACACTAGCACATGCAAAGGATGTTGAACATCGACGGTGATAGAGAGCGAGTAGACACGAACCTCATGTATGGTATCGACCAGAATCTGATCTGCACGCGAGACGAACACATTTTCCTAGATAGCGCTGTTAGCAGATTAGACGCGAAAATGAGCAAAACTCACAAGGTTGAGGTCGGGCGCCATCATCCAGTTCACGAGCCGCATGATTTCCCGCGGAGCATTTATACTCCGGTCCTCTGCAAGCAACTCGCTAGGAGACTTCAGAGATCGTATCGGACCCGGTAAGAGCGTCAGCCGCGACAGTTTATTCGCAAAACATGTCGGCACTTGAGAATAGCAGAATCAACAAAGGGGCGCGACGCTGGTTACTGTTCAACCGAATCAACGCACCATATTCGGCAGTCACCGCAACAAAGTGGTCCTTTCCCATGACGGTATGCAAAATCAGAGTGCAGTCCAGCTCCTTGTGGTCAATGTTCAGCCGTGAGGCCGAGTCGTTGTCGATGTATGCGGTCAGCGTTATGTACGCAAGCTCGTCGGGCAGCAACAGAGCCTATGGTCGCTTAGATACACACGATTTCCTTACGAAAAGCGTACCGTCATTGGTTCAACTTTCAACCAGTCCGGGTCTATATGCCACCGTCATTCTGAGTTTCAACTCGCAGCGAGTCAAACTCCACTCACGCAGGGACGAGTCGGGATCGATCGGCACCAGCCGGTATGCACAGGGAACCTGGAAGGCGAAACTCATTAAGCTCGAACATAAACTGTGAAGTCGAAACGCACCTTGCCAATATTCCGGACACCCACCTGCGTGGTGACAGTTTTCTTGTACCTGCGAAAGTATAATGCATGTGCATGAACCCCCCATCCGTGATCCAGCACAACGAAGACGCACGAAAGCTTGCCAAGATTAACGGAGGCATTCATAATCTTGAGGTTCACCCGCGCATTGGTATCCTCGTGCGCGTCCTCCAGCCCGTCCAGCTGTCGATATAGCTTCTCCGCAGCTGCCTCCGCCGCAGACTGGTCGAATACGTCCACCTGCCGCGTATCGGGTCAAATTCGGACCAGACGATGTATTAATTCAGTCCTCACCTGGATACTGAACTCGGCCGACACAGGCCGGTGGTCGCTCTGCGTGATCTGCGGATGGCCCTTGTAACTCAGCTGCTGAATCGACGCAAATGCGTTGGACGCGAACAGCACACGGTCGGTCCACGCTGGGCGGCGTCTGTGTCATTGTGTCAGTTGAGTTCATCACGCAATTGAGAGATGCATACTTCAAATCGTATCCAAGCTCGTCCTTTAGCAATCCCGCGTTGAATCGATAGGTCCTATATGAGGGGGTGTTGTTGAATCGAAAGATGTCAAGGCAGTGGATACGTACGGGAAGTGCGTAATGGGGCCCTCGGAGAACATGTCAAACGCCTTGTTTGAACGCATCGCGGACTTGAGCTGCGGGGTTCAGGGTCAGGAATGTGCACCAGACAGCTCTGAAAGTGTGAACCTGATCATAAGGCATCAGCGTCTCGAATCTGCTCTCCGCCCACTCCTCAGAGGCCAGAATAGTCCGAACATCCGAGTCGGGAACGTCGATCCGGTAGTTTAGATCTATACACACAATTACTTGAAAATCCACTTAAAGTCAGGCGCGGAGACAATTACCTCCCTAAACTCAGGTTCAACACACAGAGGTAACATCAAAGCCGAAAAAGGGACTCGCCATCCAGAACAACACGTCGCTCTCAAATACATTACACGTCACCGGGACAGGCGCCGCCCCGCCCTCCGGCACCCCGCTCCCCAAATCAAACTGCAGGCGCTTTGCAAGGTCGTGAAAGTCCGCATTGCGCTTTTCGAACATGTCGTCGAACGCCGCCAGGTGCGCGTTGACGAACGTGAGCGCCGTCGGGCCGGGATTCTTCATAGCGTCCGTCGCAGGCGGGGTGAACTTCATACGGATCGCGGTGCCGCCTTTGTTTCCCTGGTGGTTTAATTTGGTCGGGTGAAGATTTGTTGCATTACAGAAGTGATTACCATGAGGCCCATGATGCCCGTCCCGGCGGTCGAGCTCTTGATCTCGTTGAAGCACGGCCGAAGCGCCTTCCGCACGATGATGATGATAAGCATCCCGACCAGCTGCTTCGACGCAAGCTACCCATCCCAGGTAAGCAACAGAAGGCACAGATGCTAAGCAGCGGTAACACACTTTTTCGTACAATTCCGCCTGCGCGCCGAGGGCGGCAAACGCCGCGGTACACCAGGCCTCCTCTTTCAGAGTGCTGGTGGCATAGATGAGCGCCTCGGTAGACAGATCGAGTTCCTGGAAGCCGAGGACGAGCAGGTCCGGTGCAGGGTCTCTGGGGTCTTTCTCTCCCGACGACAACGGTGCACCTGGTGAATCAAATGGATTTTTCACGACCTCGCCCATGGAGAGCGGCGAGATCTCCTGTAGCGGAGGAATATAATTCGGGTTCACGACGCCGCCGACCCAGGACGATAGATCCTGCGACGGGAGGTTGCCGTTCACATTGAACGTCCCGATGCGCACTCTGTCGATATTTGTTCATCAGACAGCCAAATCCGAGTTGATTGGACACACTTGAGGGCGTGTTTACCACGGGAGCACGTCTTCCGGACACGGGTACGTATCCACTCGTCCCGAATGCGCAGGATGTCGGAAAAATCATCACCTGCCTCGCCGGCGAACGCAGCGGACAGCCGGGTGTGGAGCGGCTTGCGGGTGACACGCAGGTCTTGCGGGATGGAGAACACTATCCCAGCATATCAGGTGCACGTTCCCCGAGAGGATAAATCACGCACGTGCAGGTAATGGAGCGCGTCTCGAGGTGTAAGGTGCAAGCCACGAGAATGTGGTGAGTGAGGCGGCATTTGTCGGCGGCGCGTCTGGTGATTATTCACGCGTCGTGCTGTGTGATTTCGAAAAAAAACGCACCCGCGATTTCCTTGAGCCGTTTGCACTCTGCCAACACGTCGCGAAGGGTCTGGACGTGCTGGGTGCAAAGTGTCAGCGGTTCAAGGCCCTGGATGTCGCCCTGCTTGACCGTGAGACTGATTAAACCTGCCAAAAAGAAAGAAAAAAAAAAGTGTAAAAGACAGCAAGCGGTCTGAGAACTTGGTATGTACCAGGGGAAGACTGTGATGTCGGTCGCATATCTAGGGTCTCGCGTCTGACTTGCGCCATGGTGATAGAAAAGTCCCCGAACACCGGAAACACGCGGAGTATGTCAGATTGGTCGAAGGCAAGCCCCGGGCCCTTGGGGTTGAGAATGAATACACTGCCGGGGCGTATAGTTAGTGATTTGGAGCAAACCCGGTCAGGTGGCGCTTGGCCCAAGTCAGCAAGGTGACGTACCTTCCCTCCTCCTGCGTATTAGGGCCGTCCCTGTGAGAAACTACAGCGAGAATCCGCTTGTTCCGACCATCCATCCGACTTGCAGATTCTGGTGACGGAACAGGGGTAGCGGCGTCATTCGGCACGGAGGCCTCAAGTACGACTTTGACCTGGTCCGAAGGACGCAGAAGAGTTGCAATGGAGCCCTCTGGGGAGGCCATAGCAGAGTTCGGCTGGGAGGATGGAGGCAAAAGGGAAAAGGTGGACAATGTCCAAATGCGGTCCGTCACAATGTGACCGTCACTGATACTGGCCGCAATCGGCATGGTTCCGCTTGTATCCTTCTTTGATCCTTCTTTGTCTGGACAACCAGGGCCGAATCCTCTCCCTCTCTCTTCAGTCTCTTTTACTCTTCTCGCTATCTCGGTTCATTTCTCCTGCTACTTTGTAGACCATTTCCGGAACTCTCGCATGACCAGTGCTCACCCTTTGAATTTCAGGATAATGGCGCCGTCCGGGGCACGGCGCATTGAAGTTGTCCCCATTACGGGTGGCATACATGATGCACTCTCCGATGTCAGCGAAAAGACGGCGCGCGCAGCAGATCGTGCACTGCTTTCAACTCTGGACGCGCGAATCTCGGAGTTGGAGTCTTCCCTCCACGCTCTGAAGGAGGACAGGGTGTTGGTGCAGGATCGGCTGGACGCATACAGGTATCCCGTTCTGACTTTGCCCAACGAGATTACGTCGGAAATCTTCGTCCACTGCCTTCCGCCATACCCAGAATGTCCTCCCTCAAACGGCCTGCTCTCCCCTTACCTGTTGTGTCAGATCTGTCGAAGGTGGCAGAGCATAGCGCTGTCCACTCCTAGGCTTTGGCGCGCAATCTCTCTGTGCCCGCGGATTGTAAAAGAAAGGCAGACACTTCGTCTCTTGGGAATTTGGCTCGCGCGTTCAGGCTCGTGTTTACTGTCAATCATGCTGAAAGGGCAGCAGAAGTGGTCATTTGATGCTCGGAAACTCATAGAAAGCTATGCCCGCTGCGAACACCTGGCACTCCTCATCTTCGAAGTGCCCTGCACTCTTCCTGCCGGCCCCCTCTCGCTGCCCTCCCTTCGCACCTTGAAACTTAGCAGCGCAATTAATTTGGCCGTCTCTTCCACCCGCCTTGCGGCCCCGCTCTTGCAAAAGTTGTCCATTGGTGCATATCACGACGGCCACCGTTCCGTCTTCCCCTGGCCCCAATTGACTGTACTGTCTGTGGGTTCGATCACGATAAACCAGTGTGCTGATATCCTAACACGATCGGTCAACATCGTTTGTTGCCGTTTTTCCATCTCCTCTATTCGAGACTTCGATGATAGGTGAGAACGTTCGAGATCTGTACTTGACCGCCTATTTGACGAATATCTCATCAGTTGGAGCGTCACCCTGTCCCACCTAGAGACCTTCATTATTTTACAAGATCACCCCAACTACTTTGAACCCAGGATACAGCGGAGCATCGTGGACGCATTGACGCTTCCGGCGCTTCGACGGCTTCAGGTGTCGCGAATTCTCATCGCGGAACCCAGGGTCGCCATTGGATCACTCATATCCAGATCAGGCTGCAGCTTGAACGAGCTGTGTATCCCTAATTCCGGCCCTGTATCTCGCTCCTTACACCGCTCTCTTCCCTCAGTCACAAAGTTCATTTTCGACGTGGATGGCGAACTGGCGGTAAGTGAACCTTTCCTTGAGGAGTCAGTTGATGAAGCCGATGCCTATTCAGAGAACGATGAACAATCGAGCTCGGCAGAGTCATACTCAGAGGAGGAGCAGGATAGCGATGATAGGTCTTGAGGAATTGGCAAACAGTTTCTTACTATACTTGTATACTGGGATTGTTTCGGTTTCCAGATCATATTATTTTGACGTAGTGACAAAACTGTTATACCTGTCTTTTTTCAACTCCAGCCTGTCGCTAATCATGTCTGAACATCGTGGCGACTTTCCTTTCGACGTACGACGTACGTAGGTTCCATGCGGCAGGAATCCCGTACGTCTACTAGTATCGTAACATCGTTTGCGCGGTTATTGATCATCCCTGTTCGGTTTCGCGTGCATGATGTTCCACAGCTTCCTGGGTGTAACGGAACGGCGATTGGTCGAGACTAGAATTTCAACCTGAACTCCAACGTGGGATTGGAAGGAAAGAGTTTGCAAACATTGATATTGTTTGATTTGTCCGAAATGTCCATATCAAACCCGGGATCCGTCAACGCTTCACTGTCGTCGTCCTTGTCGTCCTCCGGTTCTGCATCCACACTCAACTCTTTGCATTCTCCTACGCCTCGAGAAGAAATGACTCCTCGACATCCAGCTCACCCCCCGGCTCGAAGATAAAGGTCGGGACTGATCGAAAAGTGCGGCGGTACTTGAAACGAAATACGGGAGGACAATCAGGGATACAGAGCACTTCTAGGCGACATCCTGACCTCGAGGCAAGTAATTCAAGAGCGGTTCCGGAAGCTAAAAGACTTAGGGGGACCTGGAGCCGTCGAAGAGTTGGAAGAGTCAATGCGTTGAAAATATTGACGTCCGTCGAGTAGAGCGGGGGGCTCTCTAAGATGAGTGTTTCCAGGTGCGGCAGAGTTATGTTTGTGGGGCTAAGTGACGGAAAATGAATAGAATGTACGAACATCAAGTGAGTGTGCTTACCTCAATCCAATGTCGAGGTCGAACGGTGAGAAATCAAGTATGAAACGGCAAGAGGTCACGTTCACCAGTTGGCCGAGGATATTGACACAGGAGGATAATCTGATCGAGCACACACAGACCACAGTCAACTGCGACCATGGGATAACAGAACGTGGGGTATCGTGATAAGCTTGTAGCTTGACTTTTCGCAAGAGAGGTGCCGCAAGGAAGGTGGTGGTTGAATTTTCTAACCTTCGCCCCAGCTTCAGGGTACGAAGATGGGGTAGTGGGAGGTCCTTATCAGGGAGACCATCCAAAGGTCGTGGGACAGATAGCGTCAAATGCTCCAACTGGGTCCAATGCATCGCGATTGCCTGACCGAATTGGGGCAGCTGAAGACTTTCGTCCAATATGGTGATTTGAAGCTCGATCGAAAGTAAACATGAACCGGAGCGCGCCAGCAGGCTTTCCAAAAGATGGTGAGCGTGATTGAATCTCTTCGCTTCCCGCAAGGATAACGATAATGCGCGCCAAAGCGCCGGAGTGGTGAGCGCGATGCCCCTCCATTGGCGGCAGATATGACACAGTTGGTACGGAGAGAATGGACCGATCGGCGGAGGGGCAATTGGGTAGGCTGGAAGGAAGTGGACAAAGATTTCGGACGTGATTTCGTTTGGTAAGGATAGCACAGGATATGTGTAGGCGTCGAGTCGATTCTGTACGATGTGCTTCTCCCGCTGGAGAGCTTTGAGGGCGGCCTCCAGCTCTGGAATGCGAAGATCTAGAAATGCGATACGAGCACGATCGGCTGCGAGGGCCGCTCTTTCGCTTTCGGTGGTGCGCGTATGAATATTGAAAGGCGGGCGAGGAGGCCCCATCCTGAAATGCAGCAAGACATGGTAAGATGGAGCTACAATGGCCAGGAATGCATTTACCGTGGGCCAGAAGTGCGAAATTCGATAAGTTTTGTGTGGATTGTTTGGATTGTTGTCGTTCGGTGCAAGGAGGGACTTCGGATCACCGTGCCGATCTTTAATTGCAGCCGCGGCCGGCCGTTGCCGGTTCAACAACACATCCTCAGATTGGCCTTAAGCCTGCTTTCAGCCGTCAAATGCCGCTAGATTTTCAGGGCGTGTACTCACACAGCTCCCGCACTCTGTTTATCTACCCGGGCTTTTCACAAAAACTCTTGCGACCGTTCCGGGCTTGCGCGCTTGTCGACAACTTAGTTGAACTTACAAGCTTACACAAAGACAAAAGGGTCAAAACGGGGGGAAAACACCAGAACTGCATATAGCTCACAGATCAGTAAGCAGGTGAAAGAAATCGCGTATCTCGCGCTCTTTTTTCCTATCATCATCCCGTCACACAGACCCGAATCTTGTTGGCCTGTTCGCCTTGCGGCTTCACCTGTACGGTGACTGCACCCCTTCCATTCATCCTGCAACGCCGTTGCCTGGCTGGTTAAGTTACTATGACTAAATTGCTATTTTTCTTTTCTGAGTGAGCGTTAGATAGTACCCTTTGAAGCGAGAGAGTTAGACTCATTGTCGGTCTCTCCCTGTCCACCCCGAAGAGCTCGCAGGCGGTTCCCCAGAGCTTCCAGGCCGACATAGTCGATCGCCGGGCACCCGCTGGTGGGAGGCCTTGGAGTTAGAACCAGGCCAGAACATGAAATGTAACCTCACGAGGAAATGTGTCTGCCGCATTCGTGCCTGTAGCACGGTATATATGCGTTTGTTTGAGTTGTGAGGTCCAGTAATTAACCGGGAAGCGAAGTGCTCAGACAGCGCAGCACATTGTGAGCTCAAGGTTGCCTCACTGATATTATCTCTTGTTGTAGGCCAGTGCATCTTGCTCCTGCCTACCTGATCGCAGAAAGAATTGTGAGATTATGTCCTGTCTTCGTAGAGAACGAGTGATATCTTTGGACGACCAAAATCTGACCAAACAACTAGGAAGCGAAATGGTTTGAAACTGCTTGAACTCGGGAATTTTGTGCAATACAGCGGGTCTTTGAGCATGCAGTGTAAATACTCTGACCCAGTAGCCTCTCCAGTTTCTTTTTCTCGCAGGAAAGAGCTTGGATATGTAGAAAAACCTGTTGCCCATTTATCGCATCAATCGGCCAAATAAGGCCCCAAATAAAACTCCTCCCCGCGCCCGCCAAAGTAGCTTCTTTCGCAATTCCTTTCGCTTATGGGGAATTCAGATAGGCTGCATCCACCACACAAAAAATTGGGATCATCGGTCAGGTGCGAGTGGTTGAATAACGGCCATTTCGCTTCCCGATGACGTTTCGCTTCCCGGTTAAGTACTGTCGTCTGTCGTAGTTTTTTTAGCTTGTGTTCGTCGCTGTTGGTTCGTCTCTGTGTGGGAATTCAATCACCCGTTTGCTCCAGTTTGCCGGCGGCCTAAACCGCCGTGTTTCCTAGCTCGTGTTCGTCGCTGTCGGTTCGTCTCTGTGTGGGATTCAATCACCCGTTTGCTCCAGTTTTCCGGCGGCCTAAGCCGCCGTTCAACCTTCATCATCAACCCGTTTTATTCTTGTAATCAGCACCTAGTTTACAACTGCTCTATCTGAAAGTCATGATGCAGGCAGAAGCACTAGGGGTTCACTCGTCTGTGTATAAAAAGCTCGCATCTCGTCGCTAAGTGGCGTAACTGGTGGAGGTGTGTACGGGGGCAGTGGGGCCACGCGTCGGAGTTTCCTCTTGAACTGCCGAAACCACCGCGACAGCTCATCAAGTATATAAAACTGTTGCCCAGAGTAGCGCAAATGCCGTCTACTCAGCTTACAACACAACAGATCGAACCGTTCTATCACCTCGCCTATTGTCGGTCGCTGCGATGCGTCCTGCAAAGTCATGTCGTGAATGAGAGGCTTCAGGAAGAGCCACGGTTGGTGTTCAAACACGGGCTGTGGATCGTAAGAATGGGAAATGCAAGCGAAGAGACAGCCTTGTACCGAATCGAAATCATCGAATTGGTTCCTGGAGTACAGGAATTCACACTTCAAGAGATTTCCGAGGAGATAGATGTCCGTGGGGAAGGGGTTGCATGCAGCGTAGTCGTATTCCGGTGGAGATTTGTCACCTCCACATATGACGTCCTCGAACGGCAAGCCGTTGTTGGGGTTGTACTGGCGAGATAAGCCAAAGTCAATGAGGTGATAGCGAGGCCAACATTCGGTGCGGGTAATAGGACGCGAAGGTTGCCTAAAGGAAGGGTCCAACCACGGCTTCATGGGATGGAAACCCCCTGGGTAAAGATCTGTCCCGTCTTGAAGAATGTTCGGCATACCGCAATCCCTGCAGCAACGAAGATTGAATACCAATAGTGTTAGTTAGCGAAGCTTTAAAATACCGATGGGCGACAAAGTTTTCGTGCATGTATTGTATCCCCTGAGAGCGTGATCCTGAGCGGAGGATGAACAACGGGAGATTATCACTGACCTCAAATATTTGCCGGAAGCAAGCCACAACCTCGCCTACGGTGTCGAAAATGGGTGTGTTCAAAGGCGCCAGCAGGGGCATGACTAGAATTTGTATATCGGCGTCGGACGGGTCCCGCAGGACTTCTAAAACAGGGATGCAGTGGTTTCTTGGGTGCCCAGCGTGGGGCGGGGATGAAAAGAAGAGCGCTATCTTGACCTCTTCGGGATGGGTGTTTGTGGAAACAGATTTGAGCATAACCTGCCGGCCGTCGGAGATGCGCGTCGCGTCCATGATATAAGGGTTCTAGAGAAGAGTGAGAGCACATCACGCAGCAACGGAGAGCGCACGTACTCCATAATTCGCGTCATGCTCTCTTCGTTCCTGACGGGTCATCTCATGGACCTGCTTGCTGTGATGTTCTGGGTCGAACTTTGAAGGAAGTTTGTAGCCAGAGCTTTCAAAGAATTGCCAGTGCTGACCCCAGTTCCAGCTGCGTCTCGTGGGCAGATGCATGGTGGGTGGCAAGCAGACTGTCGTTTGATCGGCCGGTCTAAGGCCGATCGGCCATCGGCTTACTCTTAAGCTTTTTCCTTCGCCGCCTTCATTCTTCCTTTCTGCGATATAATAGTAGAGTCCGTACAAAGTCCGTGACGTGGTTTCAACGTGTCTGGGCCTGCAGGCTCAAGGGAGGAGCTTGATACTCCTCCATCCTCTTCCATCATGTTGCCGCTTCTCCCAACCGCCGCCACGCATTGCTTTACCGCCATCAAAATTTGCAACTTGATGTTGGACGACTTGGGGGACACCGGGTTGTCTTGGGATAAGGGGAGGCTCCAGGAGAAAGTCAAGGGATATTACAGGTAGTGGCACACCTTTTATCGTCAGCCGTACCTTGCCAGTGACGGATTTTTCCAGGCTGTCGGAGAGATTGGGCGACTTGATAGAACGCATTCAAGCGAGCCCTTTCCGCGCCTTGATATCCCGTGCCATCCGGGACGAATCGACAGAAATATTTGATGACACGAAACAAATCGGTAACGAAATCAAGGTCCGTTTTACAAGTTCACCGATGGCCGTTGTCTCATCTTCAAGTCTCCAACCACTGGCAGATAACCTCTGATACCATTCGACATGGAAGGACTTCGAGAGGGTTGAATCGCTTTGACTTTGACTTTTCAACGCGCAAAAGGCCAAGCACATGTTTCGGCTCCAGGCGTCTGGAAAAGACGCGAGAAGCCATCGCCAAGTTGAGTTGGGTTTCTCGCATCAGTGGCATATACTAAGTTTCTCTTAACCATATTCAAACTTCGTCCGTTCAGAGCTCTAGACGATCACGATACGGACAGGCTCAAGTACGCGTGTTTTCCTAGGCTTTTGGAGCATCACATAATAACTGCATGACGGTCACTACTCCCAGAACTGAAGCCAAAAAACTCGTACGTTCTCTACTAGTAGAAAACGGGACAGTGGCTTACACAGCTTATAGAGAAGGAGAGAGAAGAAGATTCTCAGATCGCTTGAGGAGTCGCTCGCAATGCAACCTAGCGACCAGTATCTGTTTGTCCCTGCCGACCTAAGGGTACGCATTAATTCTATCGTTTTTCTGTTGTCCTGCGTCGCTGATAGAGCTGCTGCAGGGACCTCAGCAGCTTATAGTTGCAAACCCGGACCAGAACGACTCCGGAGTGAATTACAACGTCACCTCGGATGTCACCAGCACAGCAGTTCGGAGACTCAAACACTCACGGTATGCGCACCCGCGGCTTCTATGAGTTATAGTAAAATAAGTCCAATCTGTGTCCACCAAAATCGGGGAGCACGTTACACCCCGCTCGGGACCCGGCGATGATAGGCGTGTCCCACGACCTATTGTTTCTGACCTCGTCGAGGACATTTTGAAGTAAGCATAGATTTTCCGCCATTCGAGAACGTGTCTAGGAATGACTGTATCTCATTTTCAGTCTGAATATCGAGACAACGAGGTTCGGTCCAGTGTGCACCCCTCAGGCTCAGCAGCCAGCTTCTCTTCGTGAGATACCCTGACTGCATTGCAGGCCCCTTCAATCTCTCGTGACCCCTTCAATCTCAACGCCGAAAATCCAGGCTCGCTCCGGCGGTGTAGCAAAGCCGTGGGTCAAGTTGGCTGGATTTCGTTCGTTCGCTGATGACGTCTCATCGAATACAGACGCAAAAATCCTGGAAGCTCAGGTCAAACGCGTTTCGCTCATCACGAGCCTGCAATTGCCGCAGCCTCTCAAACACAGGGGAACATGCAGGCCAAAAAAACGAGAGCTGAATCCGGCGGGTAAGTATTAATTTATTCCTCCACACTCCGCAGTGTCACCCCTTTGACACCATAGGCTTGCCCTCCACATATCTCGACCTGCGGCAACCGAAGTACGCAGGAATACAGTGGCAACGGACCGCGGCCGTAAACTGGCGTCTACACAGACCGAGGTGACACCGCTCGGAGCGGTCTCGACTTGCACGGACACCCCAATTTCTCGCAAGCCGTCGTCCATTTCGACAGCCCGAGCGACAATCGATGGCACATCAGAGAGGTCCCCATCTCCATGATTTGAGGCACCAATTTCCGTGATGAGACGGCTGGGCCGAGAGTGTGCCTATGTATCCGACTGTTGTAATTTTTCAAAACAGTCGTGGCGACGTCGAGAACGTGAGTAAAGTTAGGAGGGCTCCTGGAAGTTCGCCAGGGTTCGATTTGTTCCGGTCCCAATTACTTTTACGAGATGGAATGATCACCGCTGCATGATTCTGATCAATGACAATGCAGCATGAATAAAGTAAGTGTAAAGTTGGACGGGCCCGATTGAAAAGGATGCTCAACGTTCCCAAAAATCTACAGTTTGATGCCACAGTTGTCCTCCTGACCTCACCATTCCCTTGGCCTGCCCATCTGGGCACACTGCAACATCCCTCAACGACTCATTCGCCTTTGGTTGACATACTCCAGGGCTCTAATAATGCCAGCAGTCCCCTTCCCTGTATCATACTTGCCCTTCCATCATCCACGATAATCATTTTCGCATGGATATATAGTAGGCGGTCGCGCCCGAAGCTTGGCCCCGCATTGGGAGAGTACCTATCGGAATCCCTAATCTCGCCGGAATATCCGGTTGAACCGTGGGAAGTTGAACAGTAACCGGTAAGGCGATGTGATGGTTCGAAGTCGGTACTCTCACGGACCAACCGACCCTTTGGTTGAAATTGTTCCGTCTTGGCATGGGTGGGGCGATATTTGACTGGCTCAGAATGCTGTATACTCGGATGGCCTACGTCGTGCGTCATGGAGACATGGAATCCAAGGAATTCAAGGCACTCATCGGTCTTCTGACTGGAGACCCCGCCTCGCCGATCCTCTGGAACCTGTTCCTGGCTGATTTGAAGATGTTGCCCGACATGGACGATGTTTTCCTGGCCGCTGTTCGCGTCTCTCTCCTTGCCCAAGCGGATGATATGCTACTTGTATCACTATCCGCCCGAGGTCTCGGATCCAAGCTGTCCACTCTCGAGAGCTGGTGTGCACGCAACTTTATTCTCATCAACAAGATCAAGACCGTGATCCTGATCTTTAAATTTGGGAGATCCCCGTTGCCAATCCCACACCCGGTCTTCATGCTCGGTGCTAACCAGCTGAAGATTGTACTCGAAGAGAAGTACGTTGGAGTGACATTTCGAACAGACACCCAGAACATGTTCGCGGCTCACTACAAAGCCAAAGCACGCACCGGTCGCTACTGCGGGCACCGTATCATGGCAGTCGAGGATATGACAGGCAGATTGTCACCCAAAGATCTCAAGGAGATTTACATGGCCCGTGTGACAGTGTCGACTGTCACCTCACCAATGCATGCGAAGTTATGCCCGACTGCGAGGATGTCCATCTCAAACAGCTCAGTCAAGTTCAAATTCGGTTTATTCGGAACATGTTGAACTTACACCCTCGTTCAATGATTGCGCCTCTGTTCACAGAGACTGGGATAATGCCTTTACGAGTCCGACGCCTTCTTCTCGTCTTGACGCACTTGGTTTATTGGCTTGGACTAGATAAAAAGCACCTCGCTCGCGCGGCCCTTGACAGTTCACTGGAACTGTCTGCCCGGGGAAAAAGATGCTGGTCCAAGGACTTAATTACTGCGGCTTCACGACTTCCATTCCTATGCCCAGAGCTGGTTCTCAACTCAACGACTACAGTCGTAGATATCCAGAACTATGCCAAGAATGTGGACAAATTAATGATGGAATGGCTACAGGCGGAGATCGACTCGTCAGATAAGCTCTACTTACTTCAAGGAAGGCTCGAGCCTCAGAAGGACAAACCACCCAAGCAAATTACCTCAACAATGCGGCACTACCTGACATTGGTGAAAACCCAGACTCATCGAGAGGCACTGACCTCAATAATGTTGTCAACTCACCAACTGGCCGTAGAGATTTTGCGTTACGTGGATCACGAACATGGGCAGGTGGCCCGGGAAAACAGGTTGTGCAGATTTTGCAAGACAGACATTGAGACTCCTGAACACGCACTGATTACTTGTACGTCTCAAGACGCACTGGTAGATCTCCGCGGAAAATTCTTGGAGCAGCTCTTCCTCAAATGTCCAAATCTGCGACTCCGTTTGGCACTGGATTCGAACGTCGAATTTCTAAAGGCCATTATCAATTCCCGACCCAGTATCGCACTGGTAGCCAAATTTGCTCATGACGTCCTTCAGCTGTTCTACGCCGTTCCGGTATTTCACGCTTGATTTGTTAGGTCCCTTGTTCAAGTTCTCTGTGCTCACTATTTTTGCTTCTTTGCAGTTCCTTGGTTCTACCGCGGCGTGTCGTGAGATAGCGTCCGTGAGCTCGGCTTTTGGTGTTGCAGAGGAGTCCAGGAGCTGTGATGTATATTAGCGCATGTACATCTCGATAACTTCTGGGCCCCGGCGTTCCTCAGTGGGACCGTGCCGTGTAATCCTACCTACCTACCTACCTCACAAGCAGCCGATAGTTCAAATCTCATCGGACGTCATGGTCGTGAAGATTACTCATTACTAATTTACTTCAAAGGTACACGGCCGTACCCCGCACATATGATCCTACAATATTCACGAAGTTGAATCCAACATCAATTCTCGAGCTCCTCCTCCTCCACCTTCACAAGCTTCAACGCTGCTCGTGTTGGTACCAGTCCCGAGATAGAATAGCAGATCACCGCGAGGAACTCGGGCAGGGCAACTAGCGGATACCACAGTTGTTCTTCATTTTGCCGTGTCGAGTTGTTCAACGTCGAGATGAAGAAGATCTCGCGCACGAGCATCAAAAGCGATATGAGGCACAAAAGATAACGCCCATTCCGGTCGCCCCACGCACGTCCGCTGCTTGTTGCTGTGGACGGACAAAATATTAGAGCGTAGTCCAGCTCGAGTCAACGTGAACACGAACAGTAGTCTTGCTCTTTGAAGTACCAAGCCGTCTGGATGGCTTGGATGACGGTGAGCGCGAAGAACAGGGCGATACTGGCTTTGCGTAGTGTTCTCCCAGTGGAGATGTCGCTCGGGTTAGAGCTGCTGATATCGATGGTGGCGACAATCCCGATCGCAACTGTGGCGGTGAGGATCATGCGAAAGAGATGGGAGTTGTTCAATATGTTGAGAGATAGCAGTCCTCCACGCTTTCCGCCGCCCGCTAGGACATCTCTGGATGATGGTCAAAAAACGGAAATCAAATAGGGGATGTGCACGCACCGGTCGAGGACGAGGGTGTATGCAGAGTAGAGTAGCGCAAAAAATCCAACCCCAAAGAGAACTTGGTCCGCAATGAAGAGACTCAGATTAGAGCCCTGCGTACTAGATCTGGCCAGTACAGCGCGAATTATATATGCGGTGAATCGCACTTGGAAAATAATGAGTAGGACCCAGGGAGAAAGCAACAACGACGGACTTATGCAAAACAGGGTCATTATGATATAGACATAGGTCGTGTTCTTGATCGACTGCCTTACAAACCTAAGACGAGTCAGAATTGTGCGCGGCGCATTTTTGATTATCACAAACCAAAGGCCGAAAGGTAGGTATAGGACAGCGAATATCACAGCGGCGGCGACTGAATTTATTCCGAACGCGGCAGCGTAATTGATAGAAGACATTATTGATTTCGAGGGATCAGGGTGGAAATGATGTTAGGCACAACAGCCTGAGGCTCTTATAGCTCACTTTGGTCCTCATGGCCCGCTTGGGCCGGCCTTGCTGCGGCGATCTTTTTGGCAGCTGTCAAGACGCGATGAATTATTGGAGAGTTGATCTCACTGCCGCTGGTGGCGTTCGTGAGCGGGAGTGGCATCATTTGTGTACCCTCAGGTATGATATCATTCCAGCTTATGACGGGCCTCGGAGAGCATTTCTCTGAATTCTTTCGAAGAAAACTCGTGTGGTTGACTTTTCTTTCCTAATATAGATCCCGACGGTTTGAACAATGATCCGTGGTATCCGTTGGGCCGATGACTTTGCCGATGGGACGGCGGCCCAAGGCTATTTTTAACTCACCCTACCCAACGACGTTCCGTGCAACGAGGACTCTCGTTTTCTTTTGATTGACCACAGTCTGTCGTTGTCTCTTGAATGGCATCACACCAGTTGGATTTTGCGAGGCAAAGGGCCGTGCAGTATCCATCGACTTTCCATTGTATATTGACAACATTTCTGCCAATCTAGACCTGCAGGCTAACCGCAAATGGAGGGCCTTACCAAGTACAGTGAAGCACTCTCCCACGGGCACTGTTGAAAGCGACGGCGATACCCGGGGTTCGTGCAGATCCCGACGCACCTAAACTGTGCTAATCGCACCATCCTGAATCGCGATCCCGGAGCCAACTCGGAGCCGACATGCTGACTGGCTCTTTGTCGTGCCAACGTCCCCTAGTCCATTGTATCCTGCTCCACTCAAAAAGTTCATCAATTCGCGATGGGAGGACCGTTCGGCCCAGTGCACAGCCAGCTGTCGACTGGCATTTATCAAAGGGAACGGAGCTGCATTCAACATCCCTTTTCTCATAATGTCTTCGGGCCCCACCAACTACGCGACCGCCTTCGGATACCGCTCAGTCGTCGCCGCCGCCGCCTTTGCTATCGTATACCTACCCCTCTTCCTCTGGTTTGTCAGGCAATCAATCAAGAATACAATGTATGTCTATATCTCCCTCACCGTGTTTTGTCTCAGTCAGTTCTAACTCTCTCTATTTCGTGTTGAATTGAACTGATTTTTGTTCATTTTATAGTGCGCGTTGCAGCGTTCGCGTTACGAGCAATCCTCATCAAGTCTACATCACTAGCGGAAAACCTGAACGTCTTCATCGCGGACGAGGTCATGTTCGGTGTCGGGTTCTTCGCCCTCCTGTACTCCGCATTCACCCTCGTTCTTGATCGGTTCGTATGTCTCTCTTTCCCGCCGCGTCCGGACACTTACCCTGGGTAATTACGCAGCGAAATTGTATCTGGGGTTCCGCAAGTAAACACCGTACCTCTGAAGATTATTCGCGACCGGCGGTTTTTCCGCCTGGTTCTGGTCATCGGGGTGGTACTCGGCGTCATGGGCATTAGCGACGCCTCGAGCTCCGATCCCAAGAAAGCCTCCAGTGGCGTAACCCTTCACCGCGCCAGCACCATCATCTTCCTCGTTCTCACCTTCATTCAAGCGCTGCAGACCGGGTTGGCGCTCACCGGAAACGGACGACGTACGTCGACCAAACCAGTGCTATTCATCGCCGTACTCACTCGCATCTCGCAGCTGCCTCGAGACGCTTCGGTGACCTGAACGGGAAATATATCCTCGCCATCATCTCGGTGCTCCTCATTATCCGCGAGGTGTTCATGGCTATAACGGTCAATGATGTGGTGCGTCAGGATAGGGAGACACTATGGTACCCGTTTGTCGCGCTTCCCGAGGTTCTCGCGGTCTTGTGCTACTCTATCTCGGGATTGGTTCCCCCGCGCGCAGAGTTGAGAAAGCAGGAGGAGCTGACGGAGTTCCAATACATCCAAGGCGTATAATACAGCACTCTTTGCGTAAATTATTCTCCGTATAATCGCTATTCGTATTGTGTATCAAAAAGTTGTGCGCCCAGGCCCAAAATGACATCGCAATAGAACATTACCCAGCGAGTTAAATTGATTTTATTTTGATTTGCCTTAGATAACTGTGGTTAGTATCCGGGCCTACTTCACCCTTCGTCTGACGCGTGAGTGGATTAAAATTGAGCGCGTTGTATAGCGCGTATTTTCACGTGATCGTGTTGTGGCTGTCACATGAGTGACACCCGGTGACACCACGTTCTCCCGCCACAATCAAGTCAAGTCTCTGGCCCTCAATTACTACATTGGCCGTGTTTTCAGGTTCTTTCGATGCCACAGGTGCGATTCGCTACAAGTCGTATTCAAGTTTATCTCATACCGGCCCAGACACTCGTTCACCTGGTGTACATCCATGGTTTTCAAGGTTTCCACATGCACCTCATTCGAGCGGAAGCGTCTTAATCCGAAGCTACAGGAAACGATACAAGCTTCCAGGTTTGTATCATCCTGGATTCACGCTTACTCAAGATTTGAACGGCTTCCAGAGTTTTCCGAAGGATCTACAAGAGCATCTAGCGGCTAATATACCCCCACATCTTAATATCAAGATACAAACGAGTTTATACCCAACATACAAGAGTAGGAAACCTATTGCTCTCGCTACGCAGAACTTCTTGGCATGGTAAGCAATCTCTCTGTGTTTCACGCTTTCAATAAATGAGCGCAGGCTTGCGACGCAGCCTCCTGGGCCGGTCATACTTTTGGCCCACTCGATGGGAGGCCTACTGGCTGCCGACGCCGCGACCGACTCGTCCAACTATGGGACTCCAAGGTCGCGTCGGATTCTTGGCCTCGTGGCTTTCGACGTTCCGTACCTGGGGATGCATCCGCATGTCGTTATCAGCGGCATCGCGTCGCTCTTCCCAGACGACAATCCCGACAAGACGACGGCGGGGGACATGAATCAGCACTCGGATGTCCAGATCGTGGACGACCAGGTCACAGACGACTGGGATGGATTCAAAAGGGACCTAGATGGTGAGTTGCGTGCCAGCCTGAAAACATGATCGTAACGCATCTTTTCAGCGAAACGATCGTCTCGGTCGCGTTCGCACTCCCCCGTACCTCCTCAATCTCCCGCGCCCTCTCCGACCCCTCCACCGCCAGAATACTCCGCCCTAGCGCCGCCCCCACCAGAGCCCAAACCCTTCGGCCTGCCGACGTCACCCCTCATCGACAAGACCCTCTCCTTCATCACCACGCACTCGAACGACCCGCTCGTCCGCTGGGCGCGCAAGCACTCCGACGAGCCCTTCCGCGCGGGCATGCGCTTCGTCGTCGAGTACTTCCAGTTCGGGTCGTGCATGTTCGACCCGAGCGGGCTCAAGTTGCGCTACGCGCGGTTCGTCGCGTGGCCCGGCGGCCTGTGGGTCAACTACTGGACGCAGACGCCCGCCCGCGGGCCGGTGCAGGAGGACGGCGGGGCGGAGCAGCGGCTTGAGCGGGAGGAGGAGGTGGCGGACAATGACGTGGCGCTGCTGCAGATGGGCATGGCGACTGCGACGGTCGGCTCCCCGAGCGCGTCCTCCGACGTGGAGCAGCGGCTCGAGCGGGGGTCGGAAAAGCCGGACAGCGACGTGGCGCTGCTGCAGGAGGGCATGGCGAACCTGTCGCCGGTGGATTCGTCGAGCACGTCCCCCAGCGCTTCCCCCATTGCGTCGTCGTCGGCCACGTCGCAACCATCTGTCACCCCCGCGTCGGATCCCAAGGCAGTCAAGAAGGCAGAGAAAGAGCGGCGCGCGCTCGAGAAGGCGCGCGACAAGGAGGCGAAGGAGCTCGAGAAGGCGCGCGCTAAGGAGATGAAGCGGGTTGAGAAGCAGCGCGCGAAGGCGGAGAAGAGCGCCAAGGGCAAGCCCGGGCACCACTTCATCGTGCTCCCCACCGGGCTCGGGCAGATCCTCGGCGGGGGCGACAAGTGGGAGAAGGTCGTCATCGAGGGGTGCGACGACGAGGTGGCCGCGCATTGTGGGCTGTTTATACGTGGACAGAATATGGATTATGAGGGGCTTGTGGAACGGGTGGGGAGGCGCGTTTTGGGGTGGTGCGAGACGCTATAGATTGCGTGCGGGAGTGATTCCCAATCTGTGCTTTGCGATGTGTTGTGTGTAGCAATACAATCATGCTGTATCCGTATGTGCTTGGTGTCCATCCAGGATGTCTCTTCTACGTGGATCTTCTGTCCGCCCTTGGATTGCGTGCCGGACTCAAGTTACGCTTGTGCTCCACCTTTCGCAGCCACGATTGGTCCTTCACAAGGTATCTTCATTACATGACGAGGAATTCATACAGTTTTACATTGTGGTAAATAGCATTTTTGTACGTTTATTACTTTATCTGTGACCGAATCTCACGCGCCCTGACCATACTGGAACTCCGCCAGCTCCTGCTGCTTCTTCAACTCCGCGCGGGGGGGGACCAATCCCGAGATGGAGTAGCACACAACGGCGAGGACTTCAGGCAGCGCGACAAAGGGATACCAGAGCGCCTCTTTATCCTGGCGCACTGCGTTGCTGATCGTCGCCATCATGAACACCTCGCGCACGATGAGGAGACACGAGATGACCGCGAGGATATATTTCCCGTTCAGGTCGCCGAAGCGCTTGGAAGCAGCTGTGATTATTTCGGCGTCAGGTCCGGAAAACGTGGGGGGATGTAGAGGGACGTACGATGGCCGGCTGAGGTGAATCCCAAGGCGGTCTGCAGCGCCTGTATGAGAGTGAGCACGAGGAACAGGATTGTGCTCGCGCGGTGTTGGTTCGCGCCGCTGGCGGCCTTGCCGGGATCGGAGCTCGAGGCGTCGCTAATGCCGTTGACACCAAGCACGACGCCGATGATCAGGACGATGCGGAAGAGGCGGCGGTCACGGATGATTCGCAGTGGGACGATCTCCACCGGCGGAGCCCCGGACACGATTTCGCTGCGAAACGGTTAGTGCATGAACGCGAAGCGACGGTGATGGAGAAGACGAACCGGTCGAGAACGAGGGTGAAGGCAGAGTACAAGAGCGCGAAGAATCCGACGCCGAACATCACTTCGTCAGCGATGAAGACGTTCAGATTCTCCGCTAATGATGTCGACTTGATGAGGATGGCTCGTAAGGCGAATGCTGCGACGCGCACTAAGGGTGGAAGTCAGTTTCATTCAACAGAAAGAAATTCGGAAACTGACTGAGACAGAACACGGTGAGGGATATGTAGACATAGGTCGTGTTCTTTATCGATTGCCGGACAAACCAGAGGAAAAGGGGCAGGTACAAGAGCGCCGCAATGACGGCGGCTGCGACTGAGTGGTATCCGAAGGCGGTGGCGTAGTTGGTGGACATGACAGATGAGGATAGAATTTCTGCTGGAGTGCCGTTGGGTTTCTTTTGCTGGATCTGTCGGGGAGGAGGCTGATGTTAGAATAGCCCTCCAATACTTGCTGCACTTTATACGCCGTGGTCGGAGCTGGGTTTGCGACATTGGGCCGGATGATCCTCTCCGATTCCTCCCATGACCCGATTTGCCTGAGAGAAGACCAGGATACGATGCCGTCGGTGCTTACATAACTGCGCGCAGTGCGTACAGCGGGCGGGTCAGTGCAACAGCAGCCGACCCGCACAGCAGCCGGCACTTGTTGGCCCGCGAACTTCGGAACGTCAAGCTTGTGCTGTCGTTTTTTTCAGGGCCGCTGGCGGAGTACGGGGTTTGGCTCACCCTGTGATAAGGCCTAAGGTGTTCGGTCGCGATTCAGAATTCTGGTTTGCGTCCTCGAATATCTGAATTCAACACAGCGTATTGAAATTTCGTCATTCATATTGAATTGCTGTACTTACGCCAGTGTCATTCGCGTCCATTGACAGTTAATCAGCATGATGTCTCCCTCCACCCATGGCCGAGCAACAGGCTCGAGAGCAGCGTCCGTTTAGCGCGGAGTTGGAGCATGTAGAGTAGGTTAAAAATAGAATTGGGCCGCTGTGGCAGAATGAACGAAGCAACCCGACAGACCCGATATGTTCCTCAGCATATATGGATGGGAGTCCTTGTCCAATTCTTCCCGAGATGTGGCGAAGTCATGTAAATTGATTCCTTTTTGCGCAGTAAGGAGTCGGTGGAGAATTGAGCGAGGATCTCAGCGAAGTTGGGAATGAGCGAGCCAGGCCACTTAGCACGCCAAACAAATCTGAAGACCAATGACAATGAGATTGAACCAACGTCTAACCATACAGAAAAAAGTAAAGGCGTTAGCCCTCCAAAAGTTCTTCCCCCCTCGTTTCCGAGGGCAGCGATGGGTCCGTAAAGCTGTGGTTGCACTTTACGCACACGTAGAAAAGAATCATGCGGGTCTCTTTCCGTTTTGACTGGTCTTGATACAGCACGGCACTGTAAAAGCGTGGATGAGCACACAGCCACTTTGAGAAAAAAGAATGCCGCACTCCTCGTGCCCACATTTGGGACAAGGAATATTCGAGTGCGCCTGGGACATCCTCGGTCAGAAAGAAAGGCCATTAACGCGAAGAAAAAGTACCCACCAAAGTTGGGTCCGTACCCAGATCTGTTGTCACTCCAACTTGTTCCTCTGTGGCGAATTAGCTGATAGAAGAAGGCGAAGTTTGTACGTAGGACAGACTTGTAACCGTCAGAAGATCGTTGCGATACACGCACTTGTTTTCCCCAATCTCGTCGTAAGTGCAGATACGGCACGCGTAGACCATAATCCGGCGCTGTGGATCCGCCTTCGGGTACAGCAGGTTGTTGCACTCGGAGCAGAAATGAAGCGACGACTGCACACTCGTCAGTCTAGCGCGGCGGAGGCCTGGAGCCCACACACCATCCCCCGCCGCACAGAGTTAACGTTGATGTCCGAGTCGGAGGTCTAGGATCTAGGTCTGACGACACAAGGGTCGGGGTTACTCATATTGAAGCAAAGCCTGGACCCCAAGAGACGATGAGGTGATACATTGGACTTCTCCAGGGGGGGGTCGAAAAAAGCCATTCAAGTTCTTGGGCCTGCAGAGCACAAGAAGACTTGGGGGTTCTTTGTTCTTCTTGTGAAGACAAGTCCACACATTCGAAGAAAGAGCCAGCGGTGGCAGAACAGGCGATGGCGAAGATAAGCTAGCTAGCGTTTCATTGCAAGCTGAATAGGTTTATCAGACCGAGGTCATGGTGATATCTCTCAAGCCATTTAACCCTAACCCTATACGTTTCATGTCTTGAATGGCTCTTCTGCTACTTCCGCACAACGATGTCGCTATTGAGCCTTGGACTGCTTTACCGTCGACCGGGCATTCCAAGAGGCTCTCGGGCTCGTCAATGGTCCTCAATCTCGCATTCACAAGACGGTAAAGGACTGGTCGTCGACACCCTCAAATCTACCTTCCCCTTCGTCTGGCTCCGGGATTCCTGTCTTTCACCTCAATGCGTCCACCCCTCGACGTCCCAGAAACTCCATCGCACCTCTGATGTAGACCGGGACATCCGGCCAGCAGAGGACGGCGTCAAAGTCACCGACGAGGGACTGCAGATCAACTGGGCGGACGGACACAACTCTTTCTTTCCGCGCGATTTTTTGCATCGGCACTCCTCTCAGACGCGCCTGGATGATTTTCACGGTGACTTGCGCGAGAAACCCTGGAGCGCGCGCGAGATCTCAGCGAACCCGAATTTATTCGTCCCATATACGTCTCTGCAGGACCGATCGGGCCTCCGCACCGCGATCGACCAACTCTGTACGGACGGGCTGCTATTCGTGGTGCGTGCATCAATCCCTTGGTAATGTGCTTCGTCGTTGAATGCGCGTCGGTAGACAGGCGTCCCCCACGCAGAAACGGCGGACGCGACATGCGAGCTGCGGGCGCTGGCGGGAACGTTTAGCCAGATCCGAGACACTTTCTACGGCCAGGTGTGGGACGTTGTTAATCTACGCGATAGCCGCAACATCGCGTACACGAACCTCGACCTTGGCCTGCACATGGATCTTTTGTAAGTCTGCACTTCAATAGAATGGGTGTAACTTTTGGACGGTCCGCGAACTGGTTCAGGATCCGCGGGGGAATGACGAGAGCGGACCTCACTGTCGCCTGTATTTCCCCAGAAAGTCATCTGGATTACAATATCCCAAACAAACTTCATATTCTCCGAATGTTCTTGTAAATCCAGCAGCTAACACGCACCCACAGGTATTTCAAGAACCCGCCAAAGTACCAAATCCTCCACTGCCTACGCAACCGAGTAGTCGGTGGCGCCTCCCTCTTCGTCGACGCGTTCCACGCCGCCTCTGCGCTCCGCACACAGGACCCCGCCGCCTTCGAGCTCCTCAGCACGACGCTCGTGCCGTTCCACTACATCAACGACGGCCACCACCTCCACCACGCGCACCCCACCATCGAGCTCGCGCGCGACGGCACGCTCGCGCAGATCAACTACTCCCCGCCGTTCCAGGCTCCCCTCCACGTCGACACCCCGCCCGCGTTCTACGCCGCACTAAGCAAGTTCGCCGGGCTTCTGGCGGACCCGGCGCGCGTGTACGAGTACACACTGAAAGAGGGCGACGCAGTCATCTTCGACAACCGGCGTGTGCTCCACGCGCGCACGGCGTTCAGCGATAGGGAGGGGCAGGAGGAGAAGGGGGAGGACGGGGAGCCGAACCCTACTTCGAGGCGGACGCGTTGCTGGATAGAGGAAGGATGCTCCGGAAGTGATGTGATTGCTGGATAAATAAAGTGTATACTAGGAGTACAGTAATGAGGCTTGTGCATCCGCGGAATGGGGATTACAATTTCGCACTCGCCCCCGCCGCCTTTTTTATGTATGCAATACCACCCCCGAGCGCGACCTGCGAGAAAGGGTCAATGATGATACAAGACAGGAATGTTAGGGCCGCACCTTGCCGCTGGTCAGATTCTTGGTGACGAACGCGAGCTCGACGGTCCCGTTTGGCCCAGGGCCCACCTCCCACGCCTCCGTCTCGAGCGCGTCACCAGGCTTGACGGGAGCAGTAAAGCGCACGCCGTAGAACTTGAGGCTGCGCGGGTCGTTGCCCCCAACCGCCTTGATCAGCGCGCGCGCGCCGAATCCGTACGTCGACAGCCCGTGCAAAATCACGCCTCCGAAGCCCGCTGACTTGCCAATCGCCGGGTCTGCACGGACACCCGTCAACAGCGATGCAGAGAGAGGAACGGCGCGACATACCGATGTGAAGCGGGTTGTAGTCTCCGCTGAGGCGGAAGATGACCGCCTGCTCGGGGCTGGTCTTGTCCTGCACGGAGTAGTCCGGCTTGCGGTCCTTCGGGATTGGTTTCCCCTGCGGCGGGCCCGCGACGATCTTGGAGAACTTCTCGCCCGTGACCTTGGCGCCGATGTAGAACGCCGAGCTCTAGTAAGGCGCGCATATGTCAGCTACCTCGGGGACAACCTCGGGGACAACATGGGAACGCGCACGTAGAGCTTAGCATAGGGCACGCCTTTCGGGTCCAGCAGCAGGTTCTCCCCGGTCAGGATGATACCGCTCTCTAGCAGAGAGCATCGTTTAGTCCGGTGATAGGCAGAGAATGTAAAGACATACTGTTCTCCACCACGCCCGTGTACTTCGTCGTCCACGTCCAGCCCGGACCGCTCACCAGCGGGAGGTCCTTGAGGACCTCGATTGACTGCGTGCCGTGCACCTATGCCCGTCGTGCAATTAGGCCTCGTACCCCCGAGAAGTGATTCGTGTGCCGCGTACCGCTTTGCTCGGGTCGACGTTCTCGAGGCCGGGCACGGGGCTACCCATCCGCTTCGCAAAGTTGTTGAGCTCCTGCGAGTCGCCCTTGAATGTCAGGACGACAGGGTACGTCGGGAGCGGCGCGAAGGATTGGTCTGTAACGTCTGAGAACTCGTCCCTTCACAGAACCTGGGCAGCGCGCTCACCAAGTTCTATAGCGCGCAATTAACTTTGGAACCAGAGGTAGACATGGAGAGCGCGCTACGAACCATATACTAGCCCAAGGTCCTCAGCTTTCGCGCCTACACCGGCGGCATATAGTAAGAGATCACGCTGGTTCCACGAAACCTGCAATTGCTAGCTTGAACGCGGTCATTCCATGCTGCAGCTAACTATGCTTACCGGCTTTACGGGCTGCTCGTAGCCTATGACTTTCTCGAGGTTTGCGGCCATGGTGGTAGGAAATAAGGTTCGTACGGCCGTCGGAACGGACAAAACCCGACACCCGAATTCACGTGAACGCGAAGGTATTTACCGCTTGGACCGGTTCTGAGGCGTGCAAAAAATAAGCATACACTAGTACTACACGAGTGCGCGCAGCGCGGGGCTGAGTATACCACGAGCCGAAAGGTTCTGATAAATGTGATTTCATTCGACACAAGCACATTTTGAAATCTCGCTGTGCCGTTCGCAGGTTTCTCGCCATTCTCACCCGCTTACTTCCAGTCCACCCGCACAAGCGGCTGCGTGTACACATCAAAGCCAGTCGCCGGGTCAGGGTGCGTCTTCGTCCACGACTGGGGTGTTCGTAAGTCAGTCAGTAAGGATCCTTTCTCCAATAAACGGGCTCACGATGAAGATATAATTGCCCGTCCCATCTGTGAAGCTGGGGTGCGCGAGCGCCGAGTACGCGGGGAGGGTGCCGTTGCCGACAGCGCCGCTGTAGAATTGCTGCAGGTTCACAACGTCAGTCAAGCGGAAGCAAAAGACGGAAGAGTTATTCACAATCGGCGTGGTCCATGGGCCTTCAGGTTTTGGAGCGGTGGAGATGAGGGCGTTGGCGTCAGGGAATTCGTCACCGCCGATCCAAACAAACGACTTGAGAAGAGAATACATTCAGCTCATGATTGCTTGGCAAGAAATAAACGAAGAGACACACCTGCCATTTGGACGACCAATAAATCGTGCCTTGTTTAGCACTCGTGTTCCCCAAGACGATGCCGGAATCGGTGAAGAGAGGCGTTTTACGCGTCCACGCTGCATCTATTCAGAGCGAGCAGCCGCTGGAAAAGAGACATACGCACTGCCATTGACGTAGTACTCGTAGATTTTGCGATCTGCCAAAGAACCACGGCTCAAGTCTGCTCTCGCCACCGCCAGCTGGCGGCTCGGGGTGCCTCCCCAGAGGTAAGCCTAGTAGGGTTAGTGCTAGTTCTCCGCCGATTTAGCAGAACTCACGAAGCCATCGTGCACCATGTTCGCGGCGGTTCCGTACCCGATCTCCGTCGGCGACCAGAACGCTTCGTTGATCATCTTGGTCGAAGGGACGGTATTTTCGCCGGGGTGTGTTGTAGTGACGCGGTACAGCGCATTGCCCGTCACATTCAGCACTTCGAGGCCGTTAAGGTGCTGCTTTGCCATAAAACCCCAGGCCTCCACCACCCCGAACGGCCCCCGGTAGGTGACCAGCGGCGTCGTGTCCGGCCAGCCGACCCAACGGCTGTTTTCGCCACAGACTCCGGGGCCGCAGACGTTGTTGCCACACCCGACCTGCGGACATTCGTTTGCGGCAAACCCATAGAAGAGGGGGCCGAAGCCCTGCGGCGAAGATACGCGGAGGGGCTGCGGGTGGCTTGGAGAGGTAGGGAACTCGGCCCAAGAGACAGTGTTTGCGATCAGCTCGTGCCCAATGGATCCGTTCTTGAGAAATTGCTGCGTATCGCGGCACACCCAAAGCTGCAACAACCACCGTTCAGTCTCAACCGAGTACTATGCTGGAAATCGGGAATATTTACCACGTTATTCGACCAGAGAGTAGATGTGCACGAGTCGCGATTCAATCCTGGATCGATGATGTTGCCGTAGTCCGTAGTTTTCGCCACAACTGGGCTGGGAACTTGGTAGCCACCAGAATGAGCGAGAGCCGTTCCACAGACAAGTAGCGCAGTGGCTGAGTATTGAAGGAGAGCAGCCATGACGCCACTGGGGGGAAAGGCAGGCTTGACGCGCAGAAAGACGGTTCGCGCAATTATATAGACGAGCGCGTCTGATGCGTGAATCCCATGATCGTACCCATGATCCACGGCGGGGAACCGACTGGAACCGAGACCGCTGAAGCCAAGCTGAAGCAGCTTCGCGGCAAACCCGTCGGTCAGGTGCGCGCGCCGTCCATGCGTGAACTTGATGAAATGGGTTTTGGCGGTTTGAATCTGAATACCTCAGGCAGTAGACAAAGATCCCAAGGGCTTTTCCAGAGTTGAGAGCTTATTCAGGCGAGCGAAGAACCTTGATTGTGATGGTGGCTCAGAAAGAGAGCAGTCCAAGAGCAGTCGCAGCAAATGCGGTAACGGCGGTCCGGCTGATCCTGACGAGCAAGTACGAGCAAAGTGTCCAGACATTAAAACGCATTATCCTAAGTACTTAACGGGCATCTAAACTAAACAAGCAGCGATGACCTTAAAGTTAAACAGGGTGCCCAGTCAGCAGCCAGTGGATAATAATCCCAAAAAACACGACCAAAAACGACAGAATCCGTGGCCCGAAATCCGTCCAAAGGTCATTCAGCTCAAACGTCGGCTCCAGCGGCGGATTGAGCGACACCTGTATGCGGTGCTTCGTCCCCGGGGCGTTATTGCGCGGGACGACGAAGAGTGTCTGCCGCCGCTCGTCGTGCACGTAGCGGTCCTCTGGGCCCAGCCCGCGGACGACGACCTTGCGGCCCTTGGTGAGCGAGGAGGGGACAAAGAACTCGGTCTCGTGCGCGGAGATCGTGGGGTGGCCTGTAAGCGGCGGAGATGAGACCCGTGCGGCACCCGTGGAGGGCGTCCCCTCCTTCGAGTCCGTCTCAGGCACAGCCCACTCAAAGACGAACGCGCCCGAAGTCATCTCGTACTCGAAGCTGAGGGGGATGCCGGCGATCTTGGCGGGATACGGACGCACGACGGCGGACAATATCCGTCCTCCCTGGTCCAACGACGGAGCGTCCTGCTCAAAATACAGTAACGAAGCAGGCAGCGCCCGCCGCTTGCTGAACCACGAGAAGTTCTCGCCATTCCAAAAGTCGCCGTTCTGGTCGTCGTTGAAGGGGTTGTAGTTCCACAGCCTGAGACCGTCTTCGTAAACAACAGCAGTTTGTAATTGAGAGAGACTGTACATACGTGAAGCCAACGAGGGAGCGTTCCAGTCCGGTGATCATGGCATCCATCATGCGCGCCTGCCAGGTGAAGTCGTCCGTGCGCAATGCTTCACCCTTACTAATCAAATCCGTTTAATCAGCACCACGCTCAAGATTGCAGCACAAGGGAAAAACCCCCACTTCATGTCCATGGGAACCCCGCACTCCCCGATGAGGACCGGCTTCTCGCCGAGCGTCTTGTAGCCCCCTTCGACGACATTCCGTAGCTGCAGCGAGAAATTCTCCCGGGCGCCCTTCTGCCCCCAATAGAAAGCCTTCAGCGGGAACATCCCCTGCGGACGCGCGCGTCAGCTGTGCAGAACTTTGCGGAAGCAGGACGCGACCCACCCTCGAGAGTCCCTGCACATTCACGGTAAAGTCACCAAACGCCTTCTGGAACAACGCGTTTAGGTCGTACCTATCGCACGCGGTGAGAACTGCCCACGCGTTACGATACGGAACGGGAGCATAGACTCACCAGTGCGGCGCGTACACCATGTTGGGCACACAATGCTCCGGGGTCCATGAAGACGGGCAGAACTGTAAATATCTTAGATGGGTAATGAAGAAACAAGGAAACGACGCACCTCGTTTGGTATCGCCTCAACGAAGACGATTTTCTCGGGCGGAGACACGCTCCGCACCCGATCGACCCACTTGTGCAGGAAGCCGTAGTAAAAGTCGGTGTACCAGTCAATCTATCGGGGTGAGCGTCAGCCGCGCAGAGCCACGTCGATTGGCAGGTTACCTTATCCCCTGTCAATGGGTGCTTCACAAAGTAGCTCTCCCGTAGCACGACCCCGACGTCTTTGTTTCGGTCCCAGCCCCACACGCCGTGCATCGCCCACACACATTCGCCCAGTGTCGGTCCGTCGGGCCGCCACGCCTTGCGCCCTGCGGTGTTGAGAACCGCCTCGGAAGTCTTGCTGGTAGGCATCGGGAACGACCGCGTCCAGATTGCCACAGAGGTAGGATGCCCGGCACCGAGCTGGAAGGATTGGAACGGAGTCGCTATGAAGCACTTCAGGATCGCGCAACTTGAGAATGAGGGAGATTACTGACGGACATGGGATAAATGCAGGTCGGTGTTATAGTCGAATTCATGTAGTGATTTCAGGTCTATGTATCCTCTATGCGGCTCGTTCATCATCTGGAGCAGCGTGTCAGACAGTATTGACACATTTAGGAAGGATATCGACCTCAAAACCAAGAACTCCGTCCAGATCGCCAACCGCCTTGACAAGCACCTCCCACGAATCGAGGAAGGCGTTCCGGAGAACCTGCTGCACAGGGGCATTGTTCCCGTGGCGGTCTTTGATGAGCAATTTCGGAGCAAAAGTGTCTCCCGCCCAAAACAACGTTCTGCGGTCTGTCACAATTGCAAAACGGGACACAAAGGCACGCTCACTCACGCCATCGTAGCCGCAGCTAACTTCTGGTATCCACAGGGCCACAGACCCCGCTCTTCCTCGACATGGCCCCCGCCTTTGACCCCGAGTAGCCACGCCGCACCGGACTCTTCCAGACCCGAGAGATCGAATCCAACTGCCTCGAGGGTCCACGCCGGAGCGCCGGAGCCACCGGAGTAGCGGGACCAGACGTCTTGGTGCATTGCGACAAAGGCTGTCATGCCATATTGAGGGAACAGCGACAGCAAATCTCGGACATAGGCGAGGTATTCGGTGTCGTATATGCCCCTAATGACGAGACATAAAGTGAAGAAGCAGATTCGCACGGCACACGTACGGGCCTTCATGTTCTATTGCCTCCCATGTCACCAAAAAACGGACTGCAAATACACATCAAAAATGAAGGCAGCGAGAAACAGAAGGGTGCATACTAAACGTCAAGCCCCATTTCCGCAGACGGGACAGATGCTCCGGGGCCTCCTCGAGGGGGAACGGTCTCCCCACAAACGTTACCGCGTGGTGGGCAGCCGGAAACGTCGCATTGTCGTCGTTCACTGGTCTTGAAAGCCAAGGACGTTAGGCGCGTCTGACGACAACGGATTCGCTCTCGGTCAATTGACGCGGCGCGTACTACTCACGTTTTGCAAGAACCGCCCAAGTTGACGCCACGGAGGCTGCAGACGCGTCCATAGGCGTCGATGAAATGCCGCCCGTGCGTGCGTAATTCACCGCCTGTGCCCTGGTGAGACCAATCGTGGGCGTATGTCGGTACGCTTCCGGGAGAGTATTCAGGGTTTGCAGACGGGTGGGCGCCCTGTAGCAAGACATAAATCCGTGACAACGCAAGCTGAGAAGGTAAGGAAATTGTACACCGGTCTGTGGCCGAGTTCTTGGAGTGGGAGTCGCGGCGTCGTGCCCTTGACGTTCCCCGCCAACGAGAATAAAGGACGCCTCCGAGCTCGAAGGACTAGGCATCGTAAAACGAGAGAGAGGAAAGTCGATTTGGCTACGCTTGAAGCGGAAGGCCGGAGCAAGCAACGACAACGATCAAACCTCCCGAGGCCTGATATGGGAATTTTGGAATAGTACGTGCGTGGCTCACAAGAAAGCTAAAGGATTGACGATGGAGGACAGGTGCTACTCTGACTTGAATTTGCGGGGGATAAGAAAACTGAACTCTGCGATAGGACCATGCGTCCTTTCAACCGAATTCATTATTCCATAATTCACGCCACGGTATCAAGGCCTTCTACACTCAAATTTGTCGGCGCAAGGATTCACACAACTTGTGAAGCCATACAGAACGCTGTCAGTTTCTTCTTAAATCGTTACATTTCTCGTTTCACTACTAACAGTAGCAAAATTGATTAGTGGCCAGAGCACATTATGCGCTCAGATGGCCCTAATGCCGCCAGATAGCTGGATCAGAGTTGATGAACGCAAGTTGTTCTGTTTGGAATTTCGCGTCAGTAAAGTTGAATGCTCATTGCCGAGCGATTTACCTGCACGGAAGTCATCGGGGATCATGGTCA
Organism: Mycena vitilis; assembly: GCA_029203975.1. Taxonomy (NCBI): domain Eukaryota; kingdom Fungi; phylum Basidiomycota; class Agaricomycetes; order Agaricales; family Mycenaceae; genus Mycena; species Mycena vitilis. Next base: position 98,885 of record JARGYF010000153.1, read on the forward strand.
AATTAGCGCCGTTGAGTTGGATCACAGCTTGCGCAAACATCAGTCTGTTGTACGCGACAAAATAAAGAGAATCAGCAGCGAGAATCAGCAGCCGACCTTATTATCCGGGGTGTATTGCGTCCACTCTGGGCCTGTCAACAACGACGTCAACTTCTGTCCTACACAGATAATGCGAGACACATTTACGTGGGACACCCAGCCCGTCGTTGGGTGTGAGACTAGTCGCAAAAGACACCCAATAGTCCGTCATGACTCTGCTAATGAAAACGGCAGAGGCAGAGGTGTCGTTGGGGGCCCCAAAGACGTAGGTAACCTCTGATCCATGGGAGACTGGAAAGACATAGGGAAGTAAGTGAGGCAGTATGAGGAGGGATAGACGTAGACAGACCACCGAGGGCAGGCGGCACGACAGTCGGCAGCTGCGGCTGGGTGAAAAGATACCCGAACGTCGGGACACTGGCGTTTGCTGCCGTTTCGATCCAGAACCGGCGTTGCGAGTGGAACGATATGTCTCCATCTGCGGACGATCACTCGTTATTCTGGGGAAGTTGAGCATAGAATCACTGACCGATTGCGGAAGCGCGTTTGTACTGGCTGCTCAGGCCGAAGGTGTTGTTTCCCGTGTTGAAAGGGGAGCCTTCCGAATATTGGATGACACCGACATCATGTTTAGAGAAGAAACGAACCAAGAGCGGGGTCGTCCGGGTAGAGCTCCAACACAGTTTGGACTGAGCTCTCCAAACGGGGCAACGAGACAGACGGAACAAATTGAGCGATAGTGGTGGCATTGATTTCTTCGGTCGAGTTGATAGTTTGAGGTGTGAATAGCGTCCCTAAACATATGCGCTTGAGAACGGAATGGTGATAGCATTGGGAGTGGCTCTCGAACCCTCGTCCAAGTTCGTCCCCGCAATGAATGGCAGTCGCGCAAATTGTCCGCGTTGGAACAGAACGGAAGGAAGATCAGGGATGAGCCCGTCTGGCCCATCGAGAACCGGATCCCAGGGGAATTCTTCCGTGGCCTCTGCCGCGGCGGAAGCAAGGCCCGCGAATATTTTTGTCGTGTTTGCATCCTGCAGGCATCCAAAGGTCGACCCCGACGTCGCTACGGACGCGCAAGACGCAACGCCAGCGACGAAGTTCTGCCAAGCAGCTTCACGGCGCTCTGACGCGAATAACGCCGTGGTACCTTGGGACCCCGACTCCAGTATCTGGGCAGTGTCATTTTGATGGGAAGAGAGAAAATGGGTGAGCGTACAGCTGCTCGAGCCAGTGTTGGGAGCGGGGAGTTCAAAAACAGGAGAGAGGTCATTATCGCTCCCGCGGATTCGCCCATTTTGAGCATTCAGGCTGGAGAATCAAGAGGATAAACAATGCGCCCTCACCAAATACGGTGACCTGACCGATTTTTTTAAGTTTTTCAATTTCAAGTCTGGACGACGCACCTTGTCCTTGTCTCCCCCAAACGTTTCGATATTGAGCTGGACCCACTCCAGCGCGGCTAGCTGATCCTTGAGACCCAGGTTCAGCGAGCCTTGGTTGTCGGCTTCCTGTCCTTGAGGGAATCCCAACGGTCCCAGGCGGTAGTTGTAATTGACGAATATCACAGGTGTTCCCTTCAATGAGGAAAACCAGGTTAAGAATAGCCGACTGATTCATGAGCGACCTACGCGAAGGGCGCTTTGCGCAACGATAGCACTTCCGTTGTATATCGCCGAAGCACCCTCGGCGAATCCCCCACCATATCTGGGAAGGCTTAGCATACGGAACCAGCGGTGAACAAGGGAACAATCACGTCCAAAACATCTGGAACATCGCCGTCAGATGCGAGGTTGCCTGACGCCGCGCAACTTACCACAGGAAGCTTGACTGTAGAAGGAATACCAGCAGTCCGAAGGATATTTATGGTCAAACAGTCCTCCGAAAGTCCGTTAATTGGTAAATCCTGCCGGATTGTGAACGAGTTATATGAGGCGCAATTGTAGAGCATACCGTCTGCAGACAGGCGGGCCCATAGTTGGTAGCATTGAAGATATCCGAATCGAGGGACGACTTGAGCACAGGCGGACTCAGTCGTAGACTTCCAAGAGGTGGCTCCGCAAAAGGGATACCTTGAGACTTTAAGCGAGGTGAGAGTTCACACACAAAGCGCGACGCACCTCCAAAGAACTCTTGCTGAAAGGTAGGAATGCTCCGACCCACGAGAGTTGTGTTCCCGAGCTGAATCGTGGGGTCGGCATGTACGGAGACAAACCGCACCGCGGACCAGAAAACGCCGAGTAGTACCAACATGAGTGAAAATGGAGACTCTGTTCTGTCTCTGGGTATTTATTAGTCTCTTACACTGACTTCCCACTCGTAACCTCGTTCTGAAGTCTGTTAGTTACCGCGCCCTGATTACCGGTACGTTCCCTTATTATGTAAGCTGTCCCCTTTGGGAGATCCGACCGGCGGGGCGACGCGACTTTGACGCGTCGCAGACCGCTAAAACAGGTTTTGGCTTGAGGTAAGCCACAAACAGCTACCAATTACTCATCCAGATTCTTTGGAGGAGCTGAACACCTCTTAAATTGACTAAACCAGCAAAATGTGCATTCACACGGTCACTTGGGCCAAGATAACCTCTCTCTACCAAGAAAACTGCCAAAATAAATAGTGGTACCTATATTCAAGCGTTTTGAATTGAAAAGAGCCACGATCTTGATAATTTCCAGGGCTTCTGTGTCCACAACGCGTCAAGACGCGTCTCGGGTATCCCTTGTTTGCGCAAGTATTTCTGATCGTTACATAATAAGGGGACCTACCGGTTATCAGGGCGCGGTAACTAACAGACTAGGTATTTATGTAAAAGCCCCCCGGCATGGTCGCGTACAGTCGCTTACGGGGTCCTCGGAGACGTTCAAGGCACAAGCTCCCAGATGCACCATGACAGTTCCGCAAGCAGGATTCAAGTACCCACGAGAGTCGGTAATAGAGAAGCCGTCCCGTTTCTCCGTCGAGACTACGCAGGACTGCGCAGCTTCCCTCTCGTTTTGAAGGTCACCCGACTCGACCCTCGAGGCCTTTTTGAGCTTGGAAGACTTCAAATTTATCAACCGACGCCATATCTGAGGTCACCAGAGGTCACCAGGCTGTCAATCCAAATCCTGCTAGGAATTGGAAAGAGAACTGAAGCCCAGAAAAAGATCACCAAAAGATCACCTCGGCAGTCGGTAGGGCGGCCCGGCCACGCCTCAAACCAAACCAAACAAACATTCCCACCGACTCATGCTCCGCCAATTCCCCATCCAACCTGAAGGCCTGAAGCCGGAGGGTCTGCGCAAATTCCTCCATCCGGCCGAAACTTGGCTCACACCAGGTTCCAGTTGAAAGGGGATGCTCCGTTTTACAATGATTGGGGTTCATCCGAGGTCGACCACAGAAGGGAAAAGGTTTACATGTACGGCGGAGTGCGACCTCATGATGAAAGCAACACCCCGACGTCCGATTTTTCCTGTCTCGATGTTAAAACGATGCAGTGGTGGAATCTGACTGTAAGCTGTTACAAGTCCTCGAAACCGCATTTCTAACCTTCTTTCACAAACAGAATTCGCTCAAATTCCGTCCTCGCAACCACATTTTCGACCCTTTCTGGAAAGAACCGGAAGATCTCGAGGTTCGCCCGCTGCCGGCCTTGACGGAAGCCTCTACAGCTCTCATCTCCGTGGGAGGTGGAACGTATTTCATGATTTTTGGCGGCCATGATGGGCAGAATCCGACCTCTGACCTCGTCGCTGTCGATCTCGACTCGTTGGTTTGGTGGTTTGCCGAAGTCGGAGGCACACCACTGCGTCCCCGGATGGGCGCGTCTATGGTCGCAGTCGACAGCCGCCTCTTCATATTTGGCGGTCGAGACCAATTTCTGGACAATTTTCCGCCGATCATCCGCACGTATTCGATCGCAGAGTATAATCCTCAAACCCGTTGGACCTGGAGGCTTTCGGACGTACCTCTGCCTCCAGATCTCCCTGTGTTGGGATACAGTATTCAGGCCACCCCGACATACGGAGGCCAGAAAATCTTGCTCGCACAAGGTCGGACACACAACGATCTGGTGAGTTGTCAAGCTCTTCCGTGTCGCCGTTATTTAGCGGCACTCCCGCAGCCGATCGACATGTCCGGCAAGTCGACAATCTTCTTTCACACCGAAAACTACACCTTCCAAGACGCGGGCCACACGATGGGCGCTTTCCCATCTGCTATCTCCTGGTATCGGCTTGGATCATTCGTCGCTGGGCAGCGCCCCTCGGCAGCAGCATCGCCGCGCAAACGTGGCCGTCCTCCTAAAACTCCCCGCCCAGAGAGCCCAGCCCCCATTGCAGTTATTCCGACGCACGACTTCCCGCCCTCGGCTGTGATTGTGGGCTGGGTGCCTCATGGTATCGCAGACGGCTGTCTTGTACCAGAACTGTGGCAGTATTCCCTGCCCCCGGCCGAGCGCATTCGCTGCCTGGATCTCCGGGAGAAGCTGTGGGACCTGAACCTCGACCTGCAGGAATTCGTTGGGGTCGGAAATCGTCTGTTTTTGCTTGGAAATCAAGAGGGTCGTGAATCTTCTGACGTGGAAAACGACCAGATCGCGGTGGACAAGCCGCTGCCTCGGTGGGATGTGGCCATCGAGATCTCCTCAGAATATCTAAAAAATTGAGCTGTGTACCTGGACCGACTTTTAACTTTTTGAGCTTGTTTTCTGTGGTTTATCTCTTGTTGTACTTCTTGTTTTACTGGCCCGTTGATAAAAATTTTGCTCTGTTGAACTTCTACACAGCAATTGACATTTGGCCTTTGGCCAACTTTCTCTACGAAATACGACGCTCTGTTCCTGTTCTACTACATGTTGTACGAGGAAGAAGTAGTACACATAGAAAGGTTGAAAGTTGGCATTTAGAACTTAGCAATTAATCGCCATCACACATTTGACAACCATCCGCTGCGGCCCAGCCGACGCCAGTCTCTTAACTTCTGCGTCACCGCAGTCTTGCTAGCCACTACCACCATGCATTTCCTGTTCTACACTGTCCTTCTAGGGAGTGTTTCATTCGCCGCATCCACTTTCATCCAGCCACAGCAGCCATTCAAGGTGGCTAGCGACTCCCGCGGAAAGATACTCCACAAGAAGCTCGACGCGGCCATCGACGCGATCTTGAAGGACTTCAACTCTCCTGGCGGCATTGGGGTCGCGGTCGTACAGAGGAACCAAGATTCCGGATGGAATGTCGAAACGAAAGGGTACGGCTTTGCAAAAGTGGATGGCACCAAGGTTACCCCGAATACCATGTTCCCTATCGGGTCCAATTCAAAGGCAAGCATGAATTGGCAGCCGGTCTCATCCTTCTGACTGCAGACACCAGCTGTTCGACATACTGGCGACCGGACTTCTGATTTCGAACGAGACGCTGTCCCCTCGAATTTCTTGGGACACCAAAATTGCGTCCTTTGTGCCGGAATGGCAACTAATGGACCCCGTCGCTTCGTCTCAGAGCACCATCATGGATGTAATGAGCCATCGCACTGGTCTACCTCGGCATGACTTTATCTTTACGCCGGACTTTCCGTCCGAAAATGTGAGCATTCTTCGTGATATATAGATTCCTTTCCTGAATGGCCTCAGATTCGCCGCCTGCGATACCTCAAACCCTCGACCGGGTTCCGGGAACAATGGCAGTACAACAACCACATGTACACCCTCATTTCGTACTTCCCGCAGTTGCTCGCCGGAGTCCCGTTCGAGACATATGTGAACGACTTTATCCTTCAGCCACTCGGCATGAACTCCACCACGTATTATTCCAAGAAGGCGAACGAGGACGGGCATCTTGCGGATGGGATGGGGAGACACGGCGTCAACCAAAGCGAGGACATGTTTGGGTTGGGGCGAGTTCGGGCATATCCGTTCTGGGCTCCCAACGAGGGCGTTCCTCGACACGGTAGCTATGATGCAGTATTTATTCGAACTGTCCTGCTCAGCGCAATCTTTCAAGTGATCTCTGGTGCCGGCGGTGTGATATCCAACGCCAAAGACATGGTGAGTTCACTCTGTTGCAGCCGTCTCCTCGTTCAATCGTATCAGGCGATATGGCTCCAAGCTCTTCTGCTCGAAGGTCAAAAACCTGTGAGCGGCAATGCTGTGATCCCGAAAGAAGTCATCCGTAAAGTCGCTGCTGGGATAACTGTTGCTTCGCCTGTTGCGTAAGATCTCCTACGAGATTCTCTGAACATGCGTATAACAGCCGTATGGGTTAGGCAATTCCCTGAACTCTCACCAATGGTTTATGGTGGAGGACAGGCGCGGGGTACCTACCGTGGTTTCGGTACGTCCAGGCAAGATATCCACGTCATTGGTTGAATTGATTCATTGGTAGAATTTATCGAGGCAAGTGATTTCGGGGACTAGCTCAGATTTCTCGTGCTGATGGAAACTGGATAGCATGGGGGATCCGTCTTGGGTCAGCTCCTCTTCGTTTTTTTTTTGCGACGAAGACTGACTGCTTCACGGTCAGGGTTTAAATCTCAAGTCACTCGGATTCCCCACCAGAATTTCGGTGTTGCAGTTCTCTCAAATGACGAGGCTTTTGGAACCCAGATTGTCGAAGCCATCAAGTTCCGTGTAATGGACGAAGTCCTGAACCTCGAACCTATCGACTGGAGTGCCCGGTATGCTGTCGAGCTGTTATTTCAAAGCTCAATTTTCATATGCTTGAACCTCATAGGATGAAAGCTCTTACCATCGCAGGCTTCAAAAGCCGTCCTAAGCCCACAGCTCGGCCCAAGCACCCGCACGTTCCTTCTTTCAACGCTATCGCCGGGAACTACAGAAATCTAGGGTACGGCGCACTTGAACTGTGCCTCGTTTATCCCGAAAGCCAGAGATCCTCGTCAGAGCGATGCCTTCAGCTCGTTGAGCAGATCCCTACGAGACTCCCGGACACACTCGATCCCCACATCCCCACATTCCTGGCCAAGTGGAAAGGCTTCGGTGTGACTCACGTAGCATTCACACACTTTGACCACAATCTGTTCAATGCAACAGCATTGTTCAGCATCGTACGACTCTGCCCTCTCCTTGGTCCTCTGTTTCGCTCATAAACACGTTGTAGCCGACGGGAAATTCCTCAGAGAAGCCGTACTGGGTGCAATCCGAGACACATCCCAGCTTCGTAGCCGAATATTCCTCCACTTTTTTCCAAGCCGGGATTGGGATCCGAGGATTCTGGGGCGCAGGTGAAGGTGTTGAGAGTCCAACGGGAAATTCCGTCAGGGACCAAGCTGAAGTTTGGTTTGAGAAGATTAAAAATCATTGATGTACGCAGGAGCAACCCCCGTACATTCTCCGGTCTTTGTATTTTGGTTTTATCTAACTGCAGTTCTGAGATTTCTCTCTTTGAAGCCGTATGTCGCGTCGAAATAGACGCGGCCCGAAGTGCTTGAGACGTGATGTGACCAACCACGTGCTCGTGACAGTTGGTGCATTTCCCATTACGGAATTTGATCCTCAGCTGGTTATGCCGTCCACCAGCACATGCTCAACTTCGAAGAACGCGACCCCAATGACCACGGGCCCATGCGCAGATAAGGGCAAAAATACCGTGAGTTCTCAGCGGCCCAGCATGCGCCGGTTAAAATGCTCAAAGCCAACGTAGTATCGATACCGTGGCGATAGAAATCACCACCATGATCCTCTCTGTTCTCCTGGCTCTCGGTACCGCTCTACTGAGCAGCGCCGCCTCTCCCTTCAAGCACGAATTCTCGTCCCAGATTCAACAGGATGTGAAGCTGCGGTTCGTGAATAATTCCGGGATCTGCGAAACAACGCCTGGTGTCCACCAAATGTCGGGGTATATAGACATCGGCACAAACATGTCCATGGTGCGTGCCCGGCGAATGCTACCCTCTCACCATCTCTCATCTGAAATCCCAGTGGTTTTGGTTTTTCGCATCGCGGACATCGCCAGAAACTGCGCCTTTTACACTTTGGTGCGTCCCCAGAATTCGTCCTCCTCAAAAGCTCACTAAATTTCGTAGGATTAACGGTGGGCCAGGGTGCGCCTCGGAAATTGTGTGTTACCTTCATCTTGACCGTTCATTACGTGGCTCATCGCTTTCGCAGGGTTTGTTCCAAGGTAACGCTCCCAAGTTTGCTCGCAACACCATAGTCTTGACTTGCTTGAAGAGCACGGACCATGCACCGTCAATGTCGATGGAAACTCTACTACGCTGAACCCGTTCAGGTTTCTGCACATCCTCTTGTGTGGGGCGTTCTTGATATTAGTTTCCAGTTGGAACGGTGTCAGCAACATGATCTATATCGACCAGCCTATCGGAACCGGTTTCTCATTCGGAACTGACACGGTCAACAGCACTGAGGTCAGCTTTTGCATTGGTGGTTTAGACCGGACAAGCTGATTGAAAATCCTAGAGCGCGGCGATCCAATTCTGGCAAGCGTTCCAGATACTGTTCGAGAGTGGAGAATTTTCGCAGTATCAGAGCCGAGAGTAAGGATGGGTTTCGCTTTGTGCTTCGCAGACTGGCTTCTCACCCTCACAAGATTCATATTTGCCACAGGTAAGCAAACAGATCAACGATCGTTTCCCCCTGAACCCGCTCACAGAATCGTACGGCGGTCATTATGGGCCCTCCTTCGTAACCTACTTCGACCAGCAGAACGCTGCAATTGCGGCAGGCACCATCATCGGTGTCCCCATCGTGGTCAGCGCTATGATGATCAACAAGTACATATTTTTTATCCTCTCCGCTCCAGCACGCTGACGCGTCTTTGCAGCGGGTGGTACGACCCTCTGATCCAAAACCTCGCCTATCTCACGTTCGCCACCAACGCGCCTGGATACGGCCAGCTCCAAAGCGACGCGGTCCTGCAGAAGATGAACACCACGTATTTCGAGCCGAATGGGTGTCTGGAGCAGGAGCAAGCGTGCTACGACGCGGGGACGGGCACTGCGTCCAATGCGATCTGCGTCAAGGCGGACAACTTTTGTGTAAGGTTCTACTTCCCTCAAGATATTGTTTCACGACTCACGTACCAGGAGTAGGTGGACAACCTCTTCATCCCGGGCGTAGGGGACCGCGATTCGGACGACCTGCGGCAGAACTCGTCGGCGCTGTTCCCGCCTGAGTTCTACCTCAAGTACCTCGCGCTGCCGGATGTCAAGGCCAAGATCGGCGCAGAGAGCAACTACTCAGAGTGCGCCAACGCGCCGGGCCGACTTTTCGGGCGCACGGGAGATGTAAGGTCTCAGTAGGCAGCATACGTGTACGACTCACATATAACAGGACGCGAGGACGTGGCTTCCTCAACTCGGTGCGCTGGCGAATTCCACCCTCAAGATCCTCATCTGGGTACGTCTGAATCCACCTGTCGTTCGTCGTACACTGCCGCTGAAACCTCTCCGCTCCAGGCCGGAGACGCAGATATCAAGTCCGTATCATATTCACTGACTGGTCTCCTTACTAGAGCTTGAATATCCCGCAGCTGCAACTGGCTCGGCGGGCACGCCTCGGTCCTCGCGATGGACTGGTACGGGAAGCAGCGGCTCGCAGACACGCCCTTTACAAACATAACGGTCAACGGCACCATTGTGGCCGCGGTCCAGAACGTCGATAACTTTTCGTTTGCGTGAGTCGCGTGTCTATTCGTAGAAGGGGTATAACTACTGATTTTTTTCTGCCCTTACTTAGACGGGTGTACGAGGCGGGACATGAAGTGGTACGTGCTCTCTCCTGACTTGCACCAGCCGACGATTGATTCGGGTCATTTTAAGCCCGCCTTCCAGCCTGTCGCCGCCCTAGAGATCTTCAAACAGGTCATCGCGATGGAACAGCTGCATTCGGTCTAGGATTCAGCTTAGAATCGAGTCGTCCGAGCAATCAAATGATTCGTGAATCCAATGTGCTAAATACAAAAAAAAATACAGTGTGTTCTACGCCAGCCTGCGATATGCATATGCCAGAGTTCAGTCCATTTCAAGTACGCCCCCACCGATGCAAAAGCCGCTCCACCGCGCGCTTCAGCTTGTCCTTGTTGCGCTGCACCGCTCCGCCGACGCCGAAACCCTTCTTCCCGACGAGGACGCTCCCGCGGAATGGCAGCCCGTTGAGCTCCATCTCGCGGCCTTCACCACCGCCGGGGACGGGCAGGCCAAAGACGTCGATGGCGACGCCCGCCACGCCGAGGATGCCCGCGATCGCGCCGTCTGTGCCAAAGATCACCTACACATCGCACCAGCAAGGTAAGGACGGCGATTCCGTGCGAAACGAGACGGGACGGCATACCTTGGATACAAAATTGGAGAACTCTTTCTGCCGCCCGGGGAGCACCTCGAGGGGCACGTCCACAATCTTGGCGGTCACGGCGTACGCGGCGCCCTCGCCGTCCTCGGACGGCACGGGCCCGCTCTGCGACGTCAGCCAATCCTCGGGGCGGATGTGTCCGAACGCGTGCTCGGGTAGCGGGTCCGGCAGCGTGGGCTCATCGCCGTCGCCCGGCGCGAACACCGCGGCGTCGGGCACCACCCCGTCGAACACGAGCACGTCGGGAAGGACGCGTCCGACGTGCAGGCCGACGTCCATGCCCACGGGGAGCACGACGCGCGCGTAGACGGTGCCGCTCGCGGTGAAGCCCGTCCCGCGCGGTTTGATGGCCATGTCGTGGATGGTGACGTTGCGGAGGATCTGCGGGCGCGGGCTGGGCCCCGGGAAGTCGAGGTCGACGGTGAGGCCGGGGATGAGCGGCGTCGAGACCAGGATGGGGTTCGCGAGGCCGGAGAGGTAGCGCGTGAGGAAGGAGGAGAGGGTGCTTGAGGACACCGCCGGAATGGGGAGCACGGTGCCGGAGATCTGAAGTGTGATGTTGGGGTGGGTGAGCGTGAATGGGGCGGTGGAGACGGAGGCGACGGGTACGGGGGCGGCGTCGGTGGGGAGCGCGATTGTGAACGGTAAGGATGGGGAGGTGAGGTTGAAGGTCGTCGGGGCGGGATCTGGGAGTGTGGCGCACGCAGCTAGATCGAGCGAACCGACAGATGAATGCACGGTGAAGGACAGCAGCGTTATCAGCTCTGACAGCGACGGCTCCGGGCCCGTGTGGGGGATACCGGGGATGGGCGGGACTGTGGCGCGTTAGAAAAGAGAATTCGATTATGCGGGGTGACTTACTTTGGATACGGAGGGCTGCTCGGATGTTGGAGAGTGCACTATGGAGGATGCTTCTCCAGCTGCTCTCGTCGAGAGCACCTCCTCGGACCTCTACACTTCCTACCTCCGCTTTGACGGCAGCCGAGCCCTCCCTCCAAGCTTCGCGCACAAAGTGTATCAAGGCGGAAGCGTTGGACGTGGGCCGTATCAACATGGGGGTCGAGATGTGCGTCAACCACGTTGAATCGGACGGTGGATTGGCTGTGAGAGGGACCACCACTGGCGTGGGTTCGATCGTGGCGAGAACGACCGAGGGATCCGACTGGGATGTCAGGTAGATGGTGCTCATGTTGACTGAGACACGGTCTAAGCTGCGCACTCCAAGTCTACCGATAGACTTCCAGATGCCCACCAGGAAGGTATCGCTGTCGGGAGCGGGATTGATTCCGATGACGGAACCAGCGTCAAAGCCGACACGGGCCTCTACGTTGACCCAGAGACCGCCGCTCCAGGTGATATTCAGAACATCCACGCGGTCCGGCCCTTCGAATACCAGACCCTCATTCATGATATCGTCCGCAGAGACGTGTGACGCCCGCGCAGCGTAAGACCAGACGAGCAAAGCCACAGCCACGCAGACTAGGATTGTGACAACGAGAGAGCCCAGAAACACAGAAGTGAGCTTAGAAAGGAGCCTCCTGCGAACTACGGTAGGAGGAGGGTCGTCATCTAGGACACTCGTGGATGATTGCGAGCCAAGTAGTGGTGTTCGCTCCGTCGGATCTAGAGCGCGGCCTTTGCCTTTGTCGACGTGAGGTTCATCTTCAGCAAGTGGAGTCGAGTTCATTCGGCGGTCAGAACCATGCAAAACGAGAAGAAGAGAAGCAGAGAATCGGAGAACCTCGTGGTGTCCAGGTGAAAGGAAAGGCGGCGTTGGAAGGCTTTGCCATGAGATCCAAGCAGATCCAAACAAACGCGTACTTACGCGGCACGCCAGCTTGACGCTTGCTTAACGCCAGCCTGATTAAGTGTTTCACAAGCATTTGACGGCCAGGACGCGCTGCCCACGGAAGAGAACGACGGGAACGTGATATGTGTGGGAGCCCCGGGCTGGATTTTGCGGGCAAGGTGAAGGTGCTGGACTGGATGGAAGCGAGATTCCGAGGCTTGACTCAGAGGGATGTGGCGAGCGTTGGGCGAGAGGATGGGTGTCCAAAAAGACCGGGGTGGCAGGTGCCAAAGCAGAAAAAAAGTATAGATAAAGTCAGGATATTTCAGATTAAAGCAGAAGAGACATGGCGCAGGAATAGAAAATTAATCACCCTTAGACCGTACTGGGAGCCAGGGGAAGGGATGAGAGAACACGGTAGCAGAGCTGCCCAAGACATAGAGAACATGAAAAACATGAGACTCTAGAGGTTCCGCGAGGGCGCGCAGCGGGACAGGAAAATTCATCGGGCGACGCCGTCGCGATCAGGGAGTACCGTGCCACTGCCACCGTCGCCGACGCGAACGCCTAGAGAAGACGGAGGAAAAAAGATAAGAGATCGGACAGATACGGAAGGTGCCCAGAACAGCCCAGAACGCGGGGCAGAAAAAGGAAAGAAATATCGCGACGACGGCCAGAGAACTTGCAATAGTTGGCATGAAGACACCCAAGCAGTAGGAGAGAAAACTCAAAAAAAAAAGTAGCCTGACAGAATCTGTTCGAGGCCGACTTGAGACAAGAGCCGAGCAGGCTAGCGCTGCAGCAGCGCGTAAACGTCGGGTCTATGATGGTGATGCATCGATGGTGGACGCGACGACCGAACTACGACTTGGCGCAAGGCTGTGGACGACACTGGACGTGACGACGCGTTTCGAGCGTGTCGGACGCGCAAGAAAGTTCCGAGACAAAGCCGACGCGAGGCACGAGCGGCTTGGCGTTGTCAGAGGATAAGGAAAGGTTGGGGAGATTCGGGAAAGGCGTGACGCGAACGTGACTTTGTCACTTCCTCGTCTCTCCGTGCGCGTCCCCGACGTAGACACCGAATCTCTCTGTTTTTGCCCGCCCTCCTCTTCCCTCTTTCCTTTTTTCCTTTTTCACACTTCCTTTTTCTTTCCTTCCCAGTGTGTGGTGCAGTTGGGTTCCGCGCCTCGCGCGCCCCTTCTTCCCCCCTTTTCCGCTGCCCCACGCGCTCAGGGTCTCCTCTCCCGCTCGAAGCTCCTTCCCGCAAACGCGTTCGGAGACGCGTATCGCAGCGCGTCCCATTCGTCGCGTCGCGTCCCCTTCACAGCTTCTGCAGCCGCCCGTAAGGCGGCCGAGCGGTCGAGCCGGAGGCTCTCCCCCCCACACACAATATCGAAGATATTGTGCGCCCCTTCCTCACGCGTCCGTGACGGACCCCTTCCCTTATCAGAAGAGAAAGCAAGAATTCGAAGAGGGCCTGTCACAGGTATGTGCTAGCGAGAGATTACAGACACGGAAAAACGCGTGAAATGAGCGAGGAGAACGAGAGAAAGACCTCCCGCATTGCGCAATGATAGATCAGATTCGTGAGAATCTGATCTGAACCGGCGGGCTCGGCTTGTTTTCCTTACCTTCCACGGTCACCCGGGTCACCTGCGCTCCCACTTTCCGCTTTGGCTGTTCAAAAATTGCGACTATCCAATGTTTCAAAATCATGACTCAACTCACGCTGTGCTTATCTTCGTCAGCCCAACACTCAGCTGCAGTCTGCACAGTGCAGCAGCCTCCTCGACTTTGCCACTGGCTTGCCACTGGCCGGCCGCAGCCGCCGTGACCCAGCACCCTGGCAGCACTCAGGCTGAGCTGATCTCTTCCATAGACTTCTCACTCGTAACCTACACTAGCCGCTCAGCCCAAGCATCGAGTCCTTGGAATACTCTTTGAGCCGGAATACTTAGCAGCACCGACCGTGTTCTGCCAACTCCGCCCTCTGAACTCTGATTTTTGGAACAGTGGCAGTGATTCTGAAGGTGTAAAAAGCTCCGGCGGGCCCTCCGGAAACCGCTGGTTAAAACCTGTCACCGGAACGAGACGCCGTAACGGTATTCTCAGCTTCGCCAGAGGCTTTGCAGCGGCTCGCCGCAAAGCACCGAATGTAACCCATGAATGGCGTCATCCAGATCTCAATTCCCATGGTGTAACTCTCTTCCTTTTACCATGCCCAGCCTCACAGTTCCCCATGCTCCCAGCTACCCCACCCCGCCAACGACTGAAGAAAAATGTAAGTCGAGGTCGTGATGAGCCGTCGTGATTCTCACCCTTTCAGTGGACTACGCGGATCTCCCTATTATCGACCTTTCCAAAGCCCAGGATGCCGCAGGACGCGCAGAACTAACTGCCCAAGTGTCGGTGGCCATGCAAACTCACGGGTTTTTCTACGTCGTGAACCATGGCTACACCACTTCACAGGTATCGTCTCCCGACACACATCATATCTACCCTCTTCAACTCGGTCAATAGACAGAGCGGATGTTCGACATTGCGGATGTGCCATTCAGTGGCGTGGACGCTGAAGAGAAACGCTTACATGTGGCCAAAATGAAGGAATCCGGCTCTTACCAAGGCTATAAACCTCGGCAATATTGGGTGAGCTCTGTGCGTCCTCTGTTTTGAGAACTGTTTCGATGCATAAACAGCACATCGACAATGGAGTTCACGATCAACTGGAGCATTACAACCGTACGTGCTCTATCTATTTAAATATCCCTAGCTTGAATATTATCACAGTCAACCGGGATGTCACGAAACGCCAGCACCCAGAAGCAGTCAGACCTTTCTTGCCAGAAATTGAGGCCTTTGCGCGGCACAGTCATTTCAACGTGCTTCACCCGGTCTTGAGGTGTTTTTCGTCCGGCTACCTTGCTCGACAATATTGACATCCCGTTCTAGACTTCTAGCCCTCGGTCTTGAGCTCCCTGAGGACACACTGGTTAACATGCACGGATATTCGTGCGTGGGTGAGACTTACGGTAACTCTGAATGACTAGACCGCCAGTGTTGCCTCATATGTTTTTCAGTCCGATTTATGAAGTAGTGAGTCGTTGTTACGTTTGTACTACTCAATATCCCTACGAACTTCTCCAAGCTATCCGCGCTCTCAAGATGAAGAACTCAAGACAAACAATGTTTGGCTCAAGGGCCACACCGGTAGCTACCTCAACAAGACATTTTTCAACGCTGTGTTGATTCGCCGACAGACTTCGGGACTATCACTGTGCTCTACAGTCAGCCGATAGCAGCGCTACAGATTCTTGCGCAGGACGGAAAGTGGAAGTGGATTAAGCACATTGAAAATGCCCTCGTCAGTCCTAGCTTGCTGCTGTCGAATTTAGCTGACCGTCGCACCAGGTAATCAACGCGGGTGATGCGTTGGAATTCCTCTCCGGCGGATATTACAAGGCCACGATTCACAGGTGCTCCGTCTTCGTTACACGAGCCGCACTAATCCACGGCTGCAGGGTCGTGCAACCGCCAGCAGATCAGCAGAGCTACACCCGCCTCGGGCTCTTTTACTTCGCAATGACGGACGACGCCATCAAGCTCGCGCCGCTTACTGGGAGCCCGGTTCTGCAGCGTGTCGGGATTGTGCGACGGTGCGACGACGCGGATGCCCCGACGATGGAGGAATGGCGAAAAGGAAGAACTAGCGCATATGGGCAAACACAGCTGAAGGTCTCCGAAGGCAACGTGGAGGAGGAGGTGATCAACGGAGTGCTGGTCAAGCACTACAATTGATTGAAGAGGTTACCACATGTACTTGTATGGCTCGCTCGCAGACACTAGGGAAATACAAAAACTATCTTCGCCGCCCCGGCATGCTTGAGTGGACCAAACTATGCGATTGACGCAGTTGTACGCCCGGCGGCATCAAATACGCCGGAAAAATGATGTATGCAACTTCAACTATCGCTGTCCGAGTTGGCGGCCAGGAATCCAGGGTTTGAACATCCATCCGCCGAATCTGTATCTGATTCCTCGTCCGCTTGCGACTCCTCGAAGAACGGCTCGGTGGTAGCCAATTCGCGGTTGGCATCGAAATTGAATGTCGCGACTGAGGGAAGAGCGGCGCGGTAGTGGGCATGAGATGCGGGGTCGGCGTTAGGAATACACAACTCCTCCAAGCTGCACCCTGATCTTGATACGAGCGATTGAATGGCGACGGGACCGAGAAGACAGTGCGAGACCTGGAGCCGTCGAAGGGCCGGAAGGGTCAATGCACGGACCATACTCGCCCGAGGGAAGGGAGCCCGAGAGATCACAAAAGGGTTTTAAGGTGCGACAGTGTTGCGCCACTCCAGCTGATTTGAAGGTCTTGGTCAAAAACGGTATCTGGACAGGGAGTAATTAATGCTTTCACCTAGCATCGAAAGTCTCCGTTGATTCGTTGATAAAATCGAAGGAAAGGTACACAATGGCGACCAGCTGAGTTGGAATGTAGGCACCCTGGTCCAGCGAGAGCCCATGCACGGACAGGACAGTGAGTTGGGACCACGGGAAAATGGAACGATGGGCATCCCGATCATACACATGAATGGCCGCCTTTTGCAGGAGCGGTGCCGCAAGGAAAGTCGCGGTGGCGGTCTTCAAATCCACATAACCCGACCCAAGCTTCAAGGTGCGAAGCTGAGGCAGAAGGTCGCCAGTCGGGAGAGCATTCAGTGGCTGAAAAATCTTCAGTGCCAGATGCTCCAAACGGGCACAGTGCTCTGCAATTTTTTCACCAAATTGGGCCAGCCACCAAGTAGCTTGTCAGGTCGATTGAAAGAAGGCATGAACCGGAATGCTTAAGCGAGGCTTCCAGGAGAGCCTGTTTCAGTCGCTCTGGTTTCCGCAAGGGCAGCGATATCGCGCGCCAAAGGGCTGGAGTGGAAAACGCTATGTCCCTCCATTTTCTACAGATCTGGCACGACAAGTACGGGGAGAGCAGACCGATTGGCGAAGGGCATTCTGGGTAGATTGGAAGGAAGTGCACATAGATTTCGGAGGTGATTTCGTTCGGTAAAGTCAAAACGGGATATGTGTAGGCATCCAGTCGACCCTGGGCGAATTTCCTCTTCGCCTTCAGGGAGCTGAGGGAGGATTCCAACTCGAGAATTTGATCATCTATGTCTGCAACGCGGGCACGATCCGCTGCGCGCGCAGCTTTCTCGCTAGGCGGAGAACCCATGTATAAGCAGTCCAGGGTCAGAGAGCCAATCGTTCTAGATGAGGAAAGGGACCGTGAGTGTGGTTAAACCTGAGCGTCAATATATCTTACATACGCTGAGTAGGCAACTGCCAGTGGCAGCAGGGAAGAGCAGCCAGCGGTTTGCCAGCGAGCAATCAGCGGTGAGTCGTCGACGGATCACATCCTCTTCATCAAGTCCGACAGTTAGGACCTCCGGCACAATCAACGGAGTATCAACAACGGAGACCGACGTAGACACGCGTTGGGCCTTGCAGTAACCTGATAGCCGCTGAGTGGCGCCACGAAAAAATTCAAGGGCGGCGGTATCAGGCTCCAGCGTGACGAAGGAGATCCGGAGACAATCGAGGGCTGAACTCGATTCTACTGGCGCTGGAGCTAGATTCCCCTGCCTCGTACACCTGCCCGGGTGTTGACTGTGGATCCAGATGACAGTCCAAGACTCAGAAGTCGGTCTCGCCGTTCTTTGGGCTGCGAAAATCTGGTTCTCCGCTGGGTCACCGGAGATGGAGAAGGGACGGAGGCTCTCAATCATGATGACGAACGCGGTCCGGCTGAGAACTTCTGTGTTTTTTGCTCCCTGGACCCTGTGACGTGGCAGATGAGGGGACATGAGCGCTGTGGTGCAGTAGACGGCCTCGACATTTGCGAGCGTCAGATGAGAGTCAGAGATGAGTGTCTTGTAACAGAGGACGATGCACGTCGGAAGGGTGTGTTTCAACTTCCAAACCGGGAACTACCTCCTGCTGTCAGCCACCATGTCAATGGGCTTAAAATTTCGCCCCTTGCTCCTTTCTCCATCTTTCTCTCCTACCCGTATGCCTCCATGTCCGACCAAAATCCGGAGGACGTTCCCCATCCCACTGGTCTGAGAGCGCAGCTGCACCATCTCCTCCCCCGCCACGCGCTCTTCCAAGTACGCATTCTTATCCATCAGCTGGCCAGCGTGCCCCTCGTACACGGCCAGTTTGGCGTCCAGTGGAAATTCAAGAACACCCACAAGGTCAAGGGGAAGGGGAAGGATAAGGCCCCTGAGCACGACGGCGACGAGGACAGCTTTGGCAGCAACGAGGCGCCTCCACTGGATGTGCCGTCCAGCAGCCAATCGACGTCGGCTTCTGGCGTCTTTAATGCGGATGAAGGCCAGGACGTCGTCTCGACGCGCGGCCAAACCCCCTGGCTGCCTCTCCGAGACCACGCCGTCACGTGGGACCAGCCACTGTCGGTCGTGGTGCAAATGTCCATTGACCGCGACACCCACCGACTCCTCCCGCACCCCTTCAAGTTAAAGGTCATGCAGAGGGTCATCGCAGGTGACCCCGATGCGCCGCGTAACCCGCGACTCGGTGTAGTCGAGCTTGATCTGGCAGAGTACGCTGATAGCGTCCCCATGTCGGCCGCGAGCAAGGGGACCGTCACCCGCCGCTACCTTTTACGTGACAGCAAGACCAACGCTACGCTGCGTCTGTCTATCCGCGTTGAGCCCACAGGCTCGCCCACGCCGTTCACCGCACCCGCCCTACCAAATGGCGAGATCCTCGCGGGCGTCTCGACCCTGCTGTCGACGCATGCGGACCTGTATCGCACCCGCCCGCATGCACTCGACTTGTACGCACCGGTTGAGACGCCCCTCTCGCCGAGCCCAACACCCACTTTCGACATCCGCGCCCTCCCCCGCGCCTCCGGGCCGCGCACCACCGAGTCCCTCATCGACGCGCTCTTCAACCCCGCCCCCGTGCGCGACGCGCGGCTCGTCAGCCCGTTCACGCGCCTCGTGGCGGACGGCGAGCCCGACCTGTCCGCAGACAGTGCGTCGCTGACGACGAGCTCGAGTGCGCCGAGCTTCGTCACCTCAGATCCCCCGAGCTTCCTCTCCACCGACCCCAATGCGAGCGCTACTCTCACACCGGAACGCACGCATTGGTGGCAGCGCAGCCGGTCAAGGAGCAGGAGTCGCAGCAGGAGCCGCGCGCGGACGCAGGTCGCGGTGGCGTAGGCCCTCAGCTTTCCCTAAGTTTTCCCTCTTGCTCTGCATATGCTATCTGTCTTATAATCGCTTTGTATCTTTTGGCACGTAGACCACTCGGATAGGATGTACACTATATTTTCGCAAACGAGAAACACATGGTGCTTTCTTCCGAGTTGTGACTATCTCGTTAACCAGACTTGCTGCAGCCAATCTGGGCTCTTGTCTGCTCGTCGCATTCTGCGTCGGTCGCGTCGGTCACGGGTGTATTCAAGTCCTTGCATCTTGCATCTTGCGCCTTCAAAAAAAAAAAATCTACTTATACAAATGACAAAGGTCACGGGAATGCCCCCACAGCCAATCAGGTTTGTAGGCAGGCTATGGGCACGCGGGGACAAACAAAGGCTGCCGCTTTGCCTCCAGCATCATTCGCGTCGCGCTCTCGACACGCCTTTTGCTCTCCTTCCTTGACATCGTGCCTGCCGACATAACAGACATTGCATTGGACACACTCTTGCCATTTGTGCTGTACTACGTTCTTCTGGCCGTCTGGCCGTCACCGACATTCTCGCGTTCACTCGACATCCTCGACACGTCAAAACCTCTGCTGTATATATCTCTCTGTACATCTCCTTAGCTGCTGTAGGCCCGCTTTTGAGGACTAATGAAAACTTTCTTCCTGCTGAACACTTGCGTGAGCGTGAACGGGCATTCGGCTAATCGGAGCTACGCAGACTCTTTTTCGGCGCGTTGGTGCGTAGTCTTCAATGCTCTCCAGGTTTCCGCTCTTGCTGCTGTTTCTCCTGCTGCTTATAATGTATGTGTATCACTCTCTGTCTGTCTCGCGCTGCTAACCAGTACACTAGGGTTTCTCCGCCTCCGACTCCGTCCTCTTCGTCTCTCGCGCATCGACCCGAGAGGAGCGTGCGGGGAGCGCGACATGCCGCGATGCGGTCTCCCTATCAAGGCCCGCGCCAATCCCATGTGCAACCGCGTCTGCGAAACCCGCTGGGAGACATCGCCAATCTTCCTCGCGCGGATGATTCAGCTGTGGAACGCGAGCGCACGGCTCTCAGAGATGCGGAGAGGGAGCGTCAAGTTTCGATGCAGGAGACACCGAGTCGTCGTCACCGCCGCGTTCCGGCACGGCGCGAGGAGGAAGAAAATCGAGCATCGTCTCCGACACCAGGTTCTCAAGTGCGTAAATTCTGTATTTGTGTCTGGCAAACCTAATCTGCGCGCAGAGAGCTGCTCCTCAGCTAGGACTTGCGACACCTCCGGACTCCCAGCTGACCACCGCTGACAGGCGATCTCTCGGGCAGCGCAGACGCCGTGAACGCGAGGCCGCCGCCAGGACATCGGCTGCTTCTGCGGGGCAGGCAGCACAACCAGCAGCCGCGCCCAGCGCGCGAAGCATTGCGCAAAGGGCCCGTCAACAGCGACTGCGCGAGCAGGCTGCAGCTGCGGCGCATCTAGCAACACCTCCTGCGACCCAGGCGCCCGGTGCACGACAAGCCGTTCTTCCAGCACAAGGCCAGCCACTCGATGGTCCTCGGGAACCGCGACCAGCAGACCCGCAGCTCCCTCGCGCACGTTCCCCGCACATCGAAGAGCCTGCGCAGCGCGGGGGTCGGGGTCGGGGACGCGGACGCGGACGCGGGGGTCGAGGTGCACAATTGCGTGCCATCCGACCAGCAGGTATGTATCAATCGTCAGGTTGTGATGACGCAAGCACTCACCTACATCCAGAACGACCTCTCCCAAAGGCGCGAAGGCCATATGTCGAGACAGGGGAAGAACGCCATGATCTCGGACGTATGGACTTGGAGTGCGGGCATTGCAGTGCTTTGCACTGGAAAGCGGAAAAGCTGGCAACTTCTTCCCAGACCAATGCTCGGTTCGGAGGCTGCTGCAACCACGGGAAGGTTGTGCTGCCCAATCTCGACGACCCTCCCGAGGCCCTGCGCCGTCTGCTTCTTGACGACACCGAACAGGCAAAGGAGTACCGCAAAAACATGTGGCAATACAACATTGCGTTCTCCTTCACGTCTCTCGGCGTGAAGGAAGACCAGTCCGTCAATCGCGGTCGAGGGCCGCCTATATTCAAGATTCAAGGGGAGCTGGTACACAAGTCGGGAGCACTGCTTCCGTCCGCAGGCAAAACACCTGCATATGCCCAGCTGTACATCTACGAGCCTCACGCAGCTCTCGATTATCGCATGAAGAACAACACAAATCTTCGACGTGATACGATGGAGCTTCTGCAAAACATCGTCACGGCCCACCACCAGTATGCACCGATATATGTGCATGCCCATGAGTTTCTCAAGGACCATCCGGACATCGAGGAAGCAGCCGTTCGTCTTCGTGTCGCTCCGGGTGTTCACCGACGTCGGGGTAATCTTCCGACTGCTGACGAGGTCGCCGTTATCCTGCCTGGAGATCAATCCCAGATGCAATCTAGAGACATCATCCTCCGCCAGCGTGATGGGCCTCTCTTCCGCATCAGTGACCTCCATCCCTCTTATACCCCGCTCTATTATGTCCTCCTCTTTCCGTATGGAGAGAACGGCTGGCATCCGGATCTGCGTCTCGAGGATCCGGAGCGAGAATATCCAAAGCGCCTGACCCAAACCAGATACGTGGCTTATCGTATTCATGCGCGCCGGAATGAGTTCTCTACACCATTGCGGGGTGGCCGCCTTTTTCAGCGCTATCTGGTGGATATGTGGGCATCAGCAGACCAAAACCGGCTGCAGTTTCTGCGGATGAACCAGTCCACTCTGCGGGCGTCTCTCTACAGCGGACTTGAGGACGCCGTGCACGACAACGATGACGAAGTCGACCTCAACGAACTCGGACAGCGCACAGTACTTCCCTCAAGCTACATCGGTGGTCCTCGGCACATGGGTCAGCGCTTTCAAGACTCGATGGCCATCGCACGATACTACAAGAAAGTCGACATCTTCCTGACGTGCACCACCAATCCGAAATGGCCTGAGATCACTCGGGAGCTTCTCCACGGCCAGGCCGCCCACGACAGGCCTGACTTGGTGTCTCGCGTCTTTCAGCTGAAGAAGGAGGCCTTGATCGAGGACATCTATAAAAACGGGATTTTCGGATGCGCTGTGGCGTATGTCTACGCAATCGAATTCCAGAAGCGGGGTCTGCCCCACATTCATCTTTTGATTTTTCTCCAGCAGGGGGAGAAGCTCCTCACACCGGAGGATATCGATTCCGCAATCTCAGCCAGGTGGCCTGATCCCGAGACGCAGCCACTGCTTTTTGAGACGGTGAAGACATGTATGGTACATGGCCCCTGCGGTACGGCAAACCCGCGGGCCCCTTGCATGGACAATGGCAAGTGCACGAAGCGCTTCCCCAAGCGTTTTCAGGACTCGACAAACATGGATGAGCAGGGTTACCCGGAGTATTATCGTCCGGATGATGGTCGCGCGTACGATGTTGGTGGGCACAAAGTCGACAATTCTTGGATTGTGCCGTACAACCCGTATTTGTCTGCGAAGTACAATTGCCACATCAACGTGGAGTGTGCGGTATCTCTCGGATCCTTCAAGTATGCCTTCAAGTACATTCAGAAGGGCGGTGACCTTGCGGGCATCGAGGTCGACAAACGTGACGAGATCAAGCGCTGGATCGAAGGGCGTTACATCTCCGCTTCGGAGGCGGCGTGGCGCATTCTTCATTTCGACATGCATGACCAGGTACCAAATGTTGTGCGTCTGCAGGTAAGTAAAAAAGCGCAACTCTGTCAGTACCCTCATTCAATACGAGTTCAGGTGCATCTTCCGGGGCAGCACTTGGTGACGTTCAATCCCAACGATGATGCCCAAGAGGTTCTCCAGCGTGCGGCAGGCGAGAAGACCTGCCTGACCGCTTTTTTTGCTGCCAACGCGGATGACGGACAACTCGGTACCGAGGCACGCAAACACACGTACCAAGAATTCCCCCAGCGTTTCACGTGGATTGTGAAGGACAAGCGCTGGGGCATTCGAAAGAGAGGATTCGCACTCGGAAGAATGTATTTCGTCCCTCCGAATGCTGGAGAGCGCTTCTACCTCCGAACTCTGCTCACTGTCGTAAAGGGTCCCAAGTCTTTCCAAGACTTGCGAACATACCAGGGCGTGGTACACAACACGTTCCTCGAAGCGTGCTTGGCACGCGGACTGCTGGAGGACGACGGAGAGTGGAGGCAATGCCTGATGGAGGCTGCTGAGATGCAGACCGGCACGCGACTTCGCCATCTGTTCGCTACACTCCTCCTTTTCTGTGAGCCGTCAAGGCCGGGTGCGCTGTGGGACGAGTTTCGCCACCATATCTGTGATGATCTCAGTCGGCGTCTGGAAATCATGAATAGGCAGCCGACTGATGAAGATGTCTACGATTATGGACTGTTCCTCCTCAATAAAGTCCTGAACGAGCAGGGCCGGAGCCTTGCGGACTTTCCCTCGATGCCATCGTTCCAGACGGACTGGGATGCCCATGTCGACAACCCCTTGATTGCGGAGCAGCTGGACTACGACCGTGGCAGTGAGCGAGCCCGTGCAGAGCACAACGAGGCTCTCCTCAACGAAGAGCAGGCCACTGCTTTTGCCAAGATCATGGAGTCCGTCAACCACGACCTCGGCAAGACATTCTTTCTCAGCGGACCCGGTGGGACGGGAAAGACGTTCGTGTACCAGACGGTATGCCATCGTGCACGAAGCGATGGTGCGATCGTTCTCTGCAGTGCATCTTCCGGGATTGCAGCCCTCTTGCTGCCCGGTGGGCGCACTTCTCACTCCACCTTCAAGATACCCGTCGATGGTCTTCATCCGGAGTCATTCTGCAGCATTCCCAAAAACAGCCAGCTTGCCGATATGCTGCGGAAAGTGCGTCTCATCATCTGGGACGAGGTGGGCATGCAAGATCGCATGGCCATCGAGGCTGTTGAGCGTACTCTTCGGGATCTCCTCAATGATCCACGGCCATTCGGTGGTATTACCGTCGTCTTCGGTGGGGACTTCCAACAGATCCTCCCCGTTGTTCCGAAGGGTTCTCGAGAGCAGGTTGTCAATGCATCTATCCAGCGCTCTCCACTCTGGACAAATACCGAGCTTCTCATGCTCCGCAAAAACATGCGATTGGAATCCGAGGGGCAAGACGCTCGGGATTTTGCGTCCTGGCTTCTCGACGTCGGTCATGGACGCAACAGTGATGAAGAGGGTAATGTGGAGCTCCGTCCAAACATGCGCGTCGATGGTCCCGCCGAGTTGGTGGATTTTGTTTATCCCGGGATTTCCAGCGACCCTCCACCTCCAGCTGAATACTTTCTCAATCGCATGATCCTGGCACCTCGCAACGTAGATGTTTCGGAGAGCAACGAGACGGTCTTGGGCAAAATGGCAGGTGAAGAAAGAGTGTATTACAGTGCTGACAAGGTCGTCGAAGAAGCGGGTGCTGATGGTCAGACCGACGATCCTCCGCTGCCCGTCGAGTTCCTGCGCTCTATCAACAGCGCCTCGCTTCCTCCCGGAGAGCTCTTCCTCAAAGTGGGATGCCCATTAATCTTGCTTCGCAACTTGGCTGCAGCCCGTGGTCTTTGCAACGGCACTCGCATGGTCCTTAGGAGGATGTCTGAACGTGTACTGGAAGTCAGACTGATCGGCGGCGACCACGATGGCGAGATAGCTTTCATCCCAAGAATCACGCTTACGCCCACAAACACGACCGATTTCTCCTTCAGACTCAGTCGCCGTCAATATCCTGTTCGCCTCGCCTTCGCCCTCACCATCAACAAGGCTCAAGGGCAGTCTGTAAGATATGTCGGATTGGACCTCCGCGTACCCGTTTTCTCGCATGGACAGCTGTATGTTGCGCTCTCTCGGGCCACATCCGAGCAGCGCATCAAGATCCTTCTTGCAGACAGTGTTCTTACCTCTTCCACCAAAAATGTCGTATATCCAGAAGTATTAATCGACTAGATAATGTATATTGCCATTATTTCCCTTAATGCCTCTGGGATCGAGGGATACTTTTAGCCCAGAAAAGGGCACTCGGGAACCGGAGGTTAGAACCATCAAATCAGAATGAAAGGGTCGCTACCAACGGCAGGCATAAGTTGAGCACGCACGGAATATTTTTCAACCTACTACTTACGGGCAAGTTCCGTCGAGATCAAATAGTTGCAAACAAATCCGTGCTTCCTTCTCTCACTCTTGACCTCGCAAGATCATCTCTGCTTGAGCAGATTCTGCAGGGACCGTTGTATCTCTGTGTTCGATCGCCCGGCAGCAAAATACGAAATTCCTTCGCGACTTGCAACCAAAAGGAGTTTTAGCAGGCAAAAAAGGAAAGCTCTCCGACCCTTCCCACAAAATCCACATGCTGGTTGTGCGTGCGCTCGGAGGGCAATGTGGCGCAGTGTGTATAAAACCCTGGCTTCTGGCTTCGTTTTGTTCTCATTCTTCCACCATGTCCGGCACTGGGCTCAATACCGTCTGCTACTTCCAGAATCCAAGCCAAGTCGGAACATCAAAGGTATGGCTGTTTGACGCGCACATGTGCGTCGGACAAAAGGAGCTCATTGCCCGGCTGCGCGTGTTCAATGAGTGGGACTTCGTGTTCGGCGACATTGGCCTGTACAGCGTAAATGCATGGGTCAGCACTCAGCTTTATGTTTCTGCTTCGTCTTGCTGATCATTATATCTGCAGGTCGGTCGGATGGAAGACAAGTTCGAGCTTGGAGATGGCGCCCGTGCCAGAAAGGAATATGCCCTGATCGGAGACGTCCAAACGGTACGCTACGCGGTTGCCCGCCTTTCAGCACACCGTCACTTACATCTTGCAGTTGATTCCACTTCACGAGATGGTGACAGAAAAGAATGCCGACAACAAGGAGGTTACAGTAGTCCGACTCCCTAGCATCAACATCGACTTTCTTCCGTACCTCATCGTCACTGGCCCCGCTATCAACCCCAACAAGGACACGGCCACCTTTGACATGGACATCAGGCCATATCTCCAAGCAGCCAACGGTTATGCCAGCTTTCCACTGTCGTGCAGTGTTCCAAACTCGGGCCGTTGGAAGACTAACGAGAGTAAACCCTTGCCGTTTGGAAACAAGCCCATTTATGCGGCCGGTTTCTTGACGGGTGTCTCGACCTTCGACAACGTCAAGGGCTCCCCTCATAAAACAAGGTTCACCATGGACGTCATCGACATCCGTTTCATGGGTACCACGACCGGAGTGGCTGCCGCTCCGTCTTCACCCGGTACGCTTTAAGTTCTATGTCGGCTGTCCATTGTATTTAACTCGCTCACTTTATCTCTAGCCGTTGTGCTGCCTGTGACACCGGCAAGTAGTCAAGGAACGCCAAGTTGGCTTAGCCGCGACGCCAAAAAGCGCAAGGTGGACGACTCGGAAGATGCACCTTCATCCTCGCCAGGGCCTTCAGGCGCGAGTCGCTAGACCCAAAATTACTTACTTGCTGTACCGCTACACTCCGTATGGCCTGATTGTAGTACTGCTGAATTGGCATTTTTTGCGGCTTGAGTCACATGCTACAAGAGAGCGTTGAAGACCATGTGGAATTAAGTAAGCCATTCAACATAGTCTTCATCGTCCTCCGGATATAAATAGGCATGCGTTTGAAGTCAATACTGTCATTCCGGAAAGCTTTATCCGTAGCGGAGCACGGGTTCCCGCTAGTTCAAAAAAAAAGGAAATCCTCGCCGTCGTCCCCCACCCAATGCTACGCTACATCTGTCTCAGTGGCAACAGCATCAGTGATGTAGCGGTAACATACCTTGGGGCACGCTGACGCGTGCCCCAAAGTTTTGAAGCCCGAGGCCTAGGCGAGGGGAGCGATCAGAGCCATAGGCGCGCGTACGTGCCCGCTTCGAGATGTTGCTCATCGTACCCCGCTCATCATGCATCATCTCCCGCCCACCGTCCCGCCGTCCCGCCCTCTCGGCACAGCCCGGGCTACGGATCATTCCGGTTTTGGCACCTGACGTCTCGCGCACGTCCCGTCGTCCTCGCTTCCATGTCCCCGCTCGCTGCCCTCGCCCACCACGTCGCCGCTCTGTCGCAAGTCCTCGTCGCAGCTTTCGCACCTCCTTCAACGACACGCAAGCACACAGATCTGACGCCGGGTGTCTTCTGCCAGGCATCATCTTGCTCCATTGATCTTTTCACGCATCCGCCATTCTCCTCGGGCCTCAAACCACATCTGCACATGCAGTCAGCCCAAGCTCTGTCGTCGCATCTTCTGTTCAGCGTCGGGCACTCAGCTCTCATCGTGAACGTCAACGCCGCCTCGCGTCGCCGCCGTCGTATCCTGCCGATGCACAAATCACCCGCGCCCGCTCGTTCCACACACGCCCACCACGACGTCGCCCCTGTCCCGCCCGCGTCGAAGGTCGCAATTCCTCTTCTCACTCGCAACACACAACACAGGCACGCACATTCCAAAGCCATTTCGAAGCCATGCCATTCACACAGAGGTCGCTTCCAATTGCCGACATCGCTCGCTGCTCAGTCGATTCAACGCCTTTCAAACGCTGCGAAGACGTTGCGACAATCACCGTTCCCTCCACCGCTACTGTGTCGCTGTCGATGGTTGTTGCGAACATCTCACCTGCAAACCCAACCGGTCCGGATTCTTTGCTGTCGCCCAGGAACCACGCCGTCTTATACTTACAACACCCCGTTGTCTCTCGCGCCGCAGTCCCGTCAAGACGAACATGCGAGTCCGTTCATGGCAACACTCTTCATCACCATCTTCACATTCAGCGCATCTTCGCTCCGACTGCGATCCCAACCACGACGCGACTCATCAAGACTCGCAACAACACTCGAAACAAGTTGAACAACACCCGGTATCTCCTTGCACCACAGTCCACTAACCTCTCTGTGCATATCTTTACGTCGTTGCCCTGTATATCCCAAGCCAATAGGACACAATGATATCGTTCAAGCACATCACTAATATTGCCTAAGCTGCTATGACAGAATCGAGTACGTACCATTGAATGCCTAGTGTTTCTCGCGAGAGCGACTCAGGCCAGCACAATTAGACACCTAGTGTCTTCGAGCGGAGCGAGGGTAACACCTAGTGTTCTCGAGCGCAGCACAGCGAGGCCAAGGCAATGGAACACCTAGTGTTTTTCGCGGAGCAAGGGCGGGCCCGTCCAGAGAAAAAAATGACCAAGCCGAAAGGGGGGATGATTTTTCTGTCGTGTTTCGAAGAAGGGAGAAAGGCAAAAATGCGGTAAGTGGAAGGGGGAGTGGACTTGTGTTTTCGAATTCTCGTTTTCATGACGGGGAAGGGAGAAGGGCTGAAATGCACGAAGTCAAAGGGGGGAACAGACAATGATAGTCACAATAAATTATGATAGCAAGTAAATGTTTGGTAGATGTCCTACGCTTTTGTCTTTTGACATCTCAACGTTCTCAACCCTGACTTCAACCAATCACCTGACGGGCCACAGCTGCCATCGTGTCAATGGTGTATTGGTAACATTGGGTCTTCCCACTGCATGACAGTTTGGCCTAGCACCGGGTTCGATTCCCGGTTGACGCATTTTCTGCGTGACGCAGAGTTTTTTGCTTCCTCTCCCGTTCTTCCTCCCGTCCTTTTTCGGTTTTTGTGCCGGAGCTTGTGAAAAACCGCCCCCATTGAATTTGATCGGACCTCTCCGGTGCACTTTCACTTTTTCTCATACAGCCGCATTGCGCAAAGGTTCGCAAGTCTAACATTCTTGACCCGTATGCTCATACACTGTGATAGAATCGACACGGGTTGCACCAATGGATCCGACAGCCAGCCGCGCGTATCTTGCTGCCGCTCGTGCACGCATCGCAGACATCCGAGCCCAGTTGCTGCAGCTGGAGGAGACATTCGAGCGTCTTCAAGACGAGCAAGCTTCTCTACAGGGCGAACTGGACGGCTACATCTATCCAGTCTTGACTTTGCCCAACGAAATTATTTCGGAAATCTTCGTGCACTTCCTTCCAGTGTACCCAGTACGCCCCCGAAAAACTGGTCTGCTCTCTCCGGGCCTCTTGTGCCAGATCTGTCGAGCGTGGAGGCAAATTGCGCTGTCCACGCCAACGCTCTGGCGCGCAGTCCGCGTGTCCCCTGCGGAGGAGATAACTTCCACCGGACTCGAGGCAGAATTGCGCGCGCTGGAAACCTGGCTAACCCGCTCGCGCTCTTGCCCGCTCTCCATTAAAATCGAATCAGCAATATTTGGCCATCGGGTACTGCCCCCGTTCATTGAGGCCATTGCGCCACACTGTGAGCGTTGGGAACATATAAAACTCTTCGGGCCTCTGGCCTATTTTCGCTCTATCGAGGGGCCGCTACCTCTACTTCGTAGCTTGGCCCTTGGATTCTCGACCCAGATGGGCCCCGCCTCGGTCATCGTTTTCCACAAGGCACCCCTCCTACACAGACTTACCCTCTCATTATACTTGGACCATTACACTTCAATGATACCGTGGTCACAATTGACTGTGCTCATCGTCCATATCATTCAGCCTAAAGAGTGTAGGCTCATTCTGAACCTTACACACCGCCTTGTTCATTGCAGGCTCATAGTTAACGAATCAAAGGAGCAGACACGGTACGAGCATATCCACAATCTTGCCAGCAACTGACTCTGTCATAGTACTCCGCAACCGACGATGACTCTCCTGCACTTAGAAATGCTCGTCCTACAGGTCCGCTATGCGCATGGTAAAGCGGACGGGCTTTTCGGTTCCTTAACGCTACCGGCACTTCGAAGGCTACAGGTTTCGGCGAGCCTCCTTCAGCCGGGACCCGTCGCTGGCCTCCGGGCATTGGTGTCACGATCAGCTTGTGCCCTGCAGCGAGTGCACATCATTGGCCCAACTGGGACCTTCGACGCATGCGAGCCGTGTCGAAAGACATGGCCGGCAATCCAATTCAGTTGTGGTCCCCATCTGGAGAGCAAACCGATGTTCTCTCGGAATTATGGCGTCCCGAGGCGGGATTATGGCAGTATTGATCTAGAGGAGATGGATAGCGACGAAGAAGCTGAGACCGTCTGGACAGAACCCTCAGTCTGGGGACATTCAGAGTCATCGAGCGGGGACGACTCAGACTCCGAAGAGTAAAGGATATTCTGACGGCGAGGGCACTTGGCCATGGGCGAAGAGAAGGTTCTCCGTTGTTTTTCTGGCTTTGACATTCGACTTTTGACCACGCGTACTTCGTGAACGCAGTCAACGTCGGAAAGCCCAAACGTTGGCCCATACGTTTGGGTACAACACGAAAAAGATTGTGCGGCCATTTTTGACCACTCGGAACCCTACATCGGCGTACCCTACATCTGTGTACTACCACATCGGCAATGCCCATCATCCGCCTCAGAATGTCTTAACAACTCCCACTCTACGGCTCAGAATCAGAATCAGGATCATCCCAGATCTTGGGTTCCTTCCAGACAGCCTCTTCGTCGTCGCTGTCATAATTCAGTTCTTCGTGCGTGACAGGATCGCGCCTTCGAAAGAAAAATGTCCTGGAATCCAGTTGGGCACCACAGGTAAATCGCACTGTCGGCCATTCCTTTCGACACGGTTTACATACGTCCTCGCGTATATCGGCGTCCATGAAGTGCACTCGTTGCAGGCGACAGCTTGATCGCGATATCAAACCTCGAAGGCTAGGGACTGGGCCTGGCGAGAGGAATCCCGTTGAAATTTGCAGCTTGCGAAGCGCCGGGAGCGTCAAGGAGTCAAAAATTCCGGGCACTCCATGCCCGTCCCAGCGGTCGACCGCCAGAGCGAGTATTTCAAGGTGCCGTAGCGTTATCGAGGCAGCACTGAAATGATATCGGTCAAAGAAAGAATCGAACATAGTGAATGGGTGCACCTCATTGGCAGCTGTTCCTCTGCTTCGGACAGTACAAGCCTACAATGAATGAGCCGAGGGCTGAGATGCAAAATGGGTCCGCATTGTGCCGCCTTGATCCCGTGAACGGTAAGGACGGTCAATTGTGACCACGGTACGATGGCAAGGTACAAATCGTCATAGAATTGGACCGCGACCTTGCGCAGGAGAGGCGCAGTATGGAGGAGAGCCAAATCATCAGACTTGCCCAAGCCCCCGATTGTCAAGCTGCGGAGCAAGGGCAATGGCCCCTTGATCGCATAGAGTTCTGAGCTAGACCCCGGCCAGAGTTTTAGGTGCTCCCAACGGGCAAAGTGCGGTGCAATGGCCCTGATAAATGGGGCCAGAGCTTGGGTGTCGATGAGCCCGGGTACGAGTTTGATGGAGAGCGGGCAAGACCCCGAGCGCGTAAGCGAGGTCTCTAGCCATCCCAATTCACTTTCGACCTTCTCTGGTGCGACAAAATTCAAGATGGTCACGCCAACTGCGCGCCAGAGCGCTGGGGTCGATAGCGCTATTTCCCTCCAAGCCCGGCAAATCTTGCACAGGAGGATAGGACACAGCTGACCAGTTTTGCGCGGGCGTGCGGGGTAGACCGGAAGGAAGTGGACGAAAATTTCCGAAACGATTTCGTTGGGTAAAGTCAGGACTGGATAGACGTAGTCGTCGAGTTCGTCCTGTAATGAAGCCTGTTCCTCTTGAAGAATGTCAAAGGTCTCCTGTAGCTGTAGGAGTTGGGTCCGGATGTCTGCGATGCGCGCACGAGCGGAAGCAAGGTACGCGCTCTCGCTGACCATTGTCTTCATCTGTGTGGTTTGGTCCTGGTCCGTTTGGAGGAAAAGGCCGTTCGGAAGATGCCGAATCAAATCACACTGCCAAATTCGGGAATCGGGAATCGGCCCGCAGGCCTCCGCAGACAGTTTCCCCTTGGTTTCCCCCACTCTTCCTCCCCTACCTTATCCCGTACTCGGACGTGATTTGGATACACCGACAAAAGTGTTGCACCCTCGGCCCTAGGAATGGTTAGCCACACGCTATCGGTCGGAAAAATGGTCTGTGCGCACTGCGCTCTGCTGCCAGTGGCAAGTGATCATCGCCGGACTTTTTTCGACGTGTTCAAACGCCTCTATGACTGAGAGGTTCAGGCTGGTTCAAGACGCTATGTACGAGGCTCTTGGCTTGCTCTTGGCTAGTCTTCGCCGAGATCGTCCTACCCCGCAATCTCCGCATTCAAGCGACAAACTCTTGGCGGCGCGCATGTGCGGCGCCTCAACGTGATCTTTTTTTGTTGATCCATCCGACTTGGTTGGCGACAATCTCGCGTGGTATGCGGTTGCCACACAGCGAGATCAAGTTCCGCGCATGGGCAGGAAGCATCCGTCCCGCATATAAAAGGACTGGCGAACGACCGTGGTTCTAGCTTCCGGTCCTTTCGCGCAAGCAATGCTCTCTTGCGTCGTTCTCCTTCTAAGCCTTTCCTCGTCCTCATTGGCCGGGGTCACGGTTCAGTTGCCTGGACTGGTCGTCCCTGCCGAATATACTTCGCGTCGCGACGATGCGCAAAAACTGTTCACCACAAGTTACAATGCCTACAAGTGAGGTTTGAATCGGACGCGATGAAATTGAAGTTTAATGTTGCGACAGGCAGTTTGCTTTTGGTCATGACGACTTA
This sequence comes from Mycena vitilis, assembly GCA_029203975.1. Classification (NCBI taxonomy): domain Eukaryota; kingdom Fungi; phylum Basidiomycota; class Agaricomycetes; order Agaricales; family Mycenaceae; genus Mycena; species Mycena vitilis. The sequence continues at coordinate 131,823 of JARGYF010000153.1, forward strand.
TCGCCCGTAAGCCAAGGCTTCTCGGATGGCCGCAGTAGGTCCCAAGCACGGGAGTTACTTTCAACCCGTTGATTCCGCTCATAGATGGTTGGGGAGCGTCGATTGTGGACGCGATGGTACGTCTTGGTGGTTGTTCATTGGCCTACTTATCGAAAAGTTTCTATTAGCCTACCATGGTGCGCACCTCAAGCATTTATACGTCTTTTTCGCTCACCGCAAGACGCAGGTTGTTATGGGTCTAGAGGTACTTTCCGAAGTGCGCGATTGTTTACCACTATCATCAACGTCTTTTCTAGGATATCTTCGAAGAGGCTGTCAATTTTTCGAGCCAAATCGACTTCAGCAAATCTCAAACGGGAGATACTGTGTCCCTTTTCGAAACTACCATTCGTTACGTCGGCGGCCTTTTGTCATCGTACGAACTCAGTGGCCAGAAATTTCCTATCCTCGTCCAAAAGGCCAAGGAAGTCGCGGATAAGATGGCTTTCGCATGGGTTGGAGTGCGTGTTCCGTTCACCTGTGTGCCCCGGAATACTGATTTTGAACCTAGGACAATGCCATGCCCTACGGCTTCATGGATTTCAGCACCAATACCCCTCAAGTCTCCACTGTACGTTTCACTGTTTCCTTACTTGCGCAATGATTTAACCAAGTTCTGTAGTCCAACATCGCTGAAGCGGGCACGCTCAGCTTGGAATGGCTCACTTTGAGCAAATACACTCAAAACGACACGTACGGAGATTTGGCTGCCAAATCCGCAAAGCACATCGCTACCCTTGTAGGTCATCGCCTACCGATCCACGGCCTGGATATTTACCATTTTCTTCCGACGCAAGGCGTCTCCCCTGCCAGGTCCGTTTCAATAGGAACGAATCAACGTCCAGATCACTGAAATCAATACGTTTAGGTCTCGCTGCGCAAGGTATCGACCCGACTTCAGGCAATTTCGTCGGCGGATATGTCGTGCGTATTCTCGGTTGCGCTATAGGCATTGTTCTTCAAGTCCTGTTCGGTAGACTTGGGGAGGCGGAAGTGACTCGTACTTTGAGTACCTCCTCAAATACGCACGTCTGACCAACAACGCCGACCCTGTTTGGATCGACACCTGGAAGGTACGCTTCTAACTGCGCCCCACTCCTTGTGACTGATTCCCTCTATAAAGACTGCAGTGGATTCTTCTATCACAACATTGCTCAAGGTCGGTACATCATGGTGCTTTGCTGCTGACCCGGCTAATGTTATTTCCACAGAAATCAACCGTGGGCAACTTTTCGTACCTTGCCGATTTCGACAGTTCTCGCCAGATCCGTCATGTTGGCTCGTAAGCGTTCGCGGTTTGGCCTCTGCATTTTTTTTTTGCTGAAACGCTTCCAGCCACTTGGCATGCTTTTACGCTGGCAACTGGTAGTTTCCTCGCGACACACATTATACTGCTCTGACTCGACCCTTGTTCGCTACAGGCTCCTCGGTACGTTTTCGCTATACCGGTTCGACCGGCGCTTAACTCTCCATGCTAGGCGGAAAACTACTGCAGAATCAGACCTTAATCGACATCGCGTTAGATCTCAACGAGGGTTGCTGGGTACGTCTACATCGTTGTCCGGGCAACTTTATGCTGGCGGCTCTGACGGTTGCACTCTTCATAGAACACATACGCCAGCACCGTGTATGTATTCAGCCCATTCTCTCCTCCACGCTGACAGGCTTCCGTGTGTAGAACGGGTATCGGCCCTGAGGCGTTCGCGTTCATCAGCCCGGATGGTAATTATACTGGCGGAAATGGCATCTCTGCATCCCAGTTGGCATTCTACAACCAGCACGGATACTACATTACTTCGTCTGCCTATATCCAGCGCCCCGAGGGTATGGCTTCTCTTCTATCCGTTTTCATGCGTAACTTATTCAACATCTTCACCTCAGTGCTCGAATCGAACTTCCACGCATGGCGGTCAGAGAATTCCTGCTTTACTTCGCCTATTGGCTGACAACCCTTCAGAGTTACCGGCGACACTAAGTATCTCGACCGCGCTGCTGGCGCAATCGACTCGTTCAACAAATTCTTGCCGACCGCGGCGGCGTTTGCGGGACTCAACAATGTGAACAGCGCCAACGGCGGGTTTATCGATGACATGGAGTCGTTCTGGTTCGCCGAGGTCCTCAAGTACCTGTGCGTAAACTCTTCCTCTTTTCTCTTCTTGGCTCAATGTGTTTCTTGCAATAATGCAGGTATCTTACATTCGACGACCCCTCGCACATTAGCTTGGATGACTGTGCGTATTCTCATGTACGCCTGACCCGTCTTTGACTCACGCTTTGTAGATGTATTCAACACGGAGTGCCAGCCGTTCGAGGCGCCGCCGGCGCTGGACTCGTACGCAGGGAGCGGGACACTGGTCGCGGCCAAACCGTTTACGGTGCAGAGCGGAGAGCTGCCTGAGATCAGCCCAAACGCGTTCGGACCGTCTCTCAAGAAGATCATTAATCCTCAGTGATTTTTTAATTGGGTTTTACTGCGAATAACATCTCGAAATTTGAAAGCAAATGATCAAATACATGTCTCCGTTGTTTGACGGTCGTTTTAGCCAACCTGACCCGCGACGGTACCGGGGTTCAAACTCTTTGAATTTCGCAGGATGTGCCTAAAGTTCAGGCCAGAGGGTAGAAATGAAGCTGGACCTCAGCGTACCGATCCTGGGGCGGAGGACCCGCTTAATAAATGCGACGAGTCCCGATAGCATCAACTTTCAGCTTTTCTGACTCTACTACTCTGGATCTTCCCATGGAGGGAGACTGTAGATCTCTGGTAGTCCGTTCCAGAACGCTTGACGGGCTTCCCCATGCACTCGCTTGAGTTCAGCGAGACAGGTAGGACAGAGGTCCTCAAGGAGTGACCAGTCCGACGAGTCCCAGACATCGAGTGGACCCTGCAGAGAACTTTCCTGAATCCAGTCCCGGCTGTCCCCAATCACCCCAAACCGTTCCAGAGGACATACGGTGGGGGATGTGCAACCTTCGATATTGGGAGGGTCCGCCAAAAACTGCAGAATATCGATAGACAGGGGAGCGTGAAGCAAGAGTACTTACTTACCACGGTAGACTCGAAAGCAGCGCGTACCAGCCTGGATGACCAGATTACCGTCCTCAAACCAAAGTTCCTCGACGCGTCGAGGGTTCGCGCTGCTGGCCATGTTGTGGTGAGTGGCAAGACTGGATTTGAAGTTTTGATCCGGCCGGTACATAGACCGCAATAGAACGGTTACGCGTACATAATGCAAAACAACGCGTCGCGGAAATAATATTGTCTATGATTCAAATGTCCAGGGCCTCAAATTAGTTGGGGTCATTTTGAGTCGGGATCGCGCGCGCAGACCCCCCGATCCGATCACTCTCAAAATCCAGCAAGCCGTCTGCCGACTCGTACGTCGACAGCCGCCGCCGCGGTTTGCGACCGGGCGTTTGAGGCCGGGGAACCGCTACCGCCGTTTCTTCCTGCTCGGCCTCTGTCTCCGTGTCCGAGACCTCCGCAGACTCCGGAGCCGGCGTCGAGCTTGAGTTCGCCGTAGCTGTGTTCTCGTTTTCCACCGCTTGGCGCTTCCTCCGCGCATGTGCCTGGTCCAAGTCTTGGTCGGGAATCTGTGTCGAATGTAAGTACCTATCAGCACTTCCGCACAGTGGATGTGCGTACCGGAAGGCGAACAAGGTAGGCAAGGAATGTCGAACATGCGGCGAATATGTACACCGCCTTCAACCCACCGGCGTAGGAATCGCGAGCCTGGCGCTGCTGCTCAGGGTTCAGTGTACGAATGACCGCGCTTGAACGGCGGATCTTCAGGATCAGCTGGGAATTGTGTATGTTAGGTGCTGTGGCATATCTACTGGACGCTTCCGCACCTCCTCCGCATCAGGCGTGTTGATGCGCTTCCGCAGCTCGGTGTCAAGCCGGGATTGGAAGATGGCAGAAGATATAGCGACGCCACCCACTTGACCTAGAGGGAAAAGAGACTCAGAGGGTACCACGAGAGAGTTGAGAAGATAGATGCAAACCAATTCCACGGAAGAGTTGTCCAAATCCAGTCCCGACAGCCATGTGAGACTCCGGTAGATGAGCGAGTAGCGCAACTTTGGTCCTCGATTATTATCTGCTCGTATATGGGGGGATACTGACGCAAACGTACTCAGCATGGTTTGAAGTACGACTGCATTACCAAATCCGAGCGGGATCTGTTGGACGGTTAGATCTTGTCGAGGTGGTGCGGAATGCGCCGCACGATACTGAGCCAAGACTGGATAGGCCCCGAATCTTCGCGCATCAGGGAGATGAGCACGGCGCCAATAAAAGGGAAAATTCCGAAGATAAGATTGATTTTTTTGTAGCGCCCGGTGCGGTGCATCATCCAGCCTGCAAAAATGGATCCAGTGGACATAGAGACGCTGTTTGGCATAAGATGGAGGCCTGATCATATCCATCAACAGCGATTGTGGTTGACACAATAAAACAATGTACCGGCAGTGGAAGCGCTCTCCAGTGTCACTACCTGGAACCACATCGGGAAAAAGTAGGTGACAGAGAAGTTGCATCCCGCGACGAGAAAGTTGGATGCGCTGACGAGGACTGGGATTTTTTGGCGGAGCAAGAACGGGGCCATGACTGGCTCGGGAGCGATGTAAATCTCGACGACCAAGAACAACAAGAAAAACACGATCCCGAGCACTAGAGGCACGATGACGCGAGCATCTGACCACTGAGCAACAAAAGTTGAGCATCGTATGTTCAAGTTACAGGTGAAATGAGCTTACGGGAAGGCTCTCGTTGTAGCGAGTACTGAGGAATATGAGAAGCGATCCGACAGAGATGAGGAGCGTCAGGCTTCCAAAATAGTCGATCCGCTTGAGCACGTCTTTGGGGCTCTTCGATTTTCCCTGTCCACGAGTTCAGTAAGAACATTTTCGGGGCCCGAAAGCTTACCGGGGTGACATATCGGATGTTGTAAGAGGTAAGGATAAATGCCACAACAAAGAGGGGTATTTGGAGCAGGAAGGCGGCGCGCCAACCAAGCCTATAGCTATTGGTCAAGCCCAGACAGAAGTGCACTGATTAAAAGATACCAATCGGTGATGAGGCCGCCAAACGGTCCTCCGAGACCCATGCCGAACTATGTCTGGAGTGAGACAGAGATACAGAAGGGACGATGTGGTACAGACCGCATTGAAGCAGCTAGCTAGACCCTGTACGAGGCCGCGGTCCCGGTGGTAGACAGATTAGCAGCGGTTGGATGAAGCTTTGGGAACACAAACACGTAAGGTGTACATATCGCTAACTATGATCCTGAGTTGAAGAGAATTGGGTAAGTATCCAGGAATCATGGACTATAGAAAGCTCACGTCGAGGTGGTATTGAGTCCACCGCCGCCAATGCCGGCGATCGGTGGGGATATCAGTGAGGATACGTGTCGAAGAAAGGGAGACGCACGAATCGGGCGAGGATGAGACTCTCCATGTTTCCGGAGAGACCACAGCCGATTGTCCCCAGCGCGCAAAACAGCATGGCGGTGTTGTTGGCACCGCGACGGCCCATCACAGTACACAGACGGCCGTACAGTGGGGTGAACGTACACGTAGCCAAAAGATACCTGAACAGAATTTAGACGATGCCCAAAGTTGCAACCATGGTCGAGCTTACGCCGTGCCCAGCCAACTGGCCTGGTGAAATTTCTGAAACTCCGAAGAGATCGCAGGCATCACTTGGGGAGAATTAGATGACTCTTCAAGTTCGGAGCGACATGTATGTAACAGAGCTTACTGGTGGGAACAAGGGATTCTTGAGGCAAGGAAATGAGACGAGTTCAGTTGCAGAAACGAGCGCAAGGCTCACGGTTCAATGACTACAACATTGTTATGAGTCTGCACAAGATCTTTTCAGTGTGCACACAATCGACGCACCGCAAGGAAAGTTCCCAGCCAGATCCCAACTAGAATTCCGCGTCTATTTGGCGCTGAGATCTCCAACGGTCCAAGTCTACGCTTAGTTTCAGGTGGGGGAGCACCATTACTGAGCAACGGGTCGCGCTCCGTCGGTGCAGTCATCGTGGTATGAGACGAGGATGAGCTGGTGACGATGGGGGTTGATGGCCGTCCAAATCCGGAGTCGGACCCGATGTCCGACTGCCTTGAAATAACTTGAAACAGTCGCTCGAAAATGACGCTTGAGAGTCAAAACTTAGAACGGATGCTGGTAGAATCGGATCTGTGCTGGCAGAATCTGGTACTGCAACGAAAAGCCCTCAAGAACGTCTCAAAAGCCATGGAGATTACGATATGAAAGCACATTACAATAAAGTGTAACATCTACTCCCATGTCGCTGTTGTGCTCCAACCTCACCAGTCCGAATAGCCATCTCGGTGGTACTCTGCTTCTTCTGAGACTTCGCTTCCATCCTCCGAGTCCTCCGAGTCTAAATATGCAAGGCCACCCCCCGAGTATTCCTGACCGCCGTATGACTCTGCATCGCTCGGCTCGCTATCATCCCACGCGAGTCGTTCTGCGCCAGCAACGTCACCGACCTCCACGAAGAACAGGTCACCGATGCCGGACCTCGGGCGATGAGTGATTTCTACCGAGGGCATCGCTTTCTTGTATCTTTCCAGGGGCAGATCGGCCTCAATGATACGGATTTTCTGAGGCTTACACCGAGATCGTGATACCAAGGAGTCAAGCGTAGCGATGGGGCCAGGCCTAAGGAACTCTTCTGTGATTTGAAGTTTGCGAAGAGCAGGAAGGGTTAATAAATTCAAAAGCCCGCGGACGCTGATCCAGGAGAACGTGGCCCGTAGAACAAGAGTCTGCAAGTGCAGCAGGGGCACGATGGGAACCATGGCCATACTAAGTCAAGGATAAGTCAAATTTTTGTTTCGCCGATTGAACACGTACCCTATCGGTGCGTCCTTGTCATCGATCGTTAATCTGCATTCGACAAGATTAAGCACACGATTCAAGATAATCGGGCACTGATGCAAGACGAGCATGTCTATAATGAGCACCGTCAATTGGGACCAGGGCACAACCGGGTCGTAGACAGGATAGTATCGTTGGAGAGCCACTCTGTGCAAAAGAGGTGCCGCAAAGTTCTTGACGTTGGGGTTCTTCACGAATTCAGATTCGTCCCAAAGGCCTAGCGTCAAGCTGCGAAGAGAGCTGAGTGGGCCGGGGGTGAAGTTGAGGAGATGGTCCAACGTTGGTATCAGCACTTTCAGATGTTCCCACCGCGCACAGTGGGCGCCAATGGCCTGCATGTATGGTACCAATTCCGGCTTAAGCGCGGACTGCAGTTCGATAGAGAGCAGGCAAGAGCCAGAGCGCTTTAGCCAGGCGATCAGGAGACGCAACTGTTTTGCGTCGGCACGCAAGCGCTCGTCAAGCGTTGTTTTCCCCCATCTTGCCCGTGGGAGGTGCGCGAGGACCGCGCGCCACAGCGCGGGCGTCGAAAGCGCTATCCCACGCCATGTACGACATATGTGGGTGAGCACAGTGGGCGACAGCAGCCCTGTTATCGGGGGACGTATTGGGTAGACCGGGAGGAAGTGGACAAAGATCTCGGACACGATTTCGGGGGGAAGGGTCAGAACTGGATATACGTAGGCGTCAAGTCGATCCTGCCGAACGATTTTTTCCTGGTGCAGAACATTTTGCTCTCTTCGAAGACAGAGGATTTGTGTGTCCAACTCCAGAATGTGGGTGTCGATATCTGCCACGCGCGCACGATCGGCGGCAAGGCCGTTTTTTTCAGTGACAGTCGCCCGAATCGCCTTTTGGGCAGTGTTCAAAGCCATGCAACCCTGCAACCCACTGCTAGGTTCAGTACTGTAAGCCGCTCAGGGTGCTGTGGGGTCACTCACGGCGGTTTACCCAAGTGTACTGTGTGGCAAAGAGGTGGAGTGGGCCGGGTGGCAGTGCAGCCTTACGGCAAGCCACGCTTTCGGAGTTGCGAAATTTACATAACTTCAACTTGGCGTCAACACCATTTTCTCTTGTCTTGTAAATTAAATGGCTTGAATATGGCAGACCAAACATTGCATGAATAGAAGCATAAATATGGATTTCGGTGCTGAATACTACAAACACGATCTTCTACACGCCCACTGGCAGGCAATGATGTCGCAGAACTACGGTGTGGCCATCGACGCCCGCCTGCTTGTTCAGTCCGCCACTCGTCCTCAGTAGGTCACGGAGCCTAGCAGTGGGGATATTATTCAAGCTGCGTGCTGCGCAATGTTTACGGACTGCCAGTCCCCGCTAACTTCGCTCTTGTCCTGCCAGATATGTTCAACACTTTGTGTTCCTTTAGGACAACTTCGAGCTATACTTACCTGAGTGGGGCTAAAGGTTGACGGCGAGATATGTGTCGACACCTGAGTTTGAACGAAGATGTGGTCCATCCTAGCCGCTGGTCGGGTTTGCTTCGCGAGCTCTATGTTGCGCTAGAAGCAGTAATTCATCCGTCAGGGCCAAAAGCTCGGCTTCGGTTGAAGGCACCTACCACACGCGAGCTGTGGCGCCCGTAGGAGTAGACTTCCTGACTGCCCTGGTCGCGTGCACGATACTCGTTGATGGAGTTCAACGTGTATAAGAGACTGACGACGTATAGTTTGCCCAATCTGAATTAGAATTGAGCGATGAAAGAGCCTCAAAGCAGAAACAGCGGACGCAATGTTAACGAAAAGATGCCCTGTAATGAAATCAGTCAGTCCTGGAACTTGCAAGGAGCGGAGCTGCGCACAAAGCAATTTCGAACCCAGTGTTTGCGTCAGGATCAAGTCTGTCATAGCAAGGAACTGTTCGTGCAATACGCTTGTCAGTGGTCAATCGAAGCCATAAAATACGCCAACACACTGTGGGTGGAACGGCACTCTCAAATACAAGGCGCAGAAGACGGTCAACAAGCTGTGATGACCTTGATGCCGGATTGAAGTGGGTGGGATGCCATGCAGAAAATAAATATACCTTCCCAGACCAGAAGCTCGTTTCTTCAACGAATATATGGTCCCGGCTGTGATCAAAAGGTCCGCAATGAAGACACCGACAAGGTGAGCCTATATAATGTTAGAGAGTTTACAAACAAAATCGAGGAAGTGCTACCAAAAGCCACATGACTTTGGCTTTTGCGTTCCCTGTGAGGATATTTTCCAACTAAATGAAACATATATAAGCAAGATAATTTTGCGCAGCGAAGTATAATCACCGAAAGGCAGACACTGGCGAGACCAAAACACATCGCGCATATGATCGGGATGCAAAGCATCCAGTTCCGCGACAGCATATAAAATCTGGGAGGGTTGTGAAAATTGCAGCACGAAAGAGTAGTGAACGACTAACCTCAAGCAAAAGAATGATTGAACTGTCGTCCCGATGATCCCTGTCTACGGACTGATGGGTAAATCCGTAGATGAATGCGAAAAAGAAATATTCTCCGCACCATCAATGGGACGCTAACTTGCCACCAGGCTTCAGCTAGAAGAGTTCTGGCAACGTCCGGATTTGCGAACTTGAGGGCGGTCAATTGATGTTGTATTCGTAGTGCTGTCCGAGCCACTCACGTTGCGCACATTTTGCACCCATACTATTGCGATGCACTGCGCTGTCTTCCGCGTAGATTTTAGTAGAGTAATTACAAACCTGCAACATTTCTGCACACCTTAAGCATGGATAATAAGAGCACCGCGATGACAAGCCACTTGTAGTATTGCTGGAGAACGGTCTCAACGTGCCCTCTCGTTCGGAAGAACGTCATGGCTTGACAAAATACAACCCCTCCATGAGTTGGACAGTCAAAAACAGTGCCCAACGAAGCCATGGATAGATCCTTACCCATGAGAATGCAATCCAGAAATGCACCCAAAACCTGGGTACAGTTAGTTACAAGTTAGTTACGCCCCCGGAACGCAAATGTAATTGTACCCAGGGACCTAATGAGGTAGTACGCGCATCCACAAAGGCTGCAGAAGGCGGCGAAAGCTGTATGACAGATGCTGCGGCCGACATGGTGGGGGTTCCGATTAAACCCTGCCCGGCAGTTTCGATATTTATAAAGCCGCGTGCGCCCGATTCCACGCTTGCATTAAGTTTGACCTGAGAGGTTCGCAGGCTGGAAATACATTATCAAACCTAGACACGGGATCAAAAGGTCTTCTCGAGTTTTCCAGGTCCGCACGGGGCTCTTGAGGGAAGGGCTTCTTTTTCTCTGGTATTTATAGGCGCAGCCCATATGAATGCAACTCCTGCGTCCCAACAAAACGGAGGATCAGTCAAAAGGCTGTAAAAGGCTGTGGAATCGTTACTTCGGGTAAAGTGATATCAACGACGGGATAGTAGAGTTGCAAGGGACCAGATTAGAGGCGGCGGCGGAATGTGAAACATTCCTCGTGGCAGCAGGTTTCAAGTCTGGGATAAAATGGCCGGTAGCCGGCACTAGTAGATCCCAGTTAATTAAATCCGAGGGATATAAACGTTGGTCTTGGCTCTATTCCTTCGCGCGAAGAGCGCGAGACTTACAAAAGTACCACACCCGTGGAAAAATCAACGAGAGTGACATAAAGACTGTGTGAGTTCAGCCTGTTGGATTATGTAGTTTGCTGCGGACTCATCTTGCAACGAACTTGGTTTGCAGTGATCGTCTGGAGAAAGAGAGATGCGAGGCGGGCCGTAATCCGCTGGGTGCTTGGTACACGGGTTGACCGGTGACCATCTGACCACCGCATTGGCACCGGTGTAGCTTGGTACACCAGGCCATGCTATGTAACTTCGATGCGAGTTCAAGAGATTGAGGCCGGGAGTAAGTGTACAACAAGCTTTAGCCAGCCAGAAATCCCAGTGGGCGAAGTCGAGAGATAGAGGGCTGTCCGGATTACGGACCTTGGCCGCCCGAGAATTACAAGGTGCATCCGTTCTTCTCAAGTATCACGCGATTCGCGAAGGCTTCAGCTTACCTGAGCCGACGCCGCGCGCGCGCGCGGTGTACTACCCCAATACTACCCATGGAGTCTTTTGTAGTATGTGCATTCTTTTCTTCGATCGCACTGCTGAAACCGGTGTGTTACGATACGTGTAGTCGTTGTACTTTGAAGTATGAGACGTTAGAGTGCGTGGCAACTCACAGTGGCAGACAAGTGGCAGATGGTGGAGAGTAAGAAGGATCGGCGGGGAGTCGATAGTAGAAGAGGCCCTAACAAATCGCGATAGAAGCGAAGGGGGGGGTTCTAATACGTCCTCGGGAATTGCCGGATACGTAATGGAAGCATTGGCGTGAGGTCATGGACCAAGAGCCCAGGCCACGGTCCGGATCGGACCGCCTGGGTCCCCAAACCAGTCTGGCGGCCCTCTGATGGCAACAGTTGAGCGCTCGGCCGGCTTTTTGCGAGTCACATCAGTCACATCACTTCTTTCTTCCTTCCGCCTTCCTTTCTAGACCGCGTTCCACTTGGCATTTAATTTCTTTTCGTTGGCTACTTCCGCATGCCCCAGCTGTCGCAGACTCGCAGGTCTGCTACTACCAAAACGTTTGGCCAATCACCGCGCCTTCGCAGGCCTTCGCCTGACACTACGGCCCAATGGTGTAGCCAATCAGCGCGACTTCGCCTTCCACGATGCGACACGTCGCGGTTCTCTTACACCTACAAGTTACGCGTCTGCTGGAGACGCGTCCCCGATTCGTGCAATCAATACAATGCCCCAGGTCCCCGCCCCCGCCGAGCCCCACACGAGACGCTTCCACTGTCCACGATGGTCAACGCCGCTGATCGACCACTCACACGTTCCTCCGAAACGCGCCCGATTTCCTCAACTCGAACGCGACTTATAAATTATCTGCCTGGAGCCTCCACTTTCGCCCTCCTCTCGCTTTCCCTCCCCCCATCTCGCCCCCCTCCTGCTTCCCCTATCTCGCTCTCCGCCATGTACCTTAGCAAAGAGGAAGCCGCCGCCCTCGCCAAAAGCAAAGCCGCCAAGGCTCTACGGCCGACTTTGATCGACAACGCCATCGTCAACGGCGCGCTCCCCGTCCACGAACCTCCCCCGCCGTCCGGCTCCGCCCAAATCACCGACTTTGACCCCACCCCCGAGGAATGCGACGCTTTCAGTATGGTCCTGGCGCACAACAACCAACAATGTACGCTCGTCACCCTCGCAAAGCCCGGTGATAAGCACTGGACAAATTTCCCGTAGTCAGTCTCGTCTCCTTTTCACCGCGGACTCCTTCTGAATAATCCCTTACCAGCCCGTCGCACACCACCGCCGGTTTCGAACGATATACCGCCCCGTCCGGCTTCAAGAAGCTGACCGACGACGAGCTCCCCAAATGCGCTCACCGATCCAACCCGTACCGGACCGACTTGGAGTGCACCATGCGCCCCCACGTTCGCAAAACTCGGCACGACGGCGACGTTGTATTCCTGCAGGTGGATCCCCACTTCCACGCCTGCCCCTTCATCGGTACGTCGCGCCCAGTTACTCTTTCTCTGCCTCTGATCTGACGACCCGACCTGCAGCCGTCATTCGCAAGCGCGACCCTCGCCCGCTGCACGTCCAAGGCATCAAGGCGGCGGTGAAACAGGAACCCAAGGCGGCCCGTCGCCTCCTCTCGCTCAAGACCGCCCTGCCCACCGCGAAGGAGGGCGTCCTCGGCCGCCGCCGCCCCGCCCTTTCGAGGCAGAACGCACTCGCGTCCATCGCGGGCCCTTCACGCCTCGCGTCGCCCCCCCGCGCCCGCTCTTCTAGCACCCGCTCTTCTCGTACCAACGCCCTCGCGGGCCCTTCGCGCCTCGCGTCCCCCCCCCGCGCCCCTAACGTGCTCGCTCGCGAGGTCATCGATGTCGATGCCCTAGACGACCCGCCCCCGTCGTCGTCCGTGCCGTCCTCCTCGCCCCCGTCGTCGTCCGTGCCGTCCTCCTCGCCCGCAACGTCTTCACCCTGGACAAGCCGTCCCTTCAACCCCTCTGGGCCGCGCGGGCGCGCGACCAACCAGATCAAGCTCTACACCGTACGCGAGGCCCTCTTCAACGCCGTCGGAAGTTCGTCTATCCCTCCCTCTCATCAGCGTCCTCGACTAACTTCCCTTTTTCTAGGCGACGCGCTGAAGCAGGAGACGGCAGCGTCGCGCGCTCACTTGGCGGACACCAGTACGTCGCCCACCTTTCCTTCCTTTCCCAACCCAACCTAATCCCCAACTTCAGAGAATTACGCGACCAGCCCGTGGCTCGCAGACAGCCCCGGCCGTCGGCCCACCCCCAACTCCCGCACTCTCCTCCCGCGCTTACTCCCCTACGCGTCGGGCGGCGAGCTCGCGGACCGCATCGCAATGGCGACACCCGTCGGGCCCCACCCGCTCACCAAGTTCCTGTTCTCCCTCGCGACGACGGACGGCGTCTCAGGCGAGGCGTACACGTTCTTTTTTAGCATGCTCCGCCAGTGTGCTTGTTGCAAGCTCCATTTCACCCCGTACTCCTTCAACCAGCATCTCCTCCGGTCTGAGGACGTCTACGTTTGCAAAAATCATCCTGCCCATAACATTGGTGTGTCCCTTTCCTGCCTTCCCGGGAGTCTGTACTCACTGCGTTATAGTTTCACCTGTCGCCCCCGTTCCCTACGGCCCACTCACGGAAAAGCGCCGGCACTCCCTCGGACACCACCCCGCCAAGCGTCACCGCGCCTCACCCTACGCCGAGTTCGGCTCGCTCACGGCGCTCGGAATTGCGCTGACCGCGCTGGACACGCGTCTGGGCTTGCCCGACGACATTTTCCAAGCCGTACGCGTCGCGCTAGTTCCCTGCGCCGACTGCGCGCGCTTCCGCACCGTCCACGCCCACTTGGCGCATCTCGCGGGCGGCGTCTGCTCCGACATCGGGCCCGGCGAGAGCTCATTCATCGCCGTCAGCAGCGACCGCGCGATTGAGGTCGACGGGGCCGGCAAGCGCACCACCATACTCATCCCGGAGGACGCATGAGCCCATCATCACCTTATTGCCAATTTTTTGCGGACAGTACCTCCAAAAGCTTAGCTACCGATCTTTATATCTTGAATTACTGTACTGCTGCATGTATTAAGCGTCGTAGTAAATAAAACATTTTTGGAAAAAACAAAAAATGTCCCAATTTAAGCCCCTGCCCTGCGCCGCCGAAAGGGAACGTCGCGGAAGAAGCAAGATGGGCGGGACGTGCATGTTTCCTTTCCAGGCAAAGCTTCCTTCCTCTTCTTCGCCGACGACCACACCACCCTACTCCAATTCTTCCCTCTCTCCCTCTATGTCGTCTGAGTGAGTACCGCGGCGCTGCCCTGGCTTCAGGTTCAGTAAACTGACTCCCTCAGGAGCCACCAAAACCACCTCGACCGCGAACAAGCGTTCGTCGCACGCCGGGTGCAGGCCCACCGCGACTTTCTCCTGGCGCAGCGCGAGCTTCAAGCGGCCAATCCGGTCTCTCATGCGCGCGCGCTCGCCCGAGTCACCAATTGTCGGCGTGTTTGCCTCTCGCTGTCCTCCGTCGCCGCCCCGACCTCGTCTGACGAAGAAATCGGCCGCGATCCGCTTTTCACTTTCGGGCGTGGGGTTCAGCCCCGTCCTCAGGCGGACGGCGAGTCCTCGGACGACGCGTACTACAGCTCGAGTTCGAGCAACACCAGCGACAGCGACGGCGGCTACCTCGCAGCAGCCAAGGCCAAAATCTGGGCCGACTACCAGTATTGGCCCGGCAACGTCGCGTTTCCTCTGGCGACAGTCGATCAACAGCCTGCCGCCGTCGCGAGCACGTCCCAGCACCAGAGCAAGTCGTCCAAACGCGTGCGCGCCGTCCACGCCGCTGGCTGCCGCAGTCTGCGGGACCCGATGGCGCATTGCGACTGCCCGGTCAGAGCGGAGCGGCTCGCGCGGCGCAAGGCGCGGAAAGACGCGCGTCTCCGCCGTTGGTTGGCCGCGAAGATTGCGGAGGAGGGGGCTGCAGATGCCGACGACGAGGGTGACGCGGTGGGTTGCTTCGTTGATGCCAGGGTTTCTGCTGATTTTTTTTGCGTACAGGCTGCTGCCCACGGCGCAGGTTCTGGCGCGTTCGCGTGAACTTTCCTTTCCTCAGCGTCGATGTTTTCTTGGAGTGCTCAAATTGATCTACTGACTTGTCCTCGAATGATCTTGACTGTGTTGCACCGTGTATACCTATAATATAACTTTTTCTGCTTGCCGTGAGGGAATCAGCTCAAGCCCCAAAAAAAACAATAAAACAAGGAGATTTTTCCTACGGCAAAGAACATACATGCGGCGTCCTATCAGAATTTTACAGGTCCATGGCGCCGCCACGCTTCCACGCGTGCACGAGGATCCTCACATTCTTCGTGGCGCCTGCGGCGCTCCTCGACTTCGCGTCTCTCCCGTAAGAAACGGCGAACCTGGTCCGCCGCGCCGGGGTTCCGATCCGAGTAGTTGAGGCCCACGTCGAAGAGCCCAGGACATGAGAGAGACGCCACCAGGCCGCGTCGTGGAGGGCCGCTGAGCGGGTTCGAGGTTGCAGCTGCGCGTAGGGCGGCACGTTGGGCGGTAGTTAAGCGTTTTGTGCGGCGCGCCTCCGGAGTCTGCTCGCGATCCGTCGGCGGAGCGGGCGTCGTATTAGAGGTCGGGTCTGAGCTGTGTTCGCCATCCGTGGGCGTCGGCGCGTCGGGGCTCGAGTCAGAGGACGACAGCGGAGGGCCGAATTCAGCTGCTAGCGCCGGCGGGACGGGTTTTTGGTGGCGCTTCGTGTACCTAGCACTCCATTCCTCGTAACCGAGCTTGGCAATAGATATCCTGTGCGGGTTAGCGTGGAGAAGACGGCGAGCTCAGCGAGACACACCTAGCACGGCGCAAGCGCGCCCTGTGAGCTAACATTGCCTGGTTTTCAGCGCGATACCGAGCCCCTTCTGCGCGCGCGATTGCGCGATACTCCGCCGTCTCCTCGGGGGTCCGTGTGGCTCGACGGCGCGCCATATCCTCGCGGCATTTGCGTCGCAACTCCTCTTTGTTTCTGTTACAGTCGTCAGGGGTCGGAAAGGACAGCAGGCCTCAGGCGGAGGCGGGATAGATGCTCACCGTGCTCGATATCGCGCCTGCGCCTCGCGTTTCGCTGCCAAAGAGGCTTTCGTAGGGGCACCAGCCATGGAGAGCGAGCCAGAATTGAGTGGTGAATGTAGAGGTAGACGGAGAAAGGACCGAGTCGTGGTCAGAAGTCGTATAAGAACTCGGCCTCGTTGTGGCACGAACGAGGTATATCCGGGCACCTCCGCGGTGGCCCTAAAATCCCAGAAAAAACGCCAAAGTACGGAGACAAGGCATAGAATCCCCTGGGCAAAAGGTCTGGCTTTGCGGTGGCCAACGGTGCCCAGCAGAAAAAAAACCGGTCCCATCGGAGGGCCAAACAACGTCACCAGTAGGTGATAGATACAACGGGTGGGCGATAGATACAACGGGTGGGTGACCAACGTCGCCAGTGGGTGATAGTAGACTTGAGAAAGGCGACGAGCGAAGGCCCGCGAAGAGACGAAGAGCGAGGAGAGGAGAGTTTGCGCAGAAACAAGTGAGACGAAAGAGCAAGTGGTGTGGAAACTTAACAAGTCACACAAGACATTCTCAATTTTCTCACAAGTCTCGCTCTTTTTTCTTACAAGTCTCACTGTTTTGAATCGCAAAAAAAACATATCATTGAGACTGAATACCAACGGTGCGCGACATTACAAGGACGACAAGACTACAGGGGTAAAGATAGTAAATATATGAGAAGAGTCCATAGTATAGTACAAGGCAACAAAACGACAGACGTGGATATACAAACGCGGAGTACAAGGCAACAAAACGACAGGAGGGTAGGTGCACGGCACATCGCCGAACAGTCGAAACACGACCGGACTCTGAAGAATGGTTAGACGCAGAAATAATTGAAAGGGAGCGCTCACCCTCATGCCAGCGTTGGAGCGACGGGGTCTTGAAGGCAACGGGGGCTTGAATAGATCCGCCTATGTTAGTATCGGGGAGGGGGGGGTGGAAGAGAACATGAGGGTTAAAGCGGTCGGGTCTTTGAGGACCTGGCGCCACTCGGGTCTCTGAGGACCTGAGGCAGCGAAGCGTCGGGTCTTTGAGGACCTGAGGCTATAACACGCTCGGGTCCTTGAGGACCTGAGGAAGAAGCGCCCGGGTCTTTGAGGACCTGAGGCTCCAACACGGTCGGGTCTTTGAAGACCTGACGAGACTCGGGTCTTTGAGGACCTGAGTTGACCCGGGTCTTTGAGGACCTGAGTCGACGAAACATCGGGTCTTTGAGGACCCGAAGTAGGAAAACATCGGGTCTTTTAGGACCTGACGACGAAGCGTTCGGGTCTCGGAGGACCTGAAGAGCAAGCGCCCGGGTCTTGGAGGACCTGAGCGGAAAAGAGTGGGAGGGGCGGAAGGAGAGGGAGAGGGGAGGGGGAGGGGAAAAGGGGAGGGGATGGTAAAGGGCAGGGAGGTATGGGACACGAGAAGGAACGGGGACGAGAGACCAGAAGACAATCTGAGACGGAGATCAGCGGAGAACAAAAATAAAAAAGGAGACATACGGAGGAGGGAGGGAAGGGACACGAGACGGTGCGACGGCGGCGAGGGACCAGAGGAGAATCTGGGATGGAGATTAGCGCGAAAGATAAGTGGGGAAAAAAGGAGGACGGACCTTGCAACAATCACTGAGCAAGGTCAACGGAACAGTCGTCGAGCCAAAACCCGCGCTCAAAGAGCCGGAGGCAATGGACAAGACGGAGGCAGACAATCTGGGATGGCAATTAGCGCGAAAAAATGGGGGAAAAAACGAGACTGACCTTGCTGAGCGAGGTGGACGGAACTGGCGACGAGCCAGAGCCCACGCTCCAGGAGCCGTAGGCAATGGGCGAGTCGAGACAGGCGCGATGGGCAGGGAGAGCGACGAGGCGGACAAGGGCGCACCAGGGGGATGGTGGTGTGGGGGGAAGGAAGATGAAAGAAGGACGTGGCAAATTTGCGCTTGTGTGTCTCGCGCACGGGCCATTCACACGCACGGACCCTTTCTTCCACGTTCCTCATCATTCTACTCGTCTTTCTCACTCCTCGTCGAACTCTCTTCCGTCATTGTTCAAATGGTATCCCTTCTCGTCCCTCGCCTCAGTGGACGACACTCACCCAAGCCCAGTCCGACTCAGACAGTGACGACAGCGTCGAAGTCGTGCCCGACCCCGACTTGCAAGTACTCGACAACGCTGGGCGGGAACAGTCGCCCGCGACCCAGGACCATGTCGCGTACCTCAAACGCTTTCACCTCGTGCAACCACCATTCCAGGAGGGGGCCAAAAAACACCGGGAGAGGGACAACGTACGTTCCTCCTTTTTTCTTCTGGCGGGCTCACTCATTCGGACGGTGCATCAAGGCCATGATTGCATATTTCAAGGAGGCGCCCAGCCTCAATGACCCCTCCAAGACAAGCCTCCAATTGTTGCGAAGAGTCGCGAAGCAGGACAGGCAAGAGCCTGGTTGGGCTCGCAAACTCCGTTGCACGGTTCGTCGACGATTTTCAGGTTTCAAAAGTCAATATAGCCGTCCACAGGTCTGCTTTCAAGATGGCAGAGCGATGGTGATATTGTCGTGCGGATGCCGCGACACGATATTTCACCAGGTGCGTTGCTCGAGCTCGAGTTGTCTAACGCACGAAGAACTCATGCCCTTGCGAGCAGGGATGTGTGGAACGCTGGCACAAGAAAGAGAACGCGTCGTGCACGAAAACTTTGCGCTGTAAGTCCTCCTCTCCACCGCCCGGGGTACTGCGCCTGACCCATGCACAGGCCCCACCTGCCGCGAACGCACCAAACCCGTCAACCTCGAGTGGGCGACCAAGTCCGCCGCAGAGCAGGAGGCCGGCCTTAAGGGCGACAAAGCGCGCAAGCACGCAGCTACGAAGAAGAAGCGTCGCACGGACCCGATCGCCCGCGCCAAGCAGCAGCTGAAGCACGAGCGTCGCTCGCAAGAGGTTCGGGCCAAGCGGGAAGCGGCGGGCAAGGTGGGGCCGGGGCCGTCTTGGTTGGCGTAGGTCTACGCATCGCTGCACTCTTTTTTCTTGGACTTCATCTAGCCGTACTTGTTAAATGTCGATTGTGAATGTAAAATATATTTTGAATTGTAAACCGTTGTGATTCTACAGTGAGAAATAAGTAGTGTCTTCAAATGTGCCCGGCTTGCCCCCCCCAAAAAAAAATTAACGACCATACTTGTGTCGAGATCCTCTAGAGAATCCTGATCACGATGTGACCATGGTCGGCACATTTTCAAGTCGACGAAACAATTCTTTAAAAGGCCCAGAAAATTCGGGCAGCTGCCCAACATGTAAGGAATGCAGGGAGACCCAAGAGTCGGCGGCGCGGGGCACGACTGTGACCACAAAACCCGCCAAAAAAGGGATTGATCGCCCAACAGCGTCCCAAGTAGGTGATATTTGTCGCCAGTAGGTGATATTTGTCGCCAGTAGCTGACCAGTGTCACCAGTGGGTGATACAATGTTCTTAGCGGACGCGCTGGGTACCTAGTATCGCACCAGAGAAGCCAAAAACAATGATTCTTCAGTGGTAGCATGAGATACAAAGACGGTACAATATAGCTAGTAGGCAACGGGGCGGCGACAAGTAGATTTCGATAGTACTTTAAAAAATCAGGAGCATTTCAGCGGCAGCAAGCGGAACGGAGATGTGGTGGAGAAGGGACTATGGGGAGAGAAGCGAGGAGAATTAGAAGGAGGCAAGAAAAAAAGACGAAGGGCGCACCTGCAGTCATAGAAGCCCGTCGGCTATGAGGACGGCGATACAACCCTCGACGGCTTCGATGTCGGCGCAGCAACATAGCACACTGCCCTGCATCTCCGTCTTGATGTAGGCTTTGTACGCCGTGTCACTAAACATGATGGGTTAAAAGGTGGGTTTCATGTGTGAGAGGTGGGAGGAACGTACCGATCCACTGTAACTTCGCCGTCCTGAGAGACGTATCTCAGGTGGTCGCCAGGGTTGAGCTCCAGCATCTCCCGTACTTTCGCCACTGCGTCGTTGAAGTCCGGACGAACCACCGCGTCGACGCGGACGCTGAGCATTTGGTCCACCGCGTGTCTACAAAGACGGGTTAGGCAACGAGGCGCCGACGACGCAATGAAGCCACGTACTTGTTTCTCGTCAGGAAGACGACCTTGGGTGCCTGTTGGAGGCACCACCACACGGACGAGCGCCAGCTCGTGTCGTCGTCGGAGGGGATGCTCGGCCGAGCGGTGGGCGCGGATGGCGTGGCGCTGGGGCCGGAGCTTGTGCCTGCGACAGCGTTGGGGGCGGCGCCGCTCGCGAACTTGCAGGGCGGGTCGCTCCAATGGCAATAGTTCCCCGTGAGGTACAGGTCGAGGGAAGATCTGGACTTAAACGAGTGAGGATCTTGGCCGGTGCGCTGGGCGGCGTAGGCCGCCGAGCTGACGGTATTAGCTAGCGCGCTGTAGAAAGAGTGGTAAGAGAACGTACTATTCGGTGTATATCGCGATGGGGCCGTCCCGCCCCTCAGCCGCTGTAAAGTATTTTTTGCGTCCATCGGAGTTTTGGAATTTATGGTCCATGAATTTATCGTGCGGGTAAATGTCGAACGTGCAGTTTTCGTGGCCCGGTAGCGGCTCGAGGGGCTTGTACACTTGCGGGTGGATCAAGTCGGTATGAGGTTTCGGTTTCGGCCACCTGGTTTTTTCGCCACTGCGCAGGCTGATGGTCGGGGTCGGGGGGCTCGACATTGTGGTGGTGGTAGTAGAGCAAGCACGGCATTTACTGCGCTTTAGCTGCGCTGGGTAACGTGCTCAGAGAGTCTTCTTTTTTCTAGAGGGATCTGTGTTAACCAAGGATTCGGTACGAAGCAAATATTTCCAAGACTCACAAATGGGCGAGCGACCCGAACGCGGGCTGAGGTCCGAGGGCCTGGCGCGCAGCGAAGAAAGGCGCCAAGCGCCGTTGACGGCTGCCAGTCATGGGGACGAGCGGGCGACACTTGAAGAGAGGAACTGCAAGAAAAGAAGACTTGATTTGTTTGACGGGTTTTGATTACATTGCCTTTGTACTGGAACAACGGAGGTCCAACCTCAAAAAAAACAACGATGCAGAATGGATAGCTCCCGTCAGAATCGAACTGACGACCTTGATGCGAAGCAGTGGGAAGAACGAAGTGCAAGATGACGCGCTACCACTACGCCAGCGAGCTGTTCAATTTATGCTGCAGTACTTGAAGTAGTCCGTATCAAAACTCAGAATTTGAATTTAAAAAAAAAATCAAAGTACATTTTTCTCAAGATAGAGCGCAGCGTAGTATACAGCGTAGAGACAGATGTGTATATATGAAAAGAAGACAGTGCCCGACTCTCCCTCTCGCAGCGCGCAAGGCCACCTAGTCGTCGGTGTCGTCGTACTCCTCGTCGCTGCTGCTCCCGTTCTCCAGCCAGTTGCGGAGGACGGAGGCGTCGCGATGGCCGCGGATGCGGATGTCGTCAAAGCCACGGTCTTGGGCGATGCGGAAGGCCGCCGCTCTGGAAATGATCATGAGTAGGGTCCACGGGCGGACGAAAACAAAAACAAAGAAAACTCACCTGGAACCACAAATGATATCGGTCCCGAGGACCGCCCAGTGCTTGCCCGTCGCGTCCGCGCGCTCGAGACGCTCGCGCCGGCACTCGTTGCCGTGCCAGCGAAGGCATCCGAGCACCCAGTGCCCTTTGGCCTCGTCCCAGGTTTTGGCGGACTTGTTGACCCCGTTGTGGACGCCCTCCGTTTGCTCGCGGGCGGTTTGGCTGAAAAGAAATGGTAAGCAGAGAAGAAAAATGAGAAGGGGAATACGAACGCGGAGGTATAGATGGCCTCGTTTCGCGCGGGGATGGCGGCATAGAACATACACCCCGCCTCGAGGGAATGGGTCAACACGTCGATGCCGGGGCGGTCGGGGCAGAACGGCGGCGTACACGTGCGCCGGTGGGGGAGAGGCGCCGTATGCGGTCCATTAGGTCCATGCGCATTGTTGAAGACGCAGAGGTGCTGTGCATTGCAGATGTCGCAACGCCCATCCAAACAATGGTGGGCCGGCGCCGTGGGGACGACGTTCGCTGGCTGCCATTGCAGGACGACCGGGCTGGCGGCGGCAGCGGTGTTGGCGGCAGCGGTGTTGGCGGACGCGGCGGCTCGCGAAGCAGCAGGGGGCGCGGCGGTCGGAGCACCGGGGGGCGCGGGCGGAGGCACGATGTGCTGAGGGCGAGGGGTCGCGGTGTAGTATTGGGTCTGTGGCATCGTGAGTGAGGGATAAACGCCCAGGGACGGGGGACTCACGATATATAAAGGAGGCGCGCGGCGGAGATCGGACGACCTGGATTTCGACGGCCAACAGCGAGGGAAGCTGCACGAGGCCAGGGCCTGAATCAGAAGTCGGCGGCGAACGCCGTGGACAGGCGGAAGTCGACCTCCGTGGACAGGCGGAAGTCGACATTCGACACGCGCACGCGCCACTGGAGGTCGCCGTCCCCGGAGCGCCATTGGATTGGGAGCTACCGTTGAGAGCCAGATGAGGAGCGAGGAGGAAAATAAAGTCACCAGCGACCGTCGAGCGCTCCAGCCAAAGTGGGGGACGCGGCGGCGGCGGAGCTCGGAGGGAGAAGAGCAAGAACGCGGTGAGCTCCGTGCACGAGGTGTGAGAAGTCGGCGGGGACCTGCGTTGCTGGGGAAAAGGCGGAAGTCGTTGCCAACGTCGGCGCCACTGGACATCACCGTGCCAGGTGTCGCAGTGGACACCACCACGAGCGGGGACGAGGCAGAGCGGGGCGACGAGCAGAGCGGGCGAACAGGTTCACAGATGAGGGCGGCCACGAAAGCTAGACGATGGAGGACGGAGGAAATGGTGGGCGTGGTCGTTCTGAGAAGACGAAGTACGCCACTACCACGTTTTTGACATGTGGGCGACGGCGATCAAACGTCCGGGGAATGCCGCACCACGTTTCGCGGCGACGGAGGGCAAAGTCGCGCCGGGGGAAGGAAAGGAAAGGAAAGGGCGGGCGCGCGTGCATATCGTCGTAGAGCCACGAAATCCAATAGACCGAATTGAAAAACAAACGGGAAAAACTAGGTGGACTTGGGTAAGATAACGCCCGCCCGCCCCTCGTCCCGCAGCTGCCGGCCAACCTGCACCTGATGAGTGTACTTGGTGGAGGCAGAGCGCACGTCAGCGTTGGCCTTGTCGATCTGAAGCCGGACCGCCGCCTGTGCCTCGTGCGCCCTGAGGTGCGGAGCGTCGACAAGACGGAGGAGTTGGTCCAGCGCCTTCAGAGCAGCGCGGTACCTCTGGTCGCACTTCTGCATGTTGCTGTTGTGCGTCGCGACGCCCCGAATTTGCGCTTCTACACGGTGCGCTTGGTTATTGCCTGCGTGTGAGGTCAGAACCTGGACGGGAAGCCGCAGTCAAGGCGCCGCTCACTTCGTCGTACGACGTTTTTGACCGCATTCGTGACGGGATGGGCGGCGTAATAGGAGCGGCGGATGCCGTGCGCCTCGTATTCCTGCGCCAACGAGATAAGGGAAAGGAGAGGTGGGCGAGGAAGTCAGCACTGACCATGAGCGCGACGCGCTGCATCTCGTCGTAGTCTTGACCGCGTAGTAGCCCGCCCAGGAGAGTGCAGTGCACGCCCTCGCGATTGACGTCGCGATGGACGGTCTCGATGAGGTTGGTGTGTGGGTCGCCCGCGCGCCAGACGTCGAGGGGGATGAAGCTGCGTTGCCAGCAGATGCCAGCGAACGCGAATTGGCAACTTTCCTTGTCGCGAACCCAATCTGAGGGACGGTGAGCGGGAGAGAGAAGTGGTGGAGGCGGTGACGCACCTTGACCGGCTCTGCCGCCCTCGCGACGAATCTGCTCGAGGGTGCCATCCCAGTCCGGGTGTATGACGCACGCGAGAGACCGCATTTTTTGTCGGACGGCCTCTGGGACGGCGCACTGTTGTATGTTGCGGAAGTTGTGAACTCGACAGACGCGGTAAACGCGTTGCAGATGCTCGTATGGGGTGAGCGAGCGCAGCGTGCGGTGTGGCTCATGCATGTCCATTGCGTCGGCGGGGAGCTGAGCGGCTCGGGCGACGAGGTGGAGTCCAAGACCTGCATAGAAAGAATGGGCACGGTGAGGACGGGGAGACGAGCATAGCGCACCTTTGGCTTGGCCGCGATGTTGGTCGGCGCCCCACTGGAGTATGAGCCCGGCCCTGGAATCGTCGGGGTGTTGTCCATGGAGATGGCGCCACAGCAGCGGGGTCCCAGTGTCCTTTTCGACGAGTTTGCTGAGCTCGTCGAAGATCCGTTGATGCACGGCGGCGGTTTGGCGCGTCACGTAGACTCTGCAGAAGACAACACCTGAAAGGACGGGTCAAATTGAGGCAGGGAAGAGAGAAAGAAGAAAGCACGGACTGGTGTTGGCATCGCGGTCCATCGACGCTATCTCGAACTCCTCGAAGCCTACGATCCTCTTGAAGCCGATGTCGCTTTGGAGGTACTGGGCTTGCTGGAGGCGCTTGCTCGAATCGGGCGTCATGCAGATTATGATCCGCGTGGTGTTCGTCGCGGATGGCGCGTCACCGTCCTCCTCGTGGCGGGCGAGGTCGGCATCGGGGATCTCGAGGACGACTGGGATGTAGTGCTCGTGCGCGGGGACGTCCCGGTCCTGGATTTTCTTCAGGTATTGAATGCCTACAGAAGCGCCTGGTAAGTCATCTGCGGGACAGATAAGGTCCAAAAGAATCACCTTCCCAATCGGTGCCTTTGGGGAAGTGCTCCCGCCTCGCAAGCGCTACGTACGCGCCCAGGTGGGCGCGATTCGCGAGGGACGGATGGAGCGCGCTGCGCGTCGGGTTGGCGAGATCAGGAAAGAGGTTCGCAAGGAAGCTCGTGACGGTCGGATGGCGGAGAAAGTGGCGGGCCGTCATGTCGGGGAGATCATGGCGCATAGCGCGGAGGAGCCGGGTGATCTGCAGGTGGGCGCGCTGCGGCGTCTTTTCCGGCAGGGGAATGGGATGGCGGTGCGTGCCGAAAGACGTTACGAGGACGAAGGGACATCGGTGCTTGTTGACGGGGAACCAGATGCGAAACTTCACGTTGCAGTCGAGATGGCACAGCTGCTGTTGGGCAAGGCGACCGTCGACACGGTGCTCGATCGCTGTTAAAAATACTCAAGGCCGGGAAAAGCGGCTGGAAACAGAGACCACTCACGGCAGTATACGGTCTGCGCTGAGTGATTGAGAAGGGTGTGGCATTGCGCCAGAGGCCCGACGTCTTGAGCCGCGGCGGCGGCTTCGATGCGCGCGATTTCGTCCGTGTTGTTCAGGAAGACGGCGGCGATGTAGTCGTCGTCCAAGCCACCGTCTTGAATGCCGAAATCCGCAAAGTGGTCGGGGGTCCGCGGCGAGTAATGCTCACAGCTGAGTGAGGGGTCTTAGCCAGGCGGTGAAGCAAAAAGCGGGAGACGCACCTCAAGTACGCGCGCGCCCGACCATCACCATGGTGAGGGTCGGGGTACTCGTGGTAGTGAATACGGCCTTCGCACATCGGCGGCGGCGTGTACCCGCGGCGGAAGGACTGCTGCATCGCCTGGTCTGCCTCCCACTGCTTCAGCTCTTCGCCGCTACGGTGCGTCGGTTGCTGGCGGCGCCGGCGACAGCCGACCTTGCGTACGGCCGTTATGTACGACGCCGTTTTGAGGAGGATGTCGCGGCGGGGGCACGACAGGCGTTGACGAGCAGCGCGCTCGGCTGCTAGGCGGGCTTCGATGTCTCCGAGCGTAGCCGACGTATGGTGGTGGTCTGGTCCGGTAAGTGTCTCTACGTCGTTGAGGGGGCACGCTTTGACGCCTTGACCTGAGAGGAAGGTTAAACTGGACAACGAGGGCCTTGAAATCAAGACTCACAGGTGCTGTGTCTCTTCTTGCACGGTACGGGAACGCCGGCGTCGTCGACAAGGAGGTCCGTGTAGAAAAACTCGTTTTTTGCCGACCCGCCGTTGGGGGAACCGGTCGAGTACGCGATGTCCACCCACGGTAGTTCAGGATCGGCGGGGTTCATTGGAAGCAGGTGACCGACAGGTGCGTCAACGCCGCTTTCCGGTGTCAAGCGTATAATTGGTTATACACGTGGTCCTCTGGGAATGACTTTATCCGAGAGTTTCACGTAAGGTTCGAATTTCCCAAGGGTGTCAAGAATATCGCTAGAATACCTCGAAATGCGAAGGCGAGTCTGGCGGTAAAGTCGACGGAGGCGGAGGTCGGCGAGTGAGGAGCTGGGAGTGCGGCGGAGTAGAGACAAGCAAACTTGTATAAACGAACTAACAAGTGTGCTCGAGGGAATTTTCAGATATCAACTAAGCTCTCGTCCAAGGTTGCGATAACACGAGGATTGGGAGGTGAGAATAATGCCTCGTTGAACAAAGAAAACGCGAAAGGGCAGACGATAGAATGAGTATACAAGTGGACGAGTTCCACAAGCGTACTCAAAGGACGGCGGCGTAGGGGTAGAATATATGTGCGACGGATCACAGATATATTCCAAGACGTAGACGTAATCGTAGGTGTCTAAGTAGAAAACTCACGTAGAATTCAACTGAGACAGCGGCGGCGGCGTAGACGTAGGCGGAGGCGGAGGCGTTGGTAGATTAAACAAGTAACGGCTTACGAGTTCAATCTGGACGTAGACGGGCGAGGTTACAAATATCCGAGTGATACTTATAATCTCAAAACGTGGCACTTAAACAGTAACTGTACTGCAAAAGTGCGGAGCGGAGTGCGTAATTCGTGTGGAGTAAGTTTAACTGAGTTGACTGACTTTTACAGGCGGAGCAGAGCTCTATTTATACTACTGGCTACTGATGATGTCATCTAATTGTTTCCTTCCAGATCCTTCCAACAATGATGTCATTGTTCTAGCAGATTCCATTTATGACATCACCGCTCTTTTGGTGATGTCATTGTTCTAGCGCTTTCCAGTCATGACATCACCGCTCCTTTGGTGATGTCACTGTTCTAGGCATGACATCACTGCTCTCCAGCGGTGATGTCATCGATATTTCGGGCTCAGAATGCCCCAACTTTCAATGTTCTTCCCTCGCGAAAGTGCGCTTCACGGTTTCGTCAATTCTATCCATTTTTACTGAATCGAATTTGTCTATCATTAATTTCATCCTGAGTCCAAACACTTTTGGCTCATGACATCCGCGGGGAACGATTTATTCAAACCGTCCTCGGTTTGCAGTGATGGACCAAATTCGACTTCGAGCTACAAAATGGAAGAATTCAAGCTACTTCTGATAGGTAGCAGGGTCCTCCACGTCCGCCCAGAAGAGGCGCTGCGCTTCAGTGTTAGCCCTGCGTTCACGCCTGAGTCGAGTATGTTCGCGTGGGAGGGCTAGGATAGCAATCAACTGGTCCTGGCGTTCTTTGACGCGTGCAAGGATGTGCTCCCCGTGTTGTCCTAATTTTTCTTCGACTTCCCAGCGTCCGTTCATATCTCCCGTGGTTCGTAGAATATCTCCTAATTTGATACTCGCCCGTGGAGTGGTTACCGCGGTGTAGACAAGTATTTTTGGAGTGTTAATTATGAAGCAAGACTCCACGCGTATTTTAATGGGTTCCGCGTAGAAGTCTTCGGGGTATAGCTTCGTTACAGAGTATAGGGTGATGGGAGTGGGATGATAGGGGCTAGCATATTGGTAGCCAGGCGGTAGGGTGTCGGGCATCCATTTTTGCAGGAATTGCTGATATATGTCCAATGGATGGGCCGAAATGGGGATAGGTGAAGGTTCCCTAGGCGCGGGGTTCAGGATGGTGCTCAGCGCGAATGGGGAAGGTGTAATATGGATAGCCGAGGGAGCTGGCAAATCAGGCTCATAAGAGAGCGGATCAGAATGAGTCACGTGGACTGGCGGATACGTGTAGTAGCCTGAGTTTGGGTCGACCAAATCGCTGGCGAGAACGTGCGGGTGTGAGGGATTCATAGTAGGTTGGTTGCGAGATGAGGGTTGGGTCGAAGGATGTAAATGATTAAGCCACGCGTCCTTTGTTTATCAATATTTTGGAATCTTGGTCTCTCGGCAGACAAATTTCCAAATTGGGAACAAGGGCGGACTCGTATGGCATTGTTACAGTATAGCGAGCAGAAAGGGCTAATACTCGTGAATAATCGGCTAATATGGACTATTCGTCATGAGCGGAAGCTATTTGAGAGCTAGAATACAAAGACCTTTCTTCGACCACCTGTTCTGGTCGAAGACTAGGCTCCAGATATTGTTGAGGAATTACCAAGATGGCTGCCATCTGATGGCGAAACTCTTGGAGATTCATGAGGACGGATTTTCCGTGTTCCCGAATGCGATCCCCTACAACCCAGTGGCCGTAGACTTCCCCATTCAATTTCACAGTGTCTCCAATTTCGACATCTCGCCCAATTCTGTGGGTCACCGTGAAATAGTGGGAATGCTTAAGTTTAGCGGAGGCCACATATAGCCTAGTGGTGCAATTATGAGGTTCGTACGCCTCTAGCTGGAATGTTGGTCCGTTCCTGAACATGTCGTCGGGTTCAGTAAAGCGAGGTCGATAGGCGGATACAAGGCGAAGTTCGCCAGGTCGAGGGGTGTAGGGATTAATATCGTGTAGAACTGGTGGAGGCGACAGGGGTCGTGGGTTGAGACATTCGTCCCACGTTAGATAGCGAAGCCGAGGTGGGGTAGTGGCTGTGGCAACGCGGGGTAAGACTGGACAAGCTTCCCACTTCGCCGTCGAGCGGACTGGCGGAAGTTTAAGAGATCCAAAGTCTGGATTGGCGTAGGGATGGGTGGAAGTGAGAATGGTTTCATGACCAGGCCAGGGCGCAAGACTGTAGCTTGGAGGCGCGGTCATAGTGGGATGGAGTATGATGTGGTAGGTAACAAGCCGATTTAGGCTTACATGATCAGTGGCGTCTGCTTCTAAGGTGCCAGAATTTATTCTGACATGCTAGAGTCAGAGTCGCTGTCCGAGGTTGTCGAAGAATGTTCAGGCTCGTCTTCAGGTTCAGGGCCCATCCATCCAGATCTCATGAACCAGTGATCTCGGGTAATATACGGAAGTAGCCGAAAGGCAGCTACTGCGTTATCCTTGAACATGGTTCCGTCGAGTTCCTTCAAAATGTAAGCACCTCCCTTATTCTTGCGATGAACCTCGTAAGGACCCAAGTATCGATTCTCGGTCTTCCTATCGATGCTAACCGTCATCTCGAGTCTAGTGTTGCGCATTAGCACAAGATCGCCAGACTTGTAGTCCGACTTCTGTAGCTTATGCTTGAAGCGCTTCTCGAACTGTTGCTTAGACTTAAACCGTGATTGCCGCAGAGTTTCGGCGGCCTTGGCGATGTCCTGCGGATGTTTCTGTAGTTGCCGTACGCGTAGCGCTAATAAATCGCTAGTGCTCATTCCCGAGTAGAATCCTTCTACCAGGAATGTTGATTCGGCCAAGTCGAAAGGTAGCACAGGAAGGGTGCCGTGTAGGAGCTGGAATGGAGAATATCCCGTGACACTGCTAACTGTGATGCGGTCTGCAAAGACGGCAGCTTGCAGCATCTTGGGCCAACGCTTCAGTTTTCCGTTGCAGGCTTTAACTATGGCCTCGCGTAGCGTATAATGTCCGCGTTCCACTACTCCGTTGGCGTGTTTGTTGTAGGTGGAAATGCGAACTTGAGGAATGCGTAGTCGTTTCATGAGAATGTCGAAGGCGGCCTGAACTTCCTTGCCATTATCCGTTGTAACTTGAATGGGACATCCGTAGCGGCAGTAAAGGAAAGTCCAGAAAAACTCGGCCAACGACTGAGCGGTCTGAGCGGTCAATGCTTTTGCTTCGCAGAAGCCACTCAGGTCATCTCGAGCGGCAACGATCATGTTATACTTGCCTGATAAAGGCATGCGCATGACGTCGATGTAGATTTTGCTGAATATAGTGGTGGGGGTGGATATGGTAGGAGGGATCTCCATCTTCTTGGTGTTACGAACTTGACATTGCGGGCAGGATGCCACGTGGTGGTTAATATCGGCCCGAAGATAAGGCCAGAAGAATCGTATGCGAAGATGCTTCCACATAGTGGTGCGTCCTTTATGTCCCAGATTATCGTGAGCTTGAATGAGAACATTAAGGCGGGATTGGGGTTCTAGAATCACCACCAAAGGCGGACCAGTTCTCGTTCTTTTCCACAGTCGTCCTTCGCGTTCGAAAAACTCTGAGGCTTTCGCGATGAACCTTCGTTGCTTTTGGGGAGTTCCTAAGTCTGGCATCTCGAGTGTTCTCAAGAACTGCTGAATCTGAGTCAACTGAAGTTCTTGTCCGACTCGTCCTAGAAGGCAGGATGGCAAATTCTTAGGGTCGTACATTCGTTCGACTTCATAAGGCATCCAGGTCTGCTTGAAATATCGTGGAAATTTCCAAAGGTCTCTAAAGGCACTTTTTGCTGGACCCACAATTACGGCATTCCCGGATGCAATAGTGTCGGTTGTTATAGCAACCTCGGTATCAATAGTGTTATCCGCGTTAGGAAATTTTCCATACGAGGATAAGTTTTGATCGGCACCAATAGTACTATCCGCGTAAGGAAATTTCCCATACGGGGATGACTTTTGATCGGCCCCAATTGGCGACTTGTCGACTTGTCGAAATGTCACTTTGGGCAATTGATAGTATCCTTCTCGCTTAAATTTCGAAATTTGATCCGAGTCCAGTCCACAAATAGATTGGGTTTTAAGCGAGGTCCCGTGTAGCAAGGCCACACGATCGAGCCAACTATCATCATCGTCTTCTGCGACTTCGCCTTCACCAAGTCCTCGTCGCGAAAGCGCGTCAGGGCCTTGGAAAGCGAACAGCGGGCACATGGATGAGCTCGAAATGGAACATGATGATCCCTTGGATCCATCGGTTCACTGCAGCGTCTGGCTGCAGGTCGGGATTGTTCAAGAATCCCTTAATGAACTGGGCATCAACTTCAACTTGGAAGTTTCGAACGCCGATTATGTATAGACGCCAGCTGCGTAGCGCTCGGTATAATCCAAACAGTTCCAGCTTGGGCTGCGAGTAGCGAGATTCACGTTCACTCATGGGGACTGAACCATATCTCGCGGGACGTCGCTTGCCAAGTTCATCGTTCTGAGCCAAAATCATGCCTGTAGCGTCTCGCGAGGAATCGACTGACAGGATTACAGGATTAAGAGACTCGTAATCGATGGGTTTCAGCGCGGGGGCGCTGGCCACGAGCTTCTTTATAAAATCGAAGGCTTCTTGCCGACGTTGGTCCCAATCGAACTCAAAGTTCTTTCGGTAAAGCTCAGTGAGGGGTCTAATAATTGCAGAGTAGTTCATAATCCAGATTCGAACTGTTCCACAGAGCCCCAAGAATCGACGAACTTCTTGTGGCGTAGTAAGCGCAGGCCAATTCAGAATGGCTGAGGCTTTCTTGTCGTCAGGAACGCGCCCTTGCGGGTTGCATTTTTGACCAACAATCAGAACCTCAGGTCGACATATCTGAGTCTTGGTGCCGGAGAAGGTCCCTCCAGCGCACTTAACTTTGTGCATTATGCGATGCACGTCCTGGGCATGTTCCCAGATAAAGCGTCTGATCCCACTGTTCCCAGGTATCGTCTCAGGATTTCCATCTGGATCGAGATACTGAGTCGCAGGACCTTTGATAGGCAAGTCATCAATAAAAATATTGGCGACATGAGGGATCTCATCATGCAGGATGAATACCATGCATTTCTGAAATTCGGCGGGCGAGTTGGTAAATCCTGTGGGCATGGACGTAATTCGAAGTAAACCTAGTGGCGTCATGAAGGCTGTCATGTCGCGACTTTCTGGCTCCATTCGACGGGCGTCAAATCCCCAATACAGGTCGAAAACCGTATAACACTGTCGCCCAGCAAAGCCTTCGACAAAGTCATCCAGAATGGGCAACATTCCTGCGTCGCGTACTGTGACTTTATTCAAGGGCTGCAAATCGTGGACAATTCGCAGCTTACCGCTCTTCTTCATTACGCAAAACCAGCGAGAGCGGTAGGATGATTGACAAGGCTCATAAACTCCTGCCTCCATTTTTAGTTTGAGGACGTCAATAACCTTCGAAAGTATGCCTGGGGGAATGGGAATATTTTTGTGTTCCCAGGGCGTATGCGGTACCGTCGAGATTTTGTAAGGATTAAAGTAAGAATCCTTAAATGTCCCTCGTTCGATATCTTCGAAGGCCAGAGCTTCTTCATTTTCGCGCATAATGTGAGCGAACAATTTTTCTTCTTCGTCAGACAAAAAGCCATCTGGGTTCAACTCCAGGACCTTAAGTCTTTCCGCGGTAAGTCGTTTGGACGGTTGGAAATCCGGAGGGTGGACGGGAAGGGGAGCCAAGGTTTCCAACGGGTCCTCGGGAATTGTACGGGTTATTTCATAGTCGGGTGAAAAGGTCGTTGATACCGGCTTAATTTTTCTATCCACCCTCTTGTACATGGTAAAGGCCTGATAATTTCCTTGTGAAGCCTGTACTTCTACGGGGTAGAATATACAGTCGTCGTCTGCTTCTAAAAACCGACGATCTGACTCTAAGAATATTTTTCCTTTAAGTCGGCACTTGGTAGTTTTTGTTGTCGAGATGCCGAAAGATGCCGTTGATCCGTTGATGGCCGAACTGATCTCGGCCGACGACTTTGCCGAAGTTATTAAGGAACAACACCAGATTTCTTCTTTGAACTTAAGTCGTGGTGCACGCCCTAAGTACCGCAAAAGAAATGGCATTGCAAAAGGGGCGGTAAGCCGCATAGCTAGGTAGAATGTAAAAATGTACAAGCAAGTTATATACATCCTTGTTATGAAAACGTCAAGAGGGGGTGGTAGAATGAAGTGAGTATACGTGAAAGAATCAGGTAGAGTCCGCGAGAATCGGGCCAAGAAGTTATGTGCAGACGAGAAAAT
Source organism: Mycena vitilis (assembly GCA_029203975.1). Taxonomy (NCBI): domain Eukaryota; kingdom Fungi; phylum Basidiomycota; class Agaricomycetes; order Agaricales; family Mycenaceae; genus Mycena; species Mycena vitilis. The sequence goes on from JARGYF010000153.1 coordinate 164,869, forward strand.
ATAGTCCAAGAGAGGAGTCAGAGTGGAAAACAAGAAGTAAGATTC
>JARGYF010000154.1:0-164734 GCA_029203975.1 Mycena vitilis
GTCGCCCATCTCCCGCTCGCCGCTGATCGCCTCTCGATAGTGGACACCGTCGTCGTTCCTCCGGAAAATCCTTCCGGCGCGGTCTCAGGTGGCGGCATCGTTCCTCTCCTCCGCGACGCGATGGATACTGGTTCGTAGGGTCCTGGTGCTTCGTGGAAGTTTCGTCCGGGCTGCTTTTTCGGATTCCCGCATACTCTTGATTCGTTTCCCTTGAACTCCCCAGCCTTGCTGGGTCGAGCAGAGGTGTACCCATGTTTGATTCTCGTGCTGTCGTCTCCGTCGTCGCCTGTTGGGCCTGTATCGTATTCTGTGTCCGCGTTTGTTCGTCCTCGGTAGTTTTTGCTTTATACCGTAACCCGCAGTAGTAGTAGTATTGTTTTCTTGATGTTCCAATGAACAATGTCTTGATTTCTTCCGTGTGAACCTAAGGGAAAGAGAAGGAAAAATAAAAAAGAATTGTCCGATTTTGCCCTTCGAGCGAATTTCGACGCGTCGCGTCGCGGTCACGTGCAGCTTCAAGGAGCGCGAATTTTCGAGTGAAACTCCAATATTCGCGGTTTCTTTTAGCGCCTTGCCTAACCAAGCTCCCGTGGCGCAGGGTGCGTTCTTCCACGAATTGACCTTCAGAGACACCTTTTCGGAAGATCTAGGGTTCGATTCCTACGGGGGCATAGCTGATGTTTTTGATGGACTATTTCTCATTTCCTTTTCTTTGGCAGTCCTAATTGTGGATCTTTCTCCTTGTGATGTCGCCTCGATGGCGCAGGGTGCGTGTCTCCCTGATCGTCATTTGTATTTCTTCATCGAGGATCTGGGGTTCGATTCCCCGTCGAGGCCTACTGTTTCACCTTGTCCCTCAGGGACGAGGTGGAATGATCCCCCTTTTTTTTTCTTTTCTCTTGTAGCCGGATAGTTTAGTTGGCCCGCGAGAGCCTTTAGTCCATGTCTTGTATGTCGAGTATTTATTGAAACTCCCTTGTGAGCATCGCCGCGATGGCGCAGTGGTGCGCATCCTCTGAACTTCGCCAATAGGGTATCATTTCGGAGGACCCCGGGGTTCGACTCCCCATCGTGGCATACTGATCCTCATTAGCCCGAGCGTCCCTAAGAACGCCCGTACGTCCGTAAGATCTTCGCACGGTGGCCAATCACGGATTTTCTGAACTTTGGACTCGTCCGGAGTCCTTCCTTCGATACTGCACATGTGCCCAACGACTTTTATCTTCGGGACCGCGAAAAAGGACTTTTTCGCGTTGAATGTTCCGCCTGCGTGTCTTATACGTTGGAGAATGCGGTTTACGTTCAAGAGGTGTTCCCAGACAAATCTGCGAATACCCTTGTTTTCGGGGATGGTTTCGAAGTCTCCGTTTTCCAGAAGGTAATACGTAGTCGGTCCTTTGACGGGCGTATCGTCCACAAAGGGTTGCGTAATGTGGGGAATTTCGTCCTGGAGGATAAAGTTTACGTCTCCTTGTTGAATTTGAACGGAGTTCGTATATCCTTGGGGTAACCTGGTAAGCCTGAGAGTTCCGAAGGGTCCTTGAAAAGTCGTAAAGTCCCGGGATGCTATGTCCAGCATTCTGTGATCGAACCCAACGAATAGATCGAACATCCCGTATATGGCGCAACCTCCGAAGGATTCGGCGTAAACTTCCACGATTGGCGGGCAGCCGGCGTCTTTTACGACCACTCCGTTTAGCGGTTGTAGATTGTGGACCAGACGCAGGGCGCCGTTTGATTTAGGTACCACGAACCAATTGGAGCGATACGAGGAGCTCGAGGGTTCGTAAACGCCCGTTCTGACCTTCCCGCGTATTATTTCCACGACCTCGTCTCGTATCCCCGGTGGTATAGGAATGTTACGTTCCTGCCAAGGCGTGTGGGCAAGCACCGGAATTTTGACTGGCTCGAAATAATCTTCCCGGAAGTGTCCTCTCTCCGACTCGTCCCATGCGAAGGCCATTTCGTGATTGCGGATTACTTCATGGACCAGTCTTTCTTCATCATCCCATAGAAACCCGTCGGGGTTTACGTTCATTTCCTCCGCCCTTTGTTTGGTGTATCTTTCTCCTTCTCGGAAGGGTCCAGGCCGAGGATTCAGCACCGGCATGTCCTCCAACGGATCAGACGGGAAGTGCCGAATGACGCGAAATTCTTCCGGCAACGTCGCCGATACCGAATGCACCCTGTCGGCCATCGGCTTGTACTTTTTCTTCGGCTTCTTTTTCTTCTTCGGCTTCTCTTTTTCTTCCTCCGTTACTTCGTTTATGAAAGCGTGCGCTTTTTCGTCGTAAGTGTAGACCTGCGCCAGACAATACCCCAGGTACCGGGGCGAGATCTCCCACTGAATCGTTTGGTCATGAATAAAAACTCGTTTGCAGTCGGCTGTATTAGTGCCTATGGGGGAATATAGAAGCATAGGAGATGTGAATCGATGGAATGATAGTTCTGGGATCTTGTTTTCTCTTCCTGGAACTTCTGTCCAGGAGCGCCTTTTCTCACTAATCCGCCAGAAATTTGTCGATACCGTAGGTTTTCTTGGAGGGCTCGGCACCGGACTGCCCTCCCTCATGGAAAAACCATATCGTAATCCTCGTCCTCGACGTTGACGACGAAAGGCAAGGTTTCCGCGAGGGGTTCGGTGAAGCTGACCGACTTCGGAGGTTTTATCCGGGTAGCCACGGTTTGAACATTCCCCGTATTTGGGCAAGTTAACGTGAGCTCCTGCGAACCGTCTGTATAATCCTTGGTGTGGCATTCGGTAAATCGGAAGAAGGGCCTGCCGACCAAAATGTCGAATGGCGCGCCGTCTACCACATGGACCTGAAGGTGGAGATCTATTCCGCCAAGAGAAAATTTGAGGTTCTCTACCACCCCTGCCGTTACCGATTGATTCGAGTCGGCGGATTCCATCGTTAAGGTCTTTTCCGGGGAAAGGGAGACTCCCAGGCTTTGCCAGACGTTACGATTCATCGCCACAATTTCCGACCCTTGGTCGAGCGTGCAGGTAATTTTGTGCGTGTCGTTTACTAGCATGTCGATCACCCTTAGCGAGTCTATTGGGGATGCTGTCAAAAGAAAGGTATTGAACGTTCTTCCTTGGGAGTAGGAAAGCGTTAAAGCCTCTTTTTCCTCGAACATCCCAGATTCAACCGTGGGAAGACGTCGGGTAACGGTGTTCTCCTTATAGAACCTCCGGATGTCCGGTGAAATGGCCAATAATTCCTCGTTACTGATAGTGACCTGCGAACCCAAGGTTCGCTGAATCACTTTTTGAATCAGCTCCGGGTTTTCAATAGGCGCTTGGTATTTGAACGCGGGTTGCGGAGGAATCGTCCGGTCAGAGACTGCTGGCGGAAGCGGCCTAGGCGGGTTAGCTGCGGTTGGTCTGGGTCCGCCGGCTGGCGCCTGGTTTGTCTTCATGGCCGATTTCGGTGGCGGACCTTTCTTGACGATTTCCTCCGGCTTCCCCTTCGGTTTGGTCTGCGATTGCGCCCATACCCGAGTTTCGTCTCCGGACATATCTTCCGCCACCAAGGAGAGGCGCCCAAACGACAGGGTTTCAGCCTGCTGGCAGGTGGTATATGACATAGCCGCTACCGTGTGCGGCGGCTGATCTCTCTCGAAGGTTTGTGGCTGCTGGGCCCTCTGAGGCGGAGGCGGAGGAGGATTGTGGTTATTCCAGGACTCGATTTTCTCCATCAGGTTCCTGCCGGGCGTTCCTCGCGGAATAAATTGCCCGTTAGGTAGGACTATCTTGTTGTCCACGTTCCTGAAGCATTTTCCGTTTCGGATGAATTCGGTAACTACCGGGCATTCTCTCAGGAAATGCCCTTGAGTAGAACAAAACCCGCATTCTCCAGGCGGGAACATGCTGCCTCCTTGAATTCCGTTGTTCGGCCACTGCTGTCGCGGACCGTACCCTTGGCCTTGTGGGTATCCGTTGTTACGAGGGTGGTACCCAGCGTCCCTCGGGGGATATCCTCCGTTCGGCTGATGGTACCCTTCGTTCCTCTGAGGGTACCCGTTATCTCTTCCACCATAGGGCCCGTTATACTGTCCTCCCTGCCTATCAGGGGGTGGGTAAGCCGGCTGCGGGGGAGGCGCGTTTTCTAGTGCCGTAGCTTGGAAAACAGGATAAGCTGGTCTTGCTGGAATAACGTTTCTCTGGTGTACTGCGGCCGTGAGGGACTGCATGTCCACGCGGTACTGTTGATTGAACTTGGCCATGGTATCATTGAGCTCTACGATCTCCTTCTTTATCGTGACTGTCTCCAAGGGATCGTCGGCGAACTTTGGTCCATCCAGGATATATTCTCCGGCTTCCACCATGTCGATTATTTTGAATGGAACGTCGCTGACGTGATTGGGTTGAGTTATCTGGAGTCGCCGATAAACTTTCCGCGGAAGTCCTCATTGATTCCCTTGGGGAATTCCCGTCGGGTTTCTAGTTCCGTCAACTTTCCCTCCTTGATGAGGTGATTGCCGATAGTTTGGAACCGACGATGGTATTCGGACAAATCTTCCTTCGAGGTTATTTTCTTCGACGCTCGTGCAGTAACGAACTTGTCCAAGTCGTTTATGGTGAACATTTTGTGGCCGTCCGCTCCGGGATATAATTTCTCCACCTCCTTCTTGAAGGCGTCCCAGGTGGACCCGTCTTTGGCGCACCCGGTCCAGAGTAGTTCATCGTCATATTCGATATATCGGCACGCCGCCTTTATCTTGTCTTTATCCGTGGTTCTTTCACAGGACTCGGTTACTTCTTCGACGTCCTCCCAGTACCGTTTAAGGTTTTTCGCCGTTCCATCGAAGGAAGGCGCTCCTCGGGCAGTTCGTCCGGGTAACATTTTTGCCATGGTTTCTTCGGGGATAACTTCGGGTGTTTGCGAAGTTGTTAAGTTCGATTCGGTCGAGATTGTGATCGAGGATTCGGAAGTGATGGGAAGTGAGTCGGGTATTGTTTCCGGGGATAGAGACGTTGGTTCGGGGTTAGGGGAGGAATGTGCTGAAGTCAAGGGGGAGTCGCTGACGTCTGGCTCCTGTACGATCGGAGTGAGGGTGCTCGTGGAAGCAGCTGCTGTTGGATCGTTCTGTGCGAGAGTGATCTCTTGGAATATATTCCTGCTGTTCGAATTCCTGGTTTTCCGGGGAGGCGTTTTGGATAACGCGCTCTGCCTGGCAGCGTCTAGGTTCCGTTTCCTTCTAAAATCCACGATAAAAACCCCCTGCGGTGGTCACCAGTTGTAATGCAGACCGCGGTGTAGCTATTGGAGGGTTGTGCGACTTTCCTCTTCAATAACGACGTGCTCGGCCTCTGGGGATTTTATATAGTGTGATTATAGTAGGGAATTCTGGTTTAGACTAATGCCTCGTGAAGTGTGTGTGTGTGTGTGTGGGGTGCCAAGAGAAGGCTGGATTGTGTGTGTGTGGGGGAAGGGCTCCTTGGAAGATGTTTCCAGGTAGCTCTATATCGTTAAATCCGGGCGGTCGGTCGTTGCTTGCGACTCGGAACGTTCCTGGAAATTATATCCGTGATACTGATTTCGTTCTTCTTGTATCGGCCTGTGTTAGCTATTGAATAGTTAGAATGAGAATACTTGTTTCCTTCGTCCTAGAATTCCTATCAGGGTCTCCTAGTCTCCTGGATCCCGTAGCTCTCGCTCGCTATCTCTTCCGCGCTTCTCCCCTGTTGAACGTGCGCTGATTCGATGGCTTGGTAAAACCCGTAGGAGGTACCGCGATAGTCTACGACGACGCCTGAGTCTCGATTATTCGGTGGTGCGGGCGGCGGTTTATCCGTGATGATTTCTGGTACAAATCGCCCTCGTCTTGTCTTCTACACGGCGTGATGCCTGCGAAGGTAGTGTCGATTATGATGATTTGCTGGCGTTTAGACTTGGGATGCCTGTGATGGGGGCACCTTGCAGAAGGGGGTATGAGAGTAAAGTGGCCCGGTGAGGGACAAGTGAGAGTGGTCAAATGCGTGAACGAGGACTGAATTACTTGTGGGGGTACAAGTGGGGGAGGGAACGAAGCCCAGTAATTGACTGACTACCTCCTACTTTCGCTTCTCCTTTTATATCCCTCTATCCTTGCCTCGAGGCGCCTCTCGTGCCTGGAAACGCCTTGTAGCACGCGGTGCTGAGGGTTTCTGGGAACAGGTAGCTGCCTGGAAGTTTTGGCCGGACGGTTATTAGGTGATTTGATAGCTGGAGGATTCGTCCGAAGACGGTATTTGATATTTTCCTTGGTTTGCCGAGAGTGCGCCATGTGGAGCGCTTTCCGTCCATTTTGTCCGGGGAAGTATTACGGTATAATTAGGTGCGAGGGCGGGGTGAGGCGCTGCGGGACCGCGTGGAGGCGTCATTCATGGGAAAAACGTGTTTCGTCGCGCAGTAGGGGTGGTGGTAAGTTCGTCCAGGTAGCTTTGGTACGCTGCGATTCGGCTGGTGGGGCTCGGTTTGTAGGTTTCGGGGGAAGTACCGTCTGCGGGATCTCGAGGAGCGAGAAGGAGGGGAACGGCGTCCTGTGCGAGTAGCGAACGTCTGCACCTTGTTTCCGGGGGTGTATAGTGCTTTGTTGAGTGTCTGGACGATTTGTCCTGAATGCGGTATCCACGTTTCCTAATCGAGCGTGTTCCGGTAAGTGTCTTCTTCAGCTTCGTTTGGAGGGGCCATGAGGCGGTGTGCAGGGCGTAGCACCAACACCAGCCTCACAGCGCGTTTCTTCGGAAGTCGTTGCTGGTGTATTCCTGTTTCTGGAAGCCCAGGTAAGCGCTGCTTTTCCAGATTCTTGTCGGGGGTTCCTTACTTCGTTCCCCCGAGATGCATTCTTCGACTGGCGGGTGGCGTGCTTCGACAGCAGCGTGTCGTTGCCCAGCGTCGTCGTAGTTCGTCGGGTTGTGTCGTGGCAGAATGCCACGTCCGGGCTCATCCGAACCAGTCCCGTGACCGGGATGATCGGACTTTGCGTCCGGTGTCCCACGCCCGGGCTAATCCGACTCCGTCCCGTGATCGGGTTGATCGGACTTCGCATCCGTTGGTTCCCACTTCCTTCTACCTCGTCTTGTTGTCCGTTCGCGAGACTCCCGGGGGAACATTGGCTGTGTTCCACAGCCAGAGGCATGTTTGGGCGGCTTTCTGCCAAAACATGTCCGTGTTTCGGGGTAAATTCAGCAGCCTTCTTCGGGTTTAGGGTCGTTATTGATAAAGATTTCGTTAGGTCTTCCGGGCGCGTCCAGGGGAATGGATTGAAATTCCAGCGGGTTGGCAGCTCCCCTTTGGGGATTTCCTTGTCGCATGTCAACATGTGGATGACCGGATTTCCCGATTCCAAGGCAATTTGCCGAATGGAGTCGTACGGAATTGCCAATAGCTCGTATCTTGGTTGACGAGTGTCCTGATCTTTGAAGACAAGGTATGTTCCTTCCTCCCGTTCATCAATAGTCACCATATTTCCTCTTTGCCACGGCCTTCCCAGCAGTAATTCGAACGGGGCTTGATGCGAGACCCACAAATCGGTGCTAGTCAGTACGCCACCGCAGTTAAGTTCTGCGCCATGAATGTATCCACGCAATTGGCCTTTGCCGCCATTCGCGTCATTCATGTTTGTGACATATGTCATGTCCACCGGCCGCTGGATTTTCAAGGCCGCCACGTCTGCCCTGACCACGTCCAATTGAGAACCGGTGTCGATGATGGCAGAAATTATGTGGCCTCGACTTTCGACGTCGATTTTAATCAAAACGCCTTCAGTCCGAGGCCAATTCCATTGTGCCACAAGTGGGTTGTCCTGGCTCCGTCCCAGAAGTACAGCTTTGACATTTTTCAGGCGGATGGTGTCCATGATGCCATTGCGAATGTCCTTTGAAGCCACGAAAGCTTCTCGCACCGTCATTGGGATAGTGAGGTCGAGGATACGTTCGATGATGTTTGGGATGTGTACCGTAGACTGAATTTCTGAGTGTCGTCCCACAGCATTTTTGGAATTCGACTCTTCTTGACGTTTCGGCCCGTGATCCGCGGTGAGTTTGACAGCGCCTGTTTGACGTGAACTGTCCATTCCGGTTTGACGTGAACTGTCCGTCCGTGACGTAAGTTCCAAATCCGGCATCTCCACATCTTCTCGAGGCTGACGTGCGTCTACCGGAGTGATCTCCGGGAGCAAGTCCTTCGCTTGACGTGGTACGTCATCCCTTCGGCGAACCGTCTCTTTTGGGGCTGCTGCTGCCTTAACAGGACCGGCTTCATTCTTCTGCCGTTCCCGTCGGGGCAACATCACCCCATCAAAGACCTCTTTGCGGGCCGCTTTAGAACTCGGCATCGTCCGCTCCGCGGCGTTAACCTCGTTGTCCGCGGGGTCGATGCTAGGCTGTGGTTCTGGTACTGTCAAGTACACCTCGCCCTGGTCGGCAAAGTCTTCAGTGTCGCTGATGTCGCTGATGTCGCTCCGCATGACATACCAGTGCGCATCAAGCTCCTGATCGCTGTCGGTGTCATACGTTGCTGACTCCATTTCAGTGCTGTCGGCATTGGCGGAGTAGTTCTCGGCATACGCCAATGAATTCATAACGGCCTGCAGATCCCGCGTATCCTTGAGCGGCCGGCGGTCCGTCGTTTGGAACATGACGCGTGGTGCTGAAATGCGACGCGCGGCTTGCGCCAGACTCTCGCCCTGCATGCGTCGAATAAATGTGCCATCCTTCATGCGTAGGCGGCGCGTTTCTTGATCGACAGCGATGATATTCTTCGACAGCAGGTCTTGTACCTCGGGGCATTCACCAACGCGGTGTCCATCAGTTCCACACCCATAACATCCTGTAGGGCCTTGTGCGCCCAAGGGAATATTATTTGGGTAGGTTGAGGGTCCCGCAGCTCCCGCCGAGTTACCAGTAGTACTGGTAACTGGATTCTTGGGCGGAGCAGTCTTGGCATATCCCTTGTTCGAGTCTGTCCAAGGCTGTGCGAGGCGAGGGGGCTGTACACATTTGGCGGCTATCCCCGTCCTGTCAAGCGTAAGCACCTGATAGTAGACAGGGGCGTACTCCGGATCCGTGATGGACATTTTGTTGAGCTGCCGGATGAGGCTAGTGACTTCCTCGGCAGTGCCAGTAGTCTGTAGCGTGCGAGTTTTGCTGGATATGGCGGGCGCGGCGGACACTTTCTTCTTTTTCTTCTTTTCCTTCTCCTTCTTAGCGTGCGCCTTTGCCCGATGTTTCCGACGGTAGGTCTCATAATCCGAGTCGTCACTGTCATCTGACTCCTCGTCTGATTCCATGTCGGTGGTGCCGCTGTCCAGGTCAACTCCGTAGTCCGCGGCGTTAATGACCATAGCCTCGGCCCGGTTGCGACGGAAGTACCACTCGGCCGCGATGTTGATCTCGTTCACAGAATATTGTCGGTGGATATTACGCATAGGATTAAGCTGGTTGATCCTCTGCTCCAGGGTACGACGTAGATCCAACTCGATTCCGAGCCAGAAATAAACATCATAATTCACTTGCGTGATGTGTCCCTGATGAAGCAGAGTTCCAGCCATCGTCTTGTATTTGCGGTAATATTTCTTCCACTGCGACAAATTCTGGAAGGGCCGGCTCTTTGTGCGGAGGGTGTAGGTCGCCACGTCACTGGGTTTGTACCTGGAAGTTGCCCGGTCTACGTCATAGCTCTGGAGGATCTCATGACGTAGTTTGGGCCACCTCTGCTGATAGAAATATTTCGAGGCGCGGATGAAACCTTGCACGTCTGGGGAGCAATAATCCAGGATCAGCTTGCACTGATCCTCGGGATCATTGACGTGAAATTTCACCAGCAGCCTGTCGTAATGGGCGATGAAATATTCCACCTCGGAGTGATGGCCGCGGAATGTCTTGGGCGCGTCCCTGCTTCCTCGCAAGGGCATGTCCAGGATGGTGCGTGTGTTACCGGCCCCAAACACAGGAATGTTGCTCTTCATGCGCGGGGAACGATATTGTTGTGACTCCGAGGAGGAGGTCTCGTCCTCGGAGTCCGAGGTGTAGCCGGCTGGCATAAAATTCCCATCCGAGTCTCCCATGAGGTCCGGCATCTCTCTTGACTTTTCTTGAGCACGGGACGGGGAGCCTAGGTTCGGGAAAGGGAGGTTGGTGTCGCGGGGCGGATTTACAAACTGCGTTGATAGTGGCGGCGCAGGTGTATATCCGGATCCGGCAGGAGGCTGTGGCAGCTCCCTGTGGCGACTGGATGAAGCGTAAGAATGCGGGGCATCCACAAGGACAGAGTCGTTGTGTTTGTGATGCATGATCGGTGGTGAGGGAAGCGGTGAGTGCGGGTGTAGCTGAATGTTGGAAAGCTCGGCTGGAGACGTAACAGTTGGAAATAATTTCCCCCTGCGGTGGTCACCAATGATGTCAAGCGTATATTTTGTTATACCTGAGGTCCACCGGGAATGACGTTATCCAGGTGTTTCCCAGTTGTTCGTATTTCCAACTGTCACGTCGAGTTGTTCAGAAAATCCGAAGAAGACGGAGTTTCCAAATAAGGCAACTGGCGAAGTCGGAAGGACGGCGGAGCAGAGAATGCGCAAAGGAGGGTCACGAGCCCAAGAACTTTACGAGGCGCAGAGTAGGGTCACGAGCCCAAGAACTTTGCGGAGGCACGGACGAGTAAAACCAATTTACTCGGCTGCGCAGACGGAGGTGCGGGCAAGTAAACCAATTACTTGACAACACGGACGGAGGTGCGGGCAAGTAAACCAATTACTTGAACACACAGACGTAGGACTGGACCTGTAAAACCAATTTACGGGCACAGTCGGCGGAAATCGTAGGCTGAGAAGACTCGTAAAACCAATTTACGAATCTAGTCGGCGGCGTAAACTTGAGTCGAGACTGTAAAACCAATTTACAGGATCGACTAGACGTGGGTGGCGCAAATACTGTCGGAGTACTTGGCCGGTAGCGCGCGGAAGAACGTAGGCAGAAGAAGATTGCGAGCTAGTAATCCTATTCTGTTGGGTACCTAATCAGTACGAAATAGGGCTCTATTTATACATTTTTGAAGGTGGCTATGTACACTAGAATGTTCCATGTCCGTGGCGGCTCCGCAGCAATCCGCAGTTCCAAAATATGACTCACACAGAGTCTAGCCAAGTCCAGAACCGAGTCCATGCCTTATTAGGGCAAGATTCGCAGGACGTGAGTCATGAGGGCTGCGCATCCTGTCAATTCGTCATGTGTCGCGGGGCAGGCTATACGTGACCTATGCCGGGCTGTGTTGCAGTGCCTTGCACAGGCCAGGTGTTTGACAGCTGCCAGACCGAAATGCTGTTCCGCCGTGTTTGACCATTTCTGGACGTGTCATTTTTCCTGAGCATCAAATTGCTTTGACTCGAAACATTTTCGAGTCATGACAACGTCGAGGTCGTTCGGATCGAAGTTCGCGTCATCCTTCACCGCTGCGGCAACGGTCGAGCCGGACACCACGGCGCCCGTAGCGGCCTGCATGAGGCGAAATTCACCGAAGCGAAGGCCGTACACCAACAAGACCCTGGTGGTAGCAGCTTGTAGTAGGTCGGCCACGATGAGGGCTGCCTGTGGTGACGCGGCAGCAAAGCGCAAGCTGTCTGCCAGCTCAAGATCTCTCAAAATTTGTAACCCGATTTCTGCGGGCACGGAAAACATTGAGGCGCGAGCTCCTACCGCGGCTTCAGAACATGGTCCTGAGGCAGCGGGCATCTCACCTGAAAGTACCCCGGCGTCATCTTCGTCTCCGCTACTGGATTCCGGCTCAGCATCCTCGTCAATGTTGTAGCCCATTTCGCGCAGAAAGTCGTAGTAGACGCTGCGTTGGACTGCCGTGCTTCAGTGTACGGCCCAGTCAAGCAACGAACCGCGTACCGGGACCAGCGACGCCGCCGGTGTAGTCTTCCAGATATGCGACCTCCTCGTCGCACCCATCGTCTTTCAAGAAGTCGAGATAGCGAGCCACGCGCCGGTACATCTTTCTCGACGCCATGGCCGTCCAAAAAAGCTGTTCGGCATTCATCGTAGACATAACTACACGGGAGCGCCTTCCCATCGGCGTCGTCAACAGAAAGCGAAACGCTGCCGTCCATGCTTCATAAGAGAGGTACTTCACTAGGCAAGTTGTTAGTAAGGTGTTGACCAGAATATATGTGAATTACTGAGGGAGCGCCGCACTGGATAGAGGGTGAGGGGTGAAGAAGCGGAGCCAGGGGTCGAACCGAAGACCGAATCATAGGAGGTCTGCTGGCTTCAAGGCATGTTCGCCCACACAACGAGCGGCGCACCTTATCCACAAGTGCAATGGACAAAAGCCGTAATCGTATCGCCACACGCTTGCTAAGCGCGCGACGCGCGCCTACCGGCCATACATTTTCCCGCCGCGTAGTTGAGCCAACAAGTTACAATGTATTTCGACGTGAGCGACCTTTCAGCCAATTAGCATACGCTCCAATACCCTTTCGGACGCCACTGCCTTGTGATCAACGCCGGAGGCATAGTAGTACCACAAGGTCTTCGCCACTTCCGCCCTGTCAACGGCGGCATCGTAGGCGCCCAACCCTGGTCCATTCTTGACTACTGTCAGAGGTCCGTTCACTCGACAGCCGAAGATCGCGCTAGCGAAGTCGTTCACCGGAAGATCGATCTTCATGGACCCGTAAACTTCGTAGTACCATCCGACGGTGTCCCTGTTGCTTTCATACAAGGGACCCAACACGACGGGCTGCGGGCAGGCTTGAGCTTCATTTCGCCGACAGAACGCACCTCCTACCTCGTCGTCATTCATAAACTCAGCAATTTTGGTCTGGCCAACTATGCTTCCTAGTCCAACGATGTGATCGACCTCGATGGTGCTCGTCAGGGCAGCGCGACTGGTTGCGCGCACCGCAGCCACAGTTGCGACATTAGCTTGCCTGTGGTTGCGGAAGTTGCGCAAGCGCTGTGGGAGTCCTTAACAATATTTACGTCTCCGGCCTTTAAGAACGCACCTTGTCGCTAATGCGCCATCCGACGAGTTCAGTACCCGCCAAGGTTCTCAATGCAGGAATGCTCAGGTCCTGATGGTCGTGCATCCAGTTCACAAGCTCTTTGTTGGTCGGTTCCCGTGTCATGGATGAGAGGAAGAAGGGGAATATAGATTGGCAATGAAGTGGTAAGACATGCTTAGGAGAAGTTTAAGGGGTATATATGAGCACCACCAGCTAGACTAAATGGCGAAATCTGCGACTGCGGTATGCGCCGTTTCGATCCCTGGAACGGCGCTCAGCATACGGAGAATTATTGTCAGACGGGAAATTACCCATAGCGTCCTTGACTTTGTATATGGCCTGCAGGTCGAAGAAGGCCTGCCAGCGGTCCATCGCGCGCTTCTTGCCTTTGGTGTCGGACCCTCCTTCCTGCCTGACGGGGAAGCGTCCGATCCTGACCTCGAGCACGACGATATCGCGGATGGCGAGCTGGCCGACGTGAAGCTGCTGCAAGAGTGTTTTGTCGCGAAGAGCAGTACGCGCGTCGTACACGGCCTTGAATTCATGTGTCGTAGCGGGTTGGCCTTTCGCAGCCCTGGTATTCATCCAGCGTGAGGCCTTGATTTGGGAAGGGCCAAATTGTGCTCCGACTGTAGAAAGATCAGCGATTCAGATCACGATTGCGCGAAGACGGATGTCTCACAGGAATTCGCGGGGCGACAGAGCTCGTTGAGAAGGGTCTTGCAATAATCAGGAATACTGTCCTTCATCGGCTGGACACTGATCGCAGGGCGAGCAGCAGGCATCCCTTCGGAATCTGCCCACCACTGAGCCGCAATCTCGCCCGCGACCCAGAAATTGAGGGGTGTCGAGGAGCCGGCGACGCAAAGCGTATTAGATTGGTCATCGAATGCCGAGGGAATCCCCCAATCCTTGTCGTTGGGGGCGCGATCTATGCTGTAGGTGTGGCGGGCTTCATCGGCCCACATCAAGAGAACACGTAAGCGCCTGTGATTCTGTCAGCGGAAAGGTCTTGCGTCGGGCTCAAAACCACGTACTTGAGTTCTCCCAGAGCCCACCGGCGGACGCGAGCAATCGAAACTCCCAGCTGGACGAGCTCTTCAAGAATTCGGGCCTTCTTACTGTTAGTTACAAGCCCCGTTTGCGATGTCAAGCGTATAATTGGTTATACACGTGGTCCTCTGGGAATGACTTTATCCGAGAGTTTCACGCAAGGTTCGAATTTCCCAAGGGTGTCAAGAATATCGCTAGAATACCTCGAAATGCGAAGGCGAGTCTGGCGGTAAAATCGACGGAGGCGGAGGTCGGTGAGTGAGGAGCTTGGAGTGCGGCGGAGTAGAAGCAAGCAAACTTGTATAAACGGACTAACAAGTGTGCTCGAGGGAATTTTCAGATATCGACTAGGCTCTCGTCCAAGGTTGCGATAACACGAGGATTGGGTGGTGAGAATAATGCTTCGTCGAACAAAGAAAATGCGAAGGGGCAGACGATAGAAAGAGTATACAAGCGGACGAGTTCCACAAGCGTACTCAAAGGACGGCGGCGTAGGGGTAGAATATACGTGCGACGGATCACAGATATATTCCAAGACGTAGACGTAAACGTAGGTGCCTTAGAAAAATACTCACTTAGTATTCGACTGAGACAGCGGCGGCGGCGTAGACGTAGGCGGAGGCGTAGGTAGATTAAACAAGTAAACGGTTTACCAGTTCAATCAAGACGTAGACGGGTGAGGTTACAAATATCCGGTTGATACTTATAATCTCAAAACGGGGCACTTAGACAGTAACTGTACTGAAGAAGTGCAAAGCGGAGTGCGTAAAATGTAAATTCGTATGTAGCGGGTAGCTTGCTTTTTACAGGTAGAACAGGGCTCTATTTATACTACTGACTACGGTTGTTGACTCTTATTTGGTTCTTACCAGATCCTTCCACTGATGGCATCATTGTTCCATTTTGTTCCAGAAGATTCCAGGGCGTGTTTGTCATTGTTTCTAACGGATGGCTTCGGCATTTCGGGTTCACGACCTCGGCTTCTATTGTCCTTGGTCGCGAAAGTGCGTTTCGTAGTTTCGTCAATTCTAACCATTTTTACTAAAGCGAATTTTTCTATCACCAACTTCATTCTGAGTCCAAACACTTTTGGCTCATGACATCCGCGGGGAACGATTTATTCAAACCGTCCTCGGTTTACAGTGATAGACAAAATTCATCTTCTAGTTACAAAATGGGGGGGTTAATTACATCTTTACGGTTTGTCTCTTTGTTATATACCGAGCCGACGGAGGGGAGACGGGACCGGAGTCGGCCGAGGGATCGGCCGAGAGGAAGACCGGAGGTGTCGGAGATATATGTGAACGCCACAGAGGAGCTGGGCGCACAACTACCTGGTTGACCCGAGACAAGGAGGACAGGAGTATAGTTCGGTTCGGAGACCGGAAGCGAAGCGACTCAGTTACTTGCGGAGGGAATGCGAAGCAACGTTAATAATCAAACTGACGAATACAAAGATAGACTATGGTATTTATACTGGGAAGGTTATTATGTATACATATGTGGATATCAATGATGGTCCAAGCGCAACAATAGCGATTGACCCGAAAAGGAAACCAGGGAGAAACATGAGGTTAAACAATAAGAAAGAAGACGGATAAACGGGAGACGCTCAGTCAGCTCCGGTGAGTGATAACCCGTGAAGGAACACGAGGATTGCCGGAGAAAGATGTGGAGTCTCCGTCGGCCGAGCCCGGCGGAGCCGGCCGTCGGCCGAGGGCCGAGGGTTCCGTGCACGGATATAACAGTATCCCCCTCTTGCGTTCCTTGCCCACGAGGAACAGTCGGGGCATCGGAGGTCGCACAGGGTGATGACCGGAAGCATGCCGAGGAAAAATGATGGTCGGCGTGGCGGATCAAATGATGGCACGTGAACCTATATATATGGTCGCGTGAAAAAGACCATCCCATCTCAAACCACCATGTCGTCTTCCAGCTCGCCCGCTCCGACCACCGAACGCAAAGGCCGCCGCGAGCGGAGCCTGTCGCCCGAGTCGAAGGCGAGGGCGGAGAGGAAAGAGAAGAAGAAAAGGCGTGAGGAGCGCGAACGCCGTATTCGCCAGGAGGTCATGGACCAGATGGCGAAGCAGCACGCCAAGGACACGGCGGCGCTTACGGCGGCTTTCGCCGAGTCGCTGAAGGGTGATGCTCCGACGAGCCGCGCCCCGAAGGGAAAAGGACGGATGGAGGGGCCCAGTCGTCTTCCGATGTCGTCGGAGGACTCCGAGTCCGACGCCCGCCGATCCGTATCTCCGGTGGTGAAGAAGGAGAAAACGGAGAGGAAGGAGGAGAAGAAGCGGAAGCTGATCGTTCCGCCCGAAGGTGCGTAGCAGTTCGGCCGTGGATTCCGGAGCTGACGAATGGTGAATAGTCTGCGCGGAATGCCAGAAGCGTGACGAGGCCTGCCGCCTCGAGCCCGGAAAGCGTCAGTGCCTCCGGTGCTCGCAGCGGAAGGTCAAGTGTTCGCTGATTCCGGCCGAGCCGCGTCGGGTGACCAAGCGGAGCGGGAGGGAGGCGTTCGACGCCGACTCGGACGAGGAGCCGGTTCGGAAGAAGAAGAAGAAGGTGTCGTCGAAGAAGACCATTCCTTCGGAGGAGGATTCCGACGTCGAGGAGATTCCGCGCCCGAACCGAGCCGACGATCTTCAGGCTCGGATGGCGGAGTTGGAGTGGATGGGGTTCGATCAGAGCCGCACCATCATGAAGATGCGGAGGGAGCGTCGCCGCGATCGGACCCAATTCCGGGCGCTAGTGGAGACCTTGGGGCACAAGATGGGAGCCCCCGGCCGTTCGGATTCCGGAACGGCCGCACAAGGTCACCAGCGGGCGCTCGGGTTCCTCGCTCGGCTCGATCGGGAGTTATCTCCGATCGGGACCGATGTTTTGTCGCGCCGGCTGATGTTCGACGCACCGGCCGAAGAAGGGGCCGAGGCGTTGCCCGCGCCGCAGCCGGCGTCGCAGGTGGTAAAGACGGAGAGGACGAAATGGCCGGCCAACTTCCGGAAGATGAAGCCGGAGGAGATGGCCGCGTCGTCGGCCGCCGGTCCGCCGAAGCCCGAGGGTTCGGGCAACGGCGCCAAGGCCGTCGACAAGTCGCCCGCGGAGGCGATCCGGAAGCCTGCCGGATCGTCCAGTTCGGATGACGACTCCGACGACGATACCGAGTCGGAGGCGCCACCTCCGAAGAAGCGAGCGCGCCCGGCGGAGCCGAAGGAGGAGGAAGACGGGAAGGGGAAAAGAAGTGCGTCGGCGGAGGAGAAGGGAGAGGTCGGAATAGGACCGGCCAACAAGCCGTCCACCGACTGAAATGGACATCCGCGTGCCCCGCGTAATGAGGGCTTTTTATTTTGTATTTGTATTTTGTTGTTTTTCTTGAAAAATCGTGTCGGCCGATCGGAAAGTCGTAAGAATAAGATAAAACGGAAGTAAGAGATTAATAGTCCGGACCGGGCTTTTTTGGGTACTTCCGATGGAAGTTATCGATGTGATCCGGAGCATCGACGTCGTCGGCTCCGACCCAAGTATACTGCTCGTCAGTGTTCTCGTAGCCGAGCCATTCCACCAGGTACCGGAGCGGAACCTTCTTGAAGCGACGATCGAGTTTCGAGTCAACGATTTGCTTGACCTCATAATGAGGATCACCGTCGTCATCGATCTCAACCGCGGCCGGAGGTTCGTCCTCCCGGTCGGGGAACGGGTTCGGGAAATGAGGCTCGAGCTGCGAGACGTGGAAAACAGGGTGAATCTGCCGGAGGTTCTGCGGAAGTCGGAGGGTATAGGACGCAGCCGAGGGTTTCGCAATGATGTCGTACGGCCCGAGCGCCGTCTCCGAGAACTTCGGAGTCGGCCGAGTCGTCTTGATGTACTTGGTCGTTACGAACGCCTGCTCGCCGACTTGCATCTTCGGATCCGGAGACCGGACCTTGTCCGCCGTCTCCTTATACCGTTCTTGGGCGAAGATGAGTTGTTCCCGGAGGAACTGATGCAAGTCTTGAAGGTCGACAGCGTAATCCTTGGCGTACATGTTAGCGACATCACGCTCCGGATGAATGGTAATTGCCGGATTGTATCCCTTGTTCGCGAAGAACGGAGAGATCCCGGTCGAAGCGTTCGGCGAGTTGTTGAGCGCGAACTCTCCGAGCGGAAGCAACTCGTGCCAGTTGTCCTGCTGGTACGAAGTATACATTCGGATGTACTGCTCGATGGTCTGATTCATCCGCTCGGTCTGCCCGTCGGCCGAGGGATGATATCCGGAGGTATAATGGATCTCCATGTCGAGGAGGGTTCCGAGGGACCGGAAGAAAGCGGAGATAAACTCGGAGCCTCGGTCGCACGTAACGTGCGACGGAACTCCGTGTTTGGAGAAGACGTGAATGAGGAAGAGTCGGGCGAGCTCGGGCGAGTCGATGTGCGTATCGCACGGAATGAGGATGACTTGCTTCGAAGCTCGGTCGACGATAACGAGAACGGTGTCGTAGATGCCGGACATGGGAAGTTGCTCGATGAAGTCCATGGAGATGGAGTCCCAGGGGCGGAGCGGAACCGGAAGAGGCTTCAGCAGTCCGTAGGGCCGGTGCCGAGGCTTCTTGTTGCGCTTGCAAAGAATGCAGGAGCGGCAGTAGTCCCGGACGAAGGTTCGGATCTCGGGCCAGACGTAGTCGCGTCGTATGAGTGCGAGCGTCCGATTCTGACCGAAATGACCGGAGAGCTTATGATCGTGCAGATATTGACAAACACGTACTCGTAAACCTTCGGAGGTACCGGAGACCAACGGAACGTAAATCCGTCCGTCTAGCCGGAGGAGTCCGGAGACATCGGTAGTCCAGCGCGAGTCGCCGGCAGCGGCGGCGGAAAGGCCGACCACGGCGGCGGGGTCTTCGGAGAGGTGTTCCGAGATATCGGAGTGGAGCTTGTCGAAATCGGCGATTACCGAAGCTCGGAGAACAACCTCCTCGAGGAAAGTGGCTCGGAGCGACGCAGAGAGTTGATCTTGGGTGAAAATCGGGCGGAAATTTTGCGGATTCACCCGAGCGTAGGTACTATCCCCCTCTTTAGGGTAGACGTCCCATCGTCTAGTCAAAGCGTCGGGTTTACCTCCGAGTTTACCCGGCCGAAACCGGATTACCATATTGAAATGGCAGAGGTATTCGGACCACCTGACTTGGCGACGCGTAAGGACTTTCGTCGTCGCAAAGTACTCCAGGTTTTTGTGGTCCGTGACAACGTCGACAGGAAGAGTAGAGCCCTCGAGATAGTGACGCCAAGTTCCGAAAGCGTCAAAGATAGCGAGGAGCTCCTTGTCGTGCGTGTCGTAGTTGAGCTCGGCCGGACCGAGCGTCCGAGACCGGAACGCAACCGGATGGATTTCACCGTCGTCGCCCTCGATGGAGAGAATGGCGGCGGTGGCGTAATCGGAAGCATCCGTTTCGACAGTAATCTGCCGACCCGGAACCCAATGGTGAAGTACCGGGGCTTCCGTGAACGCCCGCTTGAGAGTGTCGAAGGCTTCCTGGCATTCGTCGGACCAGGCCCACCGGACGTTGGATCGGGTGAGGCGGGTCAGAGGAATGCAGATGCCGGAGTAGTTGAAGATGAATCGGCGATAGAAATTGGCGAAGCCGAGGAAGGACTGAACGTCCCGAACCTTCCGAGGCGTCGGCCAGTCCATGATCGCGGAGATCTTGTCCGGAGCCATGCGGAAACCGTCGGGCGAAAGAATGTAGCCGAGGTATTCGCATGTGGTGACGCTAAACTCGCACTTAGAGAGCTTGCAGAACAGACCGTTCGCCCGAAGCCGCCGGAGCACTTCCCGAACCTGCTCCGAATGCTTGGACGGATCGTCGGAGTAGATGAGGATATCATCCAAATAAACAACGACGTTAACGTCCAAGAGGTCGGCAAAGATGGTGTTCAGGAAACGCTGGAAAGCGGCCGGAGCATTGGTGAGGCCCTCGGGAACTACCCGGAACTGGTAGGACCCGTAGCGAGTGCGGAAGGCGGTCTTCGGCTCGTCGCCTTCGGCGACCCGGAGAAGATGGTAGGCGTGCCGGAGATCGAGCTTGGTATAAACCCTTGCCCTTCCGGGTGCGTCGAGGAGATCCGAGATCAGAGGAAGGGGATAACTGTCCTTCTTCGTGATCCGGTTCAATCCACGGTAATCGACGCAAAGCCGGAGAGAGCCGTCCTTCTTCTTGGCGAAGAGAATCGGAGCTCCGTGACTAGACCGAGACGGGTAAATGAACCCCGCCTTCAGGTTCTCGTCAATGAACTTCCGAAGAGCGGAAAGCTCCGTTTCCGAGAGGGAGTAGACGTGACCGATCGGAGGAACTTCACCGCCTTCGGTCTCGATCTTGAGGTCAAACTCGCGATGAGGCGGAAGGTTGTACGCCTCCTTTTCGGAGAAGACGTCGGCGAAATCGTGATACTCCGAAGGGATCCCGGAAAGGTCGGGTGCCTCGGAGGAGGCGCCCCGAGCCCGGAGATCGTCCAGGGCACAAGCGCGAAGAGTGTATTGGACAGCATCCTTGTCCTTGATGATGAAGGAGTAAGCGGCAGCGGAAACAAGCGACACAGGTGGGGGCGTAGAGAATGGACGAGGCATCGGAGCCTCGGAGGGAATCGGAAGACCCGGCGGAGCCGAAGCAACCGATGGGTCCGGAAGCGAACTCGGAATCTCAACCGGAAACGGGAGAGGTTCGGAGGGCTCCGGAGCGATGTCCATAGAAGGACCGGGAGTGTCCATAGAAGGACCGGGAACGTCCATAGAAGGACCGAGGGAAGGCGAAGACGTCGGGGGGTTCGGTTTAGGGTTTCCGGCCGGAGGTCGCGGAACACCCTCGTCCGTAGTCGGAGCTACCGAGGCGGGATCCGGCATATCTGCCGGTTGTGTCGACACAAAAACTCGGGAGTGATCGGGACGGAATGAGATTTTGGCTTCGGCCCAGTTAATCAACGGATTAATGCGGGTGAGCCAATTGTATCCAAGAACGAGATCACAAGGAGAATCGAGACGGGTGACGTAAAATTCCATAGGGTGGACTTCGCCGGAGGGGAACCGAATAAGCAGCCGGAGCTGTCGGTTGATGATTGATGAAGAGCCGTCGAGATACCGTAAACGGACCGGATCTACCGCATAAGGGACAAAATGATTCAATTCACAGACTTTCAAAGATATAAAACAATGAGAAGAACCGGAATCGACAAGTGTCCGAAAGCGGGAGATGAATCCCGAGGCAATTCGAGAGAGTACAGAGGGGAGCATGGTTGAGCATGACTCCACCTCGGAGGCCGGAGTGTTCGGCCGAAGCGGAGAGAGAGAGAGATCGACGTAAAGGGCATTAGGGGAAAGAGCGGACGCGTTGAGATGAACCTCGGGAATCACCCTGGAGTCAACGCAACTCGGAACGGGCGAGGTAGTTTCCGAGTTGCTCAGGCTTTTCCCGAGTTCAGAGAGGCGAACTCCGAGGCGAGGCGAGAGAACCGAGCATGAAGCGACTGAGTGCGTTTATTGCAGTCGGCGGCGATATGGCCCTTGCCGCCGCAGTACATGCAAAGCCCGAGCTTCCGCCGAAGCTCACGCTCTTCCTCCTTGATCTTCCCGTCCTTTCCGAGCTTGTCGGAGTAGGGCTTGGAACCGCCTTCTCCGGTCCGAACCGGAGGCGCTCCGCCGCCGGGCTTCGGACCCTTCGGGCCCGATGGCTTCGGGCCGGAAGGAGGGGGGTTCGAGGAAGGGTTGAAAGAAGAGGAGCGATGCTTGTCCTTCCGATCTCCGGAGGCCTTGCCCGTTGCTCCGGACTGATGACCGGAGCCGGAGTTCGGAGGAGGAGCTTCGCGCTCGCGTTCGCGCTTCCAGTACCGGGTATCAACACGCTGGGCGATGTCTTTGATGCCGGCCAGGGTGTTGACGTAATCCCAATGGGCCATCTCGTCTTTGATGCGACGCGGAAGGCCCTCGTAGAACTGGAAGCGGAGCGCGTTGTCACCCCAATTGGTGAGCACCGCGAGACGATTGAAAGAAATGAGGTAAGAGGTGATGGTGTCCGTTGGTTTCATTTTGCACGCCCGAATGGATTCCTCCGCATCTCCGACCGGGTCCTGTGGACCGAAGTTGTTTTGAAGCTCCTGAATGAACAGCTCAAAATTTCCATCCCATGTCGGAAGGTTGCCGGACCGATCGTAGAGGTTCGGCTCGAACCACTGAGCGGCGGTACCTCGGAGGTAGGACAAGGTATAGAGAATCTTGTCCTCGTCCGACGCGAAGTCCTGCGGACGTTCGGCCGTATGGAGGAAAATTTGGATGAGGAAGGGAGAGAGCTTGGCAGGATCGGAGCCGTCGAAAACGTCCGGGTTTCGGAGGTTCGACCGGCTCGACTTCGGAGTCCGGGACTGGTTGGCGGAGAGGAGGGTCATGGCGTTACGGAAGACGTGGAGGGTTTCCCGGAGCATGTTGTCGTGGGCTGCATCGTAGGACTCGGGCGAAGTGGCCCGACGCCTAGTAGGAAAACCGTCATTGTCGCCTCCTCCGCCTCCTCCGCCTCCGGGGCCCCCGGGACCTCCGGGAGGTCCGCCGGGAGGCGCCGGATTTCCACCAGGGACGCCACGACCTCTACCGCCCACGTCCTGGGGGTTCGGAGGGTCCGCGGGGTCATCATCGCCTCCGTCACTTCCACCGCCCGAGCCCTCGGGATCCCCGGATCCGTCGCCAGCATCGGACCGCGGGGTCCCTGGGCGACTGTTGGGAAGAGAGGATGGGAGCGGATTTCCGGCAGCAGTTTCCTGGGCCACAGGAGCAGGGGAAGGTGTGACGGGAGCCGGTCCATCGGAGGTAGCTTCCTCCGGAATCCTGAACGGAATCGCCAGTCGGTCCCGGAACGCCCGCGGATGCGGAGACGCCGGATACGGGACCTGATACTCCGGAGAATGGGTCGGCGTGGTTACCAGACCAGGAACATGAAGCGGAGTGACGAGCGGAGCAGGAGTGGACCGAGATCGAGTGTGGAAAGCAGAGATGTCATGTTGGGTAGAGCGCCGACGGTTCGCATCGGTCGGATGACCGGGATCCGTCAACGGAGGGGGAGAGAGGTGAACGATCGCATCAAAGATGCGAGAGTGTCGACGATCACGACCTTCTGCATCAGAATGACGACGTTCAGCACCATGAACGGGAGTGAAGGGAATGGACATAGCCAGCCAGATAGGTGAGTTTGATTATACTGTTATATACCGAGCCGACGGAGGGGAGACGGGACCGGAGTCGGCCGAGGGATCGGCCGAGAGGAAGACCGGAGGTGTCGGAGATATATGTGAACGCCACAGAGGAGCTGGGCGCACAACTACCTGGTTGACCCGAGACAAGGAGGACAGGAGTATAGTTCGGTTCGGAGACCGGAAGCGAAGCGACTCAGTTACTTGCGGAGGGAATGCGAAGCAACGTTAATAATCAAACTGACGAATACAAAGATAGACTATGGTATTTATACTGGGAAGGTTATTATGTATACATATGTGGATATCAATGATGGTCCAAGCGCAACAATAGCGATTGACCCGAAAAGGAAACCAGGGAGAAACATGAGGTTAAACAATAAGAAAGAAGACGGATAAACGGGAGACGCTCAGTCAGCTCCGGTGAGTGATAACCCGTGAAGGAACACGAGGATTGCCGGAGAAAGATGTGGAGTCTCCGTCGGCCGAGCCCGGCGGAGCCGGCCGTCGGCCGAGGGCCGAGGGTTCCGTGCACGGATATAACACTCTTCGAAATCACTCGTTCGTCCACAAGAGGCGTTGTGATCGCATTTCGGCTCCACGATCTCGTCTGAGTCGAGTATGTTCTCGAGGGATAGCCAGAATAGCGACCAGCTGATCTTGTCGTTCCTTAACCCGTGCAAGGATGTGCTCTCCATGTTGGCCTAATTTTTCTTCGACTTCCCATCGTCCATTCATGTCTCCCGTGGTTCGTAAGATGTCGCCCAGCTTGATACTTGCCCGTGGAGTGGTTACCGCGGTGTAGACAAGTATTTTGGGAGAGCTGAAGATGAAGCAAGACTCCACGCGTATTTTAATGGGATCCGCGTAGAAGTCCTCGGAATATAGCTTCGTCACGGAGTATAGGGTAATGGGAGTGGGATGATAGGGGCTGGCATATTGGTAGCTGGATGGCAAGGTGTCGGGCATCCATGTCTGAAGAAATTGTTGATATATATCCAATGGGTGGGTCGTAAAGTGAGTAGGCGAAGGGTTTCTAGGCACCGGATTCAGAATGGTGCTTAGAGCGAAAGGAGAGGGTGTGATGCGGATAGAGGAAGGAGCAGGGGAATCATGATCATGCGAAGGCGAATCAGCATAAATCACGTGGACAGGCGGGTACGTGTAGTAGCCTGAGTTTGGGTCGACCACATCGTTGGCGAGAGCGTGTAAACGTGGGGAATTCATAGTGGATTGCTCGCGAGATGATGGAGGTTAGCTCGAAGGATGATAGTGATAAAGCCGCGTCCCTTGTTTATCAATATTTTGGAGTATTGGCTTCTCGACAAGCAAATTTCCAAATTGGGAACAAGGGCGAGGCTACATGACATTGTTACACAATAATGAAAGGAAAGACCTAGTATGTCATGATCCACCTCATGCTACCCTTTTTTCCTTTTCTCCTCGCCATCCATTACGCCGTCCGGGTTATCACGAAGCCCCGGAACTTCTCATTCCTAGGACCAGATTATCCACTGCACCACCCGGGCTGTCATGGAACGCCCGGGTTATCTCGACTATGACGCCCGGGTTATCATGGAACCCCGACAGACGGATCTCAGACGGCATACAGGGGGACAGGAACTCCTTTCCAACTCCCCCGATCGCCCTGGAGATCCACAACTCCTCTCCAACTCTATATGCATAACTCACCCTATCTGTAGGAGATAGGGACTTCCCCTGGGCCTGATCGAACATGGAAGAAACGTATAAATACTCAGTAGAATCTACATGTACGGTAGATTCTACCTCGTCTAATACCAGTGCTACTTTGGCTTGGCAACAACGAAGCGTCCTTCTCACCAATCCGCCCTTTCCCCTTCTTCCCAAATATCTCCTCCCCTCCGCTCCTTCGAGTGTGGTACTGCGGCGGTCCCTATCGATATAAGGCCCACCGAATACTCCCTCGAATAAAACCAACAACCCGACTCCTCTACCCACCGATTGCGGGTACGAGTATCCGGCTCGTCTGTCAGCACAGAGCTTGGTTGCAGGATTACTGCGACGTAGGCGGCTGGGCGATACAAGAAGATAGGCAAGTGCGTCGATTAAACTCTGGAGAATAGACTAGAATAGTGTAAAGATCTACTACTGAGGTCTAGGTTTATATAGTGCACTAGGAGCTAGGAGTGAAACAGGGACCGCTCCACAACAGTAAGGAGCCAGGGTCAGGAGTGACGGTAAGGAGGGAGGAACCAGGGGTGGAGTCCAGGAGTTAGGGATTGAGGAGGGGTCTGGCGCGGCAGTGATCCGGGTTCAAAGGGGTAAAGGGGTGGTCAAGAACCCCGAAGGGGTAAAGGCAAGAACCCGGATCCGGGTTGTTGGTGATGGGTGAAAAAGGTGAAAAATGAGTGGATCATGACATTACCCCCCCTTTAAGAATGCTTCGTCCCTGAAGCATCGGTCGTCAACGTTTCTGGATCTTCCAACGGCCTTTAGGAGTTTGTACCTCCCGTGGCGCCCGCGGGTTCTTCTCGTAGAACTCCTCCAGGGCTTCTTCTGCACCGATGAGATTCCTTCGTGGCTCCCACGTGCATTCCTCCTTTGGGTAACCCTCCCATCGAATGTAGTACTGCAGCTTCTTGTTCCTTGGTCGAATCCGGAGGACTTCGGCCACCTCGTACAGGTTTACTCCGTCGACCACGTCGGGCGGCGGCGGTTTACTGGCCCGCTGATGTTCCGCGACGGGTTCCACCCAAGGCCGCAAGAATACCGTGTTGAAAACAGGATGCACCTTCCAACTGTCTGGTAGGTCCAGCTCGTAAGAGATGGCCCCCACTTTCCGCACGATCGTGAACGGCCCGTGGCGTTTATCGTCCAGTTTCTTCATGGGTCGATGCGTCTTCAGGTTCTTCCCCGACAGATACACCTTGTCCCCGGGTTCATAACCCGGGTCTGCATCGCGTTTCTTATCGTAGAACCGCTTCATGGTCTCTTGTGCGGCTCGCATAGCCGCAGCTGCTTCTTCTCGTACAGAGTGCATTCGCTTCGCGAAGTCTTCGGCCGCCTCCGTCGGCACCGCCAGCCGGGGTTCTGTCCCCTTCCGCGGGTGGAAGCCCAGCATAGTGTAGAACGGGCTAAAGCCCGTCGTCGTGTGAACCTTGTCGTTGTAGCTGAACTCAGCCATCGACAGCCAATCCGCCCAATCGTCTTGTAGGAAATTGGTGAAAACCCGCAAGTATTGTTCGACCTCCTGGTTTACCCGTTCCGTCTGCCCGTCCGTCTGAGGGTGATAAGCCGTCGAGGCGTTTGACTTAACGCCCAAGAGCTTAAGCAAGTCCCGCATGAAGTGGCCCACGAATATCTGCCCCCGGTCGCTGATAACCACCTCGGGAATCCCATAGTCCTTCCAGACGTGATCACGATAGAGCCGAGCGATCCCTTCGCCGCTGATGTGTTCGGTACAGGGGATAACCCGGATGGCCTTGCTAAGCCGGTCCACGATCACCGCAATAGAGTCATAGCCATTGCTCTCTGGCAGTTTGACGATCAGGTCGATAGAAATGTTCTGCCAAGGGCGCTCCGGGACCGCGTTAGGGTGTAGCGCTCCACGGGGTTTGGCAGGGAAAATCTTCGTCCGTTGGCAGGTGGGGCAAGCAGCCACATATTTCTTCGTGTCTTTTACCACGCTTGGCCAGTAGTAGTTCCGGGTTATTAGCTCGGCCGTGCGATACCGCCCGGGGTGTCCAGAAAGGTAGTCGTCGTGGTGAGCGCGAGTAACCCGGTGTCGCAGTAGCTCGTCGGCCGGTACGTAGACCAGCCCGTCCTTGGTTGCGTATCCGTCCACTTCTGCCCACCCGTTATCGCCTTCCCGTACCGCCTCCACTACCAGGTCCTCCCACTTGTCTTTGGCGTCCTTGATGTCCTTCATAAACTGGTCCCCCGGGGTGTCGTCTAGGACCGCGGGCATCGCCCGCAAGAATTCCGCGCCGGGTTGTCGAGAACCCGGTTTCGCAAACCGCCCTTCTGGCAAGAGGGTAATGTTGGAGTTATCCAACTCTCCTCGTTCGTGTCCCCCACGCCTAGACAGTGCGTCCGTCTTGGTGTGCTGTTTCCCGGGTTTGTGCACTAGCACAAAATCGTATTCGCTAAGCTCTAGCGACCACCTCGCTTGTCGTCGGTTGAGCTTTTTCGTTGTCGTGAAATATTCGAGGTTCTTGTGATCCGTCCAAATCTCGAATTGCTTCAGACTTCCTTGTAGAAAGTGGCGCCACTCGTATAACGCCCGCATCACGGCCAGCATTTCCTTGTCGTGGATGTCGTAATTGCGCTCCGTGTCACTGAGTCCCTTGGAGAGGAAGGCGATGGGCACCCATACCCCGTCCTGGCATTGCGTGAGGCATGCGCCGGTCGCAAAATCCGAGGAGTCCGCTTCCACCCTCCATTCTCCGTCGTCCGTCGGGAAATGGAGGACTGGTTCCGAGGTTACGGCGTCAATAAGCCGCCTGAATGCCTCATGTTCTTCTTGGCCCCAATGCCAACGGCGATCCTTTCGCGTGAGCCGGGTTAACGGCTTCGCCAGCCCTCCAAAGTCTTGGATAAACCGGCGGTAGAAGTTCAAGAATCCGAGGAAACTCTGGACGTCTTTCACATTCCGGGGTGTTGCCCATTCGCGCACTCCCGCGACTTTAATGGGGTCCATCCGAATCTTCCCATCCCCGATGATAACACCGAGGTACTCCACCTCTCGTTGTTCGAATTCGCACTTCTCGTGCTTCAGGAAGAGATCGTTGTCTTTGAGGATTTGCAGAACTTCCTTCACAGTTGCCCGGTGGTCGTCCAGATTGTCCGAGTAGATGAGGATGTCGTCCAGGTAAACAATCACTCGTCCTTCAGCGATTTGACGTTCGAATATCTCGTTCATCATGGATTGGAAGGTGGCCGGGGAATTGGTCAACCCGAAGAACATGACAAGGGGTTCCCACAACCCCCGATTGGTCATGAACGCGGCCTTTTCCTCGTCGCCTTCTTTGATCCGGATGTTATTGTATCCCCATCGAACGTCCAGTTTAGTGAACCAGGTTGCCTTACGGAGCATATGCATGATCTCCGAGATAAGCGGTATCGGGTATCGATTCTTGATGGTCAAGTCGTTCAACTTCCGGTAATCTTGAACGGGTCGTAGCTTCCCGTCTTTCTTCTTCACAAAGAAGAATGGCGAAGCCCATGGCGATTTGGACGGGCGTATTCTCCCCGTCTCGAGATGCTCCTTGATGAAGGCGTCCAACTCCCGCTGTTCCGCCGGGTTGAGCGGAATATTCCGCCCCTTCACGGGTTCTGCGCCGGGTTTCAGTTCGATAGCGTGATCCCATTTTTTACGCTCCGGTAGCTTGTCGAACTGGTCCTTTTCGAACACGCTGCGATAGTCCGCCAGGTAGTGTTCGGGTACATGGTCTTCCAGGCTTTGTTCCTGTTTCTTCTCTTGTGCTGCAGCGGCCAATTTGGTGGCAACGCTGCCCATCGCTCGCAGGTGGGCGGCATCCCGGCGAGGGTTGACCTCGTCGGCATAAATCCGGGTTATAAAAACCCGGTCTCCTTCTTGGATATCTTCGTTGTCCTCCTCGTCCCATTGTTCTTGGAGACGTTCTCGTTTGCAGGAGGGAGGGCAGCGGGAGAACGTGAGCTCTCCCTTCTCCCAGTCCACCTCCGGGTTGTGTTTCTTCAACCAGTTATAGCCGATGATTACATCGCTTTTACCCGTGTTCGTAACCGCGAACGCGAATACTTCTGAGTGGTCCTTTACTGTGAGCCGCATTCGGGCTACCCGGGTTATCATCCCGGCTCGATTCAGTGTGCCGTCTGCATTGTAGACGGGAACTGGCAGGGGTAGGGGTTCCGTTTCTATCCCTTCGTTGTCGACGAATTTCTCGTTGATGAAGACTCCGGTGGCCCCACAGTCGACGAGCCCGGTGAGAGTATATCCTTTCAGGTTGTTCAACCCTTCGATGGTGACGGGGAGGAGTAGGGAGTTCCCGTTCACGGCGCGAATGAACGCGGGTGGTTCTCGCAAGTTCTCGAGCGCTTCCAAGGCTTCCGGCCTGTAGGTCGCCAATAACCCGGCAACCAAGTCCGGGGTCACTTCTTCTCTGCGGTGGACGTTGGTCCAGTTCTTCAGATGTTGGCAAGCATTCCGGGGTTGCTCGCTCATCTTCGTCAGCAGCCTTTCGGCGCTTCCAACGGGGAGTCTGCGCCATTCCGCTTTCTCCGTCCGTTCTTTCTTGGTTTTCCTTTTCCGGGAGCGACCAGGGGAAGTGGCCCCTGTACTCCTTTCGCTTCGCTCGCTAGGCGTGATAGTTCCTTCTGCTTCGTCCGCCTCACTAGTTTCCGGGGTCAAAAGTTCAAATGAATTTGGGGATGCAACCGGTACATGTGAGGCGGGTATAGGTCGGGAGTGCGCAGTCTTTACTCCTGACCGTCGGAAAAATCCTGCTCGTCCTTTAGCGAGTACATGGCTCGGAACTGCGGGTCCTGCATCATCCGCTTGGGGCAGTTCCGAGCGAGGTGTCCTTCCTGCCCGCACGAATAGCACGTGGGGCGAGCGGTGTTGGCGTTTCCTTTGCCAACAGCCCGGTCGATGTCCATAGGCACCGGGGCGTTACCGCTGGTACCGGGGTTGGCCGGGTTGCTGCCAAAATGGGTCACCGGGTTGTTGCCCTGCTGGTTCGAGGAGCCGGCGGGCGCATTCCCGCCGCTGTTCGATCCCTTCGCGTGGTGCTCCGACGTCTTCCAGCCAGTCTTCTGCTGGGGCCTAACGTATCCGCCAGTATTGGCCTGGTGGAGCTTCGGGGGAGCGACGGCATGCGTGCCGTCTCGCAAACTCCCGTCCATGACCTGGAACGCGCGATGCAACCCGTCGTGGCGTATCGCGGATTCCTTCCACCCTTTATAGTCTGCTGGGAGGGCCGCCTGCCCGTAAACTGCTCGAATAACAGTGGCGTTCAACCCGGTCTTCAGTAGACGGATAAGGGTGACTTCTTCGTAGGCCGCGGTCTTGTTGAGAGAGTCGAGCACGGTGAAATATTCCGTCGCCGTGCTCTTGCCCTGGCGGAGGCGTTCCATCTTGGCTTGAGCGATCTCCACCTGAGCACCGCCTTTAAACGCCTCGATGACCGCCTTGCGGAAGTCCTCCCAAGTAGAGTAGGATCCCGTGGCGTTCTCGGTCTGCATAGCCAACACTACGTTGTTGGCCCACTGAGAGGCGGATCCGTCCTTCATGTAGGAGAGGGCGAAGGCGATCTTCGTGCTGTCCAAGGTGTAGGCGGTGTTCCCATGGAAGTTGAGCCAACAATCCGCCAGGAACTGGTCGACCTGCTCGGGGTCCCCCCCGAACGTACGGGGAGCAGCAACCCGAGGCTGCTTGGTGTTAAGCTTGACCTCTCCTTCGCCTCGTGCGCCTGCCTGGCGACTTTGGTTCGCAGAGTGGGACTCGCGAAGAGCTTGTAGCGCCTCCAATAGGAGGGTGTTCGACACCGCCCGTTCGCTGGAGGCCAGCTGCACTTGGGTTCGAAGCTCGTCCACGGCGTGCTTGAGGCTCGCGGCCTCCTGATGCGCGACCAGGGCTTGCTGGTATAGGAGCGCCGAGCGCTGGTCTATATTCTCGTTGGCGAAGTCGCCCGGGTCGGGCATGGTGAATTCTCCTTGGCCAGGGGTGGCCATCGTATCGTCCAGTCGGGTCGTCGGTTGGTTGACACTATTCTTTTGTCAGCACAGAGCTTGGTTGCAGGATTACTGCGACGTAGGCGGCTGGGCGATACAAGAAGATAGGCAAGTGTGTCGATTAAACTCTGGAGAATAGACTAGAATAGTGTAAAGATCTACTACTGAGGTCTAGGTTTATATAGTGCACTAGGAGCTAGGAGTGGAACAGGGACCGCTCCACAACAGTAAGGAGCCAGGGTCAGGAGTGACGGTAAGGAGGGAGGAACCAGGGGTGGAGTCTAGGAGTTAGGGATTGAGGAGGGGTCTGGCGCGGCAGTGATCCGGGTTCAAAGGGGTAAAGGGGTGGTCAAGAACCCCGAAGGGGTAAAGGCAAGAACCCGGATCCGGGTTGTTGGTGATGGGTGAAAAAGGTGAAAAATGAGTGGATCATGACATCGTCGTTCTATCGGAGCATCCGGGTTATCGACCAACGTGAAGTCCCGGCTGGGATTGCCGAACACCGTCTCGCTGAGCCGACCTAGGGCTGACGCTGACAGAAGGTAGAATCTAGTCTACCCACCCCGACTTCCTTGGTACGAACGAAGAAAAAACCCATCAAGAGATATGCAGATCAACATTTATCTGCAAGAAGGCGGGGCAACCGCTGGAGCAACCGAATCCCTGAAAACGATAACATGGGTGTTGCTCTTGGCCATACTCGCGGGGATCGCCATGGCCGGGGTTAATCGACAACCCGCCCACCCCGCGATACGGCGTGGACGCCGGGGAAATTATCCAGTGGGGAACCCCGTACTCCAGACACTACGTGGTTTAATCCACCACACCGGGTTGTTGTTGTTGCGTGTCGGCCGACCACAGGCACAACCCGGCCACCCTCGATGCGGGCACAGGAGAGGACCGCATCCTCGGGGCAACAACCCGAGAAGAAGTGCGTTTGCCGCACAATTGGATTCCGGGGAGTTACCCGGGATCTTCGCCAACGAAGCAGGAATGCCGCCCCTAGAGGATACGGGGGTACGGGCCTTCTTGGACGACTTGATTATCATCGACCCACACACGCAAAGCGCGCGACTCGCGTCGGAACAAAACGAACCCCATGGCATGCGAACTATGGTCCATGACAATGGGGCACCTTACGCGGTGCCGAAGAGAAGGAACCCCGATTAGGATCGCGATTCTTGATGAAGATAGACGGCCGGGCCGTCCTATACCCCATCCATACCCTTTCTCAACATCTGCTATCTAATCACTTAAAAATCCAACTACTTCCGGTTCAGTTTTGATTCGCGACGGTTCAACTTCGCACGGTTCAACAAGGAAATCGACATCTCTACATTCAAGGGCTGACGCTGACATAGTACCCGTGAATAATCGACTAATACCGACTATTCGTCATGAGCGGGGACTATTTGAGAGCTAGAAAACAAGGATCTTTCTTCGACCACCTGTTCTGGTCGAAGACTGGGCTCCAGATATTGCTGAGGGATTACCAAGATGGCCGCCATCTGATGGCGAAACTCTTGGAGATTCATGAGAACGGATTTTCCCTGCTCTCGGAGGCGATCTCCTACGACCCAGTGGCCGTAGACTTCTCCATTTAATTTCACAGTATCTCCAGTTTCGACATCTCGTCCAATTCTGTGGATCACCGTGAAATAATGGGAATGCTTGAGTTTAGCGGAATCCACATATAGCCTAATGGTGCGATTATGAGGTTCGTACACCTCTGGCTGGAATGTTGGTCCGTTCCTGAACATGTCGTCGGGTTCAGTGAAGCGAGGTCGGTAAGCGGATACGAGGCGAAGTTCGCCAGGTCGTGGAGTGTAAGGATTAATATCATGTAAGACTGGCGGAGGCGACAGGGGCCGTGGATTGAGACATTCGTCCCACGTTAGATAGCGAAGCTGAGGTGGGGTAGTGGCTGTGGTTACGCGAGGCAAGACTGGAGCTGTTTCCCACTTCGCCGTCGGGCGGACTGGAGGGAGTTTAAGAGATCTGAAGTCTGGATTGGCGTAAGGATGGGTGGAAGTGAGGATGGTTTCATGGCCGGGCCAGGGCGCAAGGCTGTAGCTTGGAGGCGCGGTCATAGTGGGCAGAGTATGATGGGGGTAGGTAACAAGCCGATTTATGCTCACATGATCAGTGGCGTCCTGCTTCTAAGGTACCAGTCATTATTCTGACATGCTAGAGTCAGAATCACTGTCAGAGGTTGTCGAAGAATGTTCAGGTTCATCTTCAGGTTCAGGGCCCATCCAACCAGTTCTCATGAACCAGTGGTCCCGAGTGATATACGGAAGCAGCCGAAAAGCTGCTACGGCACTATCCTTGAACATGGTTCCGTCGAGTTCCTTTAGAACGTAAGCTCCTCCTTTGTTCTTACGATGAACTTCGTAGGGACCCAAATATCGGTTTTCAGTCTTCCTGTCGATACTGACCGTCATTTCGAGTTTGGTGTTGCGCATTAGCACAAGATCGCCAGACTTGTAGTCCGACTTCTGTAGTTTGTGCTTAAAGCGCTTCTCGAACTGTAGCTTAGACTTAAACCGTGATTGCCGCAGAGTTTCGGCAGCCTTAGTAATGTCTTGCGGATGTTTCTGTAGTTGCCGGACTCGTAGCGCGAGTAAGTCACTAGTGCTCATTCCCGAGTAGAATCCTTCTACCAGGAACGTTGACTCGGCCAAATCGAAAGGCAGTACTGGGAGAGTGCCGTGTAGACGTTGGAATGGGGAATATCCGGTAACACTGCTGACTGTGATGCGGTCTGCGAAGACGGCAGCTTGCAGCATCTTGGGCCAACGCTTGAGTTTTCCGTTGCAGGCTTTAACTATTGCCTCACGAAGCGTATAATGTCCTCGTTCCACCACTCCGTTGGCGTGTTTGTTGTAGGTGGAAATGCGGACTTGGGGAATGCGTAGACGTTTCATGAGAATGTCGAAGGCGGCCTGGACTTCCTTGCCGTTGTCCGTTGTAACCTGAATGGGACATCCGTAACGGCAGTAAAGGAACGTCCAGAAGAACTCGGCCAACGACTGAGCGGTCTGAGCAGTCAAGGCTTTGGCTTCACAGAAACCACTCAAGTCATCTCGAGCGGCGACTATCATGTTGTATTTTCCTGATAAAGGCATGCGCATGACGTCGATGTAGATTTTGCTGAATATGGTAGTGGGTGTAGATATGGTAGGAGGAATCTCCATCTTCTTGGTGTTTCGAACTTGGCATTGCGGACATGATGCCACGTGGTGATTAATATCGGCTCGGAGGTAAGGCCAGAAGAATCGTATGCGAAGATGCTTCCACATGGTGCTGCGTCCCTTATGTCCCAGGTTATCATGAGCCTGGATGAGAATATTTAGGCGAGATTGAGGTTCCAAAATCACCACCAATGGAGGACCCGTTCGCGTTCTCTTCCACAGTCGTCCTTCGCGTTCGAAGAACTCTGAGGCTTTCGCGATGAACCTTCGTTGTTTTTGTGGTGTTCCTAAGTCTGGCATCTCGAGTGTTCGCAAGAACTGCTGAATCTGAGTCAGTTGAAGTTCTTGTCCGACTCGTCCTAGAAGACATGAAGGCAGATCCTTAGGATCGTACATGCGCTCGACTTCATAGGGCATCCAGGTTTGCTTAAAATATCGTGGAAATTTCCAAAGGTCTCTAAAGGCACTTTTTGCTGGACCCACAATTACGGCATTCCCGGATGCAATAGTGTCGGTTGCCATGGCAATCTCGGTAGCAATAGTGTTATCCGCGTAAGGAAATTTCCCATACGGGGATAGGTTTTGATCGGCACCAATAGTGCTATCCGCGTAAGGAAATTCTCCTTTCGGGGATAATTTTTGATCGGTCCCAATTGGCGACTTGTCGATTTGTCGAAATGTCACTTTGGGCAATTGATAGTATCCGTCTCGCTTAAATTTCGAAATTTGATCCGAATCCAATCCACAAATAGATTGTGTCTTAAGCGAGGTCCCATGCAGCAAAGCCACACGATCGAGCCAACTATCATCATCGTCTTCTGCGACTTCACCTTCACCCAGTCCTCATCGCGAAAGTGCGTCGGGGCCTTGAAAGCGCACAGCGGGCACATGGATGAGCTCGAAGTGGAACATGATGATCCCTTGGATCCATCGGTTCACTGCAGCGTCTGGCTGCAGGTCGGGATTGTTCAAGAATCCCTTAATGAACTGGGCATCAACTTCAACTTGGAAGTTTCGAACGCCGATTATGTATAGACGCCAGCTGCGTAGCGCTCGGTATAATCCAAACAGTTCCAACTTGGGCTGCGAGTAGCGAGATTCACGTTCACTCATAGGGACTGAACCATATCTCGCAGGACGTCGCTTGCCAAGTTCATCATTCTGAGCCAGAATCATGCCTGTAGCGTCTCGTGATGAATCGACTGACAGGATTACAGGATTAGAAGACTCATAATCGATGGGTTTCAGCGCGGGGGCGCTGGCCACAAGCTTCTTTATAAAATCGAAGGCTTCTTGCCGACGTTGGTCCCAATCGAACTCAAAGTTCTTTCGGTAAAGCTCAGTGAGGGGTCTAATGATTGCGGAATAGTTCATAATCCAAATGCGAACTGTTCCACAGAGCCCCAAAAATCGACGAACTTCTTGTGGCGTGGTAAGCGCAGGCCAATTCAGAATGGTCGAAGCTTTCTTGTCGTCAGGGACGCGCCCTTGCGGGTTGCATTTTTGACCAACAATCAGAACTTCAGGTCGACATATCTGAGTCTTGGTGCCGGAGAAGGTCCCTCCAGCGCACTTCACTTTGTGCATTATACGATGCACGTCCTGGGCATGTTCCCAGATAAAACGTCTGATCCCGCTGTTCCCAGGTATCGTCTCAGGATTTCCATCTTGGTCGAGATACTGAGTCGCAGGACCTTTAATGGGCAAATCATCAATAAAGATATTGGCGACATGCGGGATCTCATCATGCAAGATAAAAACCATGCACTTCTGAAATTCAGCAGGCGAGTTGGTAAAACCCGTGGGCATGGACGTGATGCGGAGTAAGCCTAGCGGTGTCATGAAGGCTGTCATGTCGCGGCTTTCTGGCTCCATTCGGCGGGCGTCGAATCCCCAATACAGGTCAAAGACTGTATAGCACTGCCGTCCAGCAAAGCCTTCCACAAAGTCATCTAGGATTGGCAGCATTCCTGCGTCGCGCACCGTGACTTTATTTAAGGGCTGTAAGTCATGGACAATTCGCAGTTTACCATTTTTCTTCATCACGCAAAACCAGCGTGAGCGGTAGGACGACTGACAGGGCTCGTAAACACCTGCCTCCATTTTTAATTTCAAGACATCAATGACTTTCGAAAGGATGCCAGGAGGAATGGGAATATTTTTATGCTCCCAAGGTGTATGAGGTACTGTCGAAATTTTATAAGGGTTGAAGTAAGAATCCTTGAAAGTTCCTCGCTCGATGTCTTCAAAAGCCAGTGCTTCCTCGTTTTCTCGCATAATGTGCGCGAATAGTTTTTCTTCATCTTTCGACAGAAAACCGTCTGGATTTAGATCCAAAGTTTTGAGCCTTTCGGTGGAAAGTCGTGTGGAAGGTTGGAAAATTGGTGGATGAATAGGGAGGGGAGAGAGTGTGTCCAGAGGGTCTTCTGGGATGGTGCGCGTTATTTCGTAGTCTGGTGAAAATGTTGTTGAAACTGGCTTAATTTTTCTATCCACCCTTTTATACATTGTAAACGCTTGATAGTCTCCTTGAGGAGACTGCACGTCTACTGGGTAGAATATAGAATCGTCGTCTGGTTCCAAAAAGTTGCGATCAGACTCTAAGAATATTTTTCCACTAAGGCGACACTTAGTGGTTTTTGTCTGCGAGATGCCGAACGATGCCGATGATCCGTTGATGGCCGGATTGATCTCGGCACACGATTTTGCCGGGGTCATCAAGGAACAACACCAAATTTCTTCCTCCTTCTTAGTTCGTCGATCGCACCCTGAATACCGCAAAAGCAATGGCATTGGTAAAGGAGCGGTACGCCGTATAGCTAAGTAGCAAATGAGTAAGTACAAAGAATACAGACATATACAAAATAAAAGTCCAAGCCACAAATAGGTACGGGTAGAAAGAAAATTACAAGTCGTAGCAACAAAATTGTACGTGTGGGGGAAGGGACGGAAGGCAGAAAGAAATTCGTAAGTACAAGGCGTAGTCCTCGAAGGAATACGCAAGTCCAAGATACGGAGCCGGGAAACCAAGAAATTAGTAGTCGATACTGTGAAGTCCATCTCGTCATGGTTTGACGAGTCGCCCGATGCTCCCGAGATGGCGAGGACAGGGGCTACGAGGCGTCCAAGAAAATATAGTCGTAAGTGTACATGTGCGATGTGGCCGTTGTAGATGGTCTTCAAACTAGCGCTCAGGAATGCGCTGTGAATAATTGCGGTCAGCATTTCCAAAGGAAACGATGAAGCCTTATACTCACAGTCCTTTCGATTCATAGCTGCTTCAGCCTTACGATCTAGAGGCGGCTGCGCGTTGCGATTCCTGAAGCGCCAGATCAGTTTTTCGAAAGAAGCAATTACCGGAGGAACTTGCCAGAAAAGTCGTTGAAACCCGGCGACGAGTAACAGCTTTGAAGCTGCCATCACGTTCGCGGAGGACGTCGTTAGGTTCGAACAGGCCCGCGTATAGGAGGTGGGCAACGACTTCGGTTTCCCGAAACCGGTACCGCAGAAACGTGTCGATCTCCCGGGTGACGTCGGTTTGCCCGTGCTTCGCAAAGGTATAGTTAAGAACCCGGAGTCGCGAATACTCGTGCAGCTGCAAATAAGGCGGTGGAATCGGCGCGAGCTGATGCAAAAGCGTTTCGTCGAGTCGCCAATTCCGACGTCGGAAGAGCTCGTCGAGGTATCGAATAAAGGCTAGAATACGATTGCGTAATTCCGTGTACAGAGCAATCCAATCTGGGTGTTGTCGAGCAATGAGAAGGAGGGCATAGCGGAACATGAGGGATTGGCGAAATGCTTTGTCGCTAAGCTGCCGCAAGCGATTGCCGTCCTTGGTGATCGGGATATAGAGAATGTCGTGAATAGCGTCAGGCTCCAAAAGTCCTGGAGAATAAGCGTTAACCGCGTCGCGAATCTGCTGGACGCGTTCCGCAAATCCCGCGCAGGATGATGGTGAGACGTAGGGATGCAGGAGCGTGTTAGTGACATCGGTGTCCACGAGCAAGTTGGCACGCATGCGTTGAAGGTCAAGCAATTCGGGGTGGCGTTTAACGAGAGCGTCAGCCTGCCGGAGAAACGACAAGGCGTCGTTGTTCTGGACCGAATGGACACGGTCCAGAAAAGCGCCTTGGTTCCGGGTCCACTCCTGGATGAAGGTCCAGTCGTGGTTACTAGGAGATGGAGGAGCGCGTACAATTCGTTCCAAGTGTTCCTCCAACTCCTGGCGACTGACGTTGGTGGTAGGGTTAGTGGCAGAGGGAACCGCCTGGTGCAAGACCATCCTGATCCCTTTATCGTCAAAAAGAGTCAATAAGGTAGGATTTAAAACGTACGCTTGCGAGCTACTTGTTGATGCTCCAACGCTGCTAACCGTGGGCGCGGTAACCAGCGAAGGAGGAGTATCGGAATCCGAGTCATCGAGAAGGTGGCTGGGGAGACGAGGCGAGTTGAGCACGGATTGGCGGTCGGGGGACTCAAGACGATCATCATCTTGAGTCTCTGTCGAGGATCCTCCTTGTAGCGACGTCGGCGACGGGTTTTCCAAGAACGAGGGGCGCGCATCGGGATACGACGAGGCGGAGGCGTTGGTGAGAGAAGAAAGAGATGAGGTGGAAAGGCCACGCGTCGCCGGCTTTCGGGCCTCCGGTTCCGAGTGAGCCGACTTGCGATCACGGAGATGGGGGTGGGAAAGACCGGGGATCAGAGAGGCGGTGTCGCTCTTCTCCGTCCCGTCTCCTTCTCTCTTCTCGGGCTGGGCAACGTAGTCGGAATCGGTGTCCATGGCGTCGTCATCTTCTTCAAGAATCGTCTCTGCCTTCTTTCTCTTCGCCCCAACCGTGGCAGCTGGAGTATGGAAGGCTCCGAACACGTACTTTGGGTAATGCGCGTCCGCCGTGATCTGCGACATCGCGCAACGCCGAGCGTCGTAGCGAAGCTTTTCAAGACGCGCATTGGACGCTGTCTCTTGCTGGGCCGATGATGAAGTCACGCTGGTCGCAGCCTTGGGTCCCCCGGCTTCCGCGTCCGCGCTGTTGACGACTGAGGCCAAAACTGCGCTGTCTGGGTCTTTCGGGGACGCCGACCGCATGCTGGTGTCAGACGACTCTTCGGTAAGTTCTTCCACAACGGCTGGGGGTCCCGTGAGCAAGCGAAGAGGAGGCGCAGGCGTATCGATACGCTTGGGCTGCCCCTCTGGGACTGCGCCGACGGGGAGGCGGGGGGCAATGAGGACTCGATGCCCCGTGCCGGCTTCGTGTCCAAGTCGAGCCAGTCCTTGCGCGTCAAAGCGCGGGGGCATGGTTACGGGATGTGTGAGGAAAAACGGACGCGCCGTTGGTTGCGGGGAACGGGGGTCCGACGTGGGTGACAGAGCAGTGGATTGAAGAACGGCTTGGATGGAAGGGAGCGGCTGACGAAAAGGACTCGAGCCTGGAGGGGAGCGAGCAGCGGGGCGAGGAGCACTGCTCGGACGGATCGAAGTAGGGGGAGGGTTGCCAGGTACGTGCTCAATTTGCCTGTTCGTGTTCATCTGATACCGGCCAGCGCGGCGCTGGCGTCCGACTTCCGCCTGAGTAGCAGCACCGTACCCCGTTAGCGTGCGCTGGACGTCGCGTACAGAGGGATATGGTACCTCAAACGGCCAGTCCCGACCAGTCGACTGGAGCCGCGATGAACGTCGCCGCCGCATGGCCGTTGATCATGCCGGGTCGTCCTGTAATCGGATTGTGTATAAGCATTCGTGAGTTCAGAAATACAGCATGATGTATTTCCTGACCATCTGGCCTCACAGAATGCCCGGTATACATGGTTTGGGGTGCAACCAGCGAGCCGGGGCGTACAAGAGGGGGATAGCCTTGCCGATAGCGAGCCCACTGGAGATTGGACGCGTCGCGGACGCGGTCGACGGTGTTGGCGGGTCGAGAAAGGAACTCGACGGGTCCGAAGCTGGCCGTCCGTCCTCGATCCAGGACGTCGCAAGCGATGGGGGCCAGCGGCGAGGATCTAAACGGAGGAAGGCGGCGAGCGGAGATTCCAGGGGTAGCAGGTGGAGCGGCAAAACGGGCGAGGGAAAGGTGAGGTGGGGGGCGTGGATAAGGAGGGGGATAGGGAAATGGCCGCGCGTTCGGGTTAAGTGGGGTCGATTGCGGGGGCATGTTTGGTGGAATAGGTAAGTGGGGGCTTTCTGGGTTTGGTAAAGTGCGTGTGTATAACTGAAGTAACCTTCCAGGGCGGCTTCTTTTATACACGGAATCGGCCTCTTCCGTCCATTCTCGCCCGTTTCGGTAAGTTTTCATTGTCATTCGGAGGCCGGTGCTAATTACAGTCCACACTTGCCACAGAAACAGGCATTCCAGCCCGAGCCGGCAGCACCATCGCACAAATGCAGGCCGGTGTTTGTTTACGTCGGACGCCACACATTGTTTAGCCTTGCGTTTAGACTCCATCGGAGGTGGGAGAAGCAGCGAATTAGGCTTTTCGGACGCGGCGACGGCGAGCAGCATGGACTGGGGGCTGGGACTTACCATGCCGGATAATGGTGCGTCTCGCGGTCCTTCGTAGGGTATGGCTAACAGCTCATAACGGGGTTGGCGCGTTTCAGGGTCTTTAAAAACGAGGTATGTACCCTCATCTCTTTCGTCAATGGTAACGAGGTTGCCGCGTTGCCAAGGACGGCCGAGAAGAAGTTCAAAGGGTGCTTGGTGGCTTACCCACAGATCGGTATGTGTCACTACCCCGCCGCAGTTAAAATCCACGTCGCTGATATACCCTCGTAATTCTCCGCGTCCCCCGTTGGCATCGTTCATGGACATTACCTTGCACATGTCAACGGGGTGACGGATTTTTAACGCTGCAATATCCGCTCGTACAACATCAAGCTGGGAGCCCGTATCTATTATCGCTGAGATACGTTGTCCATTCGTTTCCACGTCTACCTTGATTAATATTCCTTCAGATCGTGGCCAATTCCAGTGAGCTATGATAGGATTATCGTGTGCTTTCCCTAATAAAACTGCTTTCACATTCTTCAGTTTGATTGTTTCTAAGATTCCCGTACGAATTTCTTTGGACGAAACGAACGCCTCGCGTACAGTCATAGGAACTGTCAAATCTAGAATGCGTTCAATTATCGAGGGCATACTTACTGTATTTTGGATTTCTGACTGGCGAACTGCCGTCTTTGCCAAAGGTGAGTCTTGCCTAATTGAACGTTCTTGTGTTTTATGGGAAACCCCGTCGTCGGCAGATCTCTTCTTAACGGGGATATGCGCTTCTTTAATTGATGGGACGTCTATATCGACGTCCATGTCCGTTCTGGGGGTTCGGGCATCAGCGGGAGTTATCTCCGGTAAGATATCCCGAACCTTCTTCGTTGGTAACCCCCTATTTGGGTTGTCCTTCAGCTTACCATTCTGGTCCGGATTATTTGCAGCAGCTTGCGTTGGTTTTATGCTGGAACGTTCTCGACGAGGCAAGTGCACCCCATCAAAAACCTCCTTTCGGGCAGTTCTGGTGCTCGGTACAGTCCGCTCCGCCGCGTTTACGTCACGTACACGTGGTGCGCCGTTATTGTACCCGCGGGGAACAGTGAGATAGACCTCACCTTCGGATGCCTCATCGTCGGGGTCAGACGGCGGCATGTACCAATGTGAGTCCATCTCTTTCTGCTCTTCTGAAGAATCTAATCCGGATTCCTCGTCAGACTGTATTTCTTCGATGTAAGCACTTTGGTGCCCTTGCAATTTTGTTTCTAAGGAATATTTTGAATCCTGATGGGCTGTCACAAAAGCGACACGAGGGGCAGCTAGTCTGGCGGCAGCCTGCGCCAGTGTTTCCCCTGGACCTCGCCTAATAAAGGCTCCGTTTTTCATACGAATCCTCCTGGACTCAGGATCAATGAAAACAATTTCTTTAGCTACCAACTCTTTTATGTCTGGGCAATCCCCTATTCGATGCCCGTCCTGTCCACAACCATAGCAGCCGTAGGTTTCAGTTCTTGGAGGATTCGAAGCTCCCAGAGGGATATTGTTTGGGTACGTGCTGCGATTTCCGCCTGTACCTGAATTCTCGGAACTGGGAGGCTTTGGTTCCTTGCTTCTAAAACCATTCTTGGGCCCTGAGTCAGCCCAAGTGGATGCGATTTTAGGGGGCTGAACACATTTGGCAGCTATGCCAGTGGTGTCTAGCGCCAAAACCTTGTAGTAGACGGGAGGGTATTCAGGGTCGCTGATGGACATTTTATTCAGCTGTCGAATTAGGCTCGTCACTTCCTCTGCTGTCCCAGCAGTTTGCAGGGTTCTGCTTTTGCTGGTCCCATTGGAATTAGAGGACGTCTTTTTAGCCTTTTTCTTTTCCTTAACTTTCTTGGCTCTAGCTTTCGCCCGATGTTTTCTGCGATAATTCTCATAATCTGAATCATCACTGTCCTCCGATTCCTCTTCGGACTCAACATCAGTGGTGTCGCTATCCAAATCTACACCGTAATCAGCAGCATTA
The DNA here is from genome assembly GCA_029203975.1 of Mycena vitilis. Taxonomy (NCBI): domain Eukaryota; kingdom Fungi; phylum Basidiomycota; class Agaricomycetes; order Agaricales; family Mycenaceae; genus Mycena; species Mycena vitilis. The sequence continues at coordinate 42,636 of JARGYF010000154.1, forward strand.
ACCACCATGGCTTCTGCACGATTTCTGCGGAAATACCATTCTGCGGCTACGTTAATTTCGCGTACTGAGTACTGGCGGTGAAAGCTTCTGGTAGGATTAAGCTGGTTTATTCTCTGCTCCAAGGTTCGACGTAAGTCCAGCTGTATCCCTAGCCAGAAGTATACATCGTAATTTACTTGCGTAATATGTCCTTGTTGCAATAATATTCCAGCCATCGTTTTATACTTTATGAAGTATTTCTTCCATTGTGATAGATTTTGGAAGGGTTTCGACTGTGTCTTCAACGTATAAGTGGCAATATCACTCGGCTTGTACTTAGACGTGGCCCTATCTGCGTCATAACTCTGAAGAATTTCACGACGCAGCTTGAACCACTGTCTTCGCTGGAAGTATTTTGAAGCGCGAATGAAGCCTTGGACGTCAGTCGAACAATAATCCAAAATCAATGTGCACTGGTCGGTCGGATCGGTTACATGGAATTTCACAAGTAGCCTATCGTAGTGCGCAATGAAATATTCTACCTCCGCATGATGCCCGCGGAATATCTTGGGGGCGTCCTTAGTTCCTCGTAAGGGCATATCCAAGACAGTGCGAGTGGATCCTGAGCCAAATATTGGGACAGAGCTCCGCATGCGTGGTGGCGAAGGGAGGTTTGACGCCGACGAAAATGCGTCGTCGTCAGAGGAGGAATTCCCTGGATCGGAATCTTCCGGATCTGAATCTGGTATCCCCGTTTGGTAATTTCCCATATGGGGCTGTTTCCCCTTATGGGAATTTCCCATATATGGATGCTTTACGTTATGCGAGGGCGATGACGTCAGATGAGGAAAAGGAAGAAGTGGGTTTTGCGCCGGATTTACGAATTGTGTAGTTGGTGGCGGTGCTGGCCCGGATGAGGAAGGCTGTTGCGCATCAGGAAGCTGGCTTGTCGAAGCTTGCGGAGGCGCATTAGCCTGAGAGGGGTCGAGATTTAAATGCATAGTGGTGGAAGTCGTAGGGGAGTTTCGTGGAGAATACGAGTCGAACTTGACAAAAGAGGGAAATTATATGAATATAATCCCCCCTGCGGTGGTCACCAATGATGTCAAGCGTATAATTGGTTATACACGTGGTCCTCTGGGAATGACTTTATCCGAGAGTTTCACGCAAGGTTCGAATTTCCCAAGGGTGTCAAGAATATCGCTAGAATACCTCGAAATGCGAAGGCGAGTCTGGCGGTAAAATCGACGGAGGCGGAGGTCGGCGAGTGAGGAGCTTGGAGTGCGGCGGAGTAGAAGCAAGCAAACTTGTATAAACGGACTAACAAGTGTGCTCGAGGGAATTTTCAGATATCGACTAGGCTCTCGTCCAAGGTTGCGATAACACGAGGATTGGGTGGTGAGAATAATGCTTCGTCAAACAAAGAAAATGCGAAGGGGCAGACGATAGAAAGAGTATACAAGCGGACGAGTTCCACAAGCGTACTCAAAGGACGGCGGCGTTGGGGTAGAATATACGTGCGACGGATCACAAATATATTCCAAGACGTAGACGTAAACGTAGGTGCCTTAGAAAAATACTCACTTAGTATTCGACTGAGACGGCGGCGGCGGCGTAGACGTAGGCGGAGGCGTAGGTAGATTAAACAAGTAAACGGTTTACCAGTTCAATCAAGACGTAGACGGGTGAGGTTACAAATATCCGGTTGATACTTATAATCTCAAAACGGGGGCACTTAAACAGTAACTGTACTGTTGAAATGCAGAGCGGTGTGCGTAAAATGTAAATTCGTATGTAGCGGGTAGCTTGCTTTTTACAGGTAGAACAGGGCTCTATTTATACTACTGACTACGGTTGTTGACTCTTATTTGGTTCTTACCAGATCCTTCCACTGATGGCATCATTGTTCCATTTTGTTCCAGAAGATTCCAGGGCGTGTTTGTCATTGTTTCTAACGGATGGCTTCGGCATTTCGGGTTCAAACGACCTCGGCTTCTATTGTCCTTGGTCGCGAAAGTGCGTTTCGTAGTTTCGTCAATTCTAACCATTTTTACTAAAGCGAATTTTTCTATCACCAACTTCATTCTGAGTCCAAACACTTTTGGCTCATGACACCGTGATGATTATGCCCACTGTGCTTGCACTTTCAGTGGAGGTATACCCCCACAGCATACCTTACTTGACCACCACATTGGCTAGAAGAGCTCTCCATCTCATCCAGCAAGCAGGGGCCGACAGTTTCCCTACTAACAATTGGTGAGCCCAGTTCTCCTGCTGTGCCTCTCACCGATTCAATTCCCCATTCTTTGCAGGCGCCATCTCGCAAGGACATACGGCTTTCTTCGCCTGTGGGGTCAGCTCATCAGACAGTCACCGCACTCCAGCCCGGAATTTTTGCGTGAGCTCCGTGAATTTATCCCACACCCCGGTGCACACGGCTGGGAGTGTGACTCGGCGGCTCCATGTGTAGCAGAGTTCTACCATGTTGTGCAATGGCTCAAGGTACATATGTACGCCCAGCGTCAGAGACAATTGTGTTCGACTCACGCTTGGTCGGGCAGGCCTTTCCCAATCCCTCAGCGAACGTGCTCGAAGTGCTCGAGCAATGGCAGGATTATTTGCAAAAGAGTCGGGAATTTTGCGGCAGGTGTGGGGACAAGACCGACGAGGACTTCGAACGTGCGTGGGCCAAGGGAATGGGCTTCGCTATCTTCCCTTCATACAGCACAATATCGAAAGTTGAATGTCGGCCGCGGGACTCATTCGAAGTTGGACTCACGGACGATGAAAAATGACCTGTAATATTTCATGGGAGAACGGGGAAGTGGTAGAAAGTGGAATGCCATAGCTGAGTATGTAGCTCACCTGGATCTTTTTGTTCAACCTGTAAGCATGCAGTTGTAAAAGACTAAACGTTCACTTTCTTCTTGTACATACGGCGCGTGCAATGTCCAGCTATATTTGCTTCGTGCAGCTGGGATGCATATTTACTAGTTATGATTTATGATTTTGGATTGCTTGAATGTAGCTGTAGTGCGTACTATTTGTAGAAAATCTAGATGTAGATGTAGATCTTGGAGATTCAAAAACGAAGAATGACCAGCGCCGTGCGCTTACCTTCTAGCTTCTTATCCCTTTGTCGGTGCAGGGTCAGATTGATTTCGCTACCGTCGGACAGCCGGACTCAACCATTCATCCATCCCGCAGAAACGTCGAGCTGTGCCTGTTCGTCCCTCGTCCCTCGTTCGTTTGCAGCAGTTGGACGTATTATAGCCTACTCCTTGCCCCTGTCCTCTGGCACACATGTTATGAATCAGAATCACATCCGGCTGGCAATCAATGTTTTCAAGAATACAGAATACATGTACAGAACTGTACATACATACAACAGCCGAGTAAGATCGAACATGCCCGAGATGCCCGGGCCGTGTGCCAATCAGCTGTACCCATCCAAAGACAGGACCTTCGTCTATCCCGAAAGCGAAATATTGAGCGCAGGTGCGCACCGGGCTTTGACTGGTATGAATCAGAACTTACTGCGACGGAATGCGTGAATAGAGCCCGTAATCTCCGCATTCAAATTTCAACATTGCACTTGCCTCCCGCGATCAACCCCACCCCCCCGGCACGGCTCGGAGCGGATCCCTGAGCAGAACGGAAGCACTCTCAATCAAGTGATCTTTCCTTCATGGGAATCGCTCGAAATTTGAAAGGACATGTACAAGAGAAGGGACAGAAGCGCGCGCGACCGTTTTTGGTAATGTCGCCGCCACAGACAGCACTCCGCCGCCCCACTTTTAAAACACTCCGAAGAACAAAAGTGGCTTCGAACGGCCTCTAATAACTGAACCATAGTTCGAAAAAAGAAGTCTCCTGCAAATTCCGAATTCCGAATCGGGGAATCGAACCCCGGGCTGCCGCGCTAATGATTACGCCGTGCTTCATCATGACGTAAGACTGAGAAGCGGCAATGTTGACCCCTACACCAATTCGGAGGTGCAAGTCGGAGGAAGGAGACGATACGTTTGCCTCCAACATTAACGAAAAGCGCAAAGTTGAGCTGGCTCTCAAATTGGGACATCATAGCAGCTAGCATTGAGCCTCCAGGGAAGCTGCGGAATTCAGGAATGCCATACGGGTTTCCCCTGCTGGGACACTATCATCAGTCATGAGACCTCAGACGAACAGTACTAGTGATGATAAGTAGGGACATGCCTCATTGTACATGGACATTGTTGACAACGGCGAACGCTGAGGCACGAAGCAGCAATGTTGACCCGTACACCAATTCGGAGACTGAACCGAGTCGTGCAATCGTAGTCCCATTTGGCCCCTGCACTAATTTGGACAGTTGAAAACACAACGAGGACACAGGCTGAGCAATGTCGACGCCTACACCAATTCGGAGAGTGAACCGAGTCGTGCAATCCGAGTCGTAGTCCCATTTGACCCCTGCACCAATTTGGACAGTTGAAAACACAACTAGGAGACAAGCTGTCGGCGCTCGGAGTTGATAAAACGCATAGGCAGAGTTTTTACAAAACCTCCATCCCTCAGATAAGAGCGGGCATGATAGTGATAGTGGAGGCAACTGAGCTTACGGATAAGAGGTGGGTCCGGCTGCTCATGCTCTGTCTTGGAGATATCACCACTATCAGTACTACCTATTGGCCGCTTCCGGAAGATGACTCTGACGGACCTTGATTTCTTGCTCGGGCTCTTCACTTCGACGACGTTTGACACCCGGGTGGGTCCATGACTTATCTAACTTAGCTGAAGGTTAGGAAGGATTCAGCTCCGGCACAGATCGCAATGACTTTCCATTTCTAATTTGCTCCCGGCGGCGGTTTGAATCGTACACATTGACACGTCGCGCAGCAATACGTAAACATTCCGCTGTGCATGGACGACGGGGGCTCTCGATGTGAAGGTAACAGTACAAACGAGCCTTCGTCTCTGGGTCTGCATGATCGAAAGGGTCTCCTCAGGGGCACGGCCAACAGATTCTGGGTCAACATTGGCGGTGGGGGTCGGTGCCAGTGACGCGAGAGAACCCGCGTATGTTGGTGTTGACCTGCTAAGACGGCTATACTTGGAGGCGGGGCTATATAACTCATGAGAAGCGACATACACACATCATACGACATGTTGGCGCACCCGATGACGTTGAAGGTCTTGCCACGCCGCCGCGTTGCGGTTTCCGACGGCCAGCGCATTCGCGAAGAAATCCCAGATCGCGGTGTTGGGAGCATATTCCATTTTAATTTTTAATTTTTCAGAGACGATTCGATTTCGGAAGCTTGAGAATAAGGACGCACGCTGAGCAGTTGTGGGCCGCCCTCACCTTCACTCTCCCTCCCGGCGCCGCACTTCTGTGTCAGTTTGAGGGCGACTCCGGCATTCGCCGGTGCCATCAAGCCGTCTCGGCATCACGTTCACACGGCCACGTCTTCTTTTTAACCACCACCACGCTTCAGCCCGCGGGTCAGCCAAGGTTAGTGGAGTGTATCTTGTTCATTTTACTTGTACTTCTTCTTCATTTCAGTTTCTTTCTGGCTTCCTGGGCTGTCTACCGACGGGGTGAGTTGCGAAGTTGGGGGTTTCGGGGATTTGGGTCGTAAGGTACGCACCCCGCGGTTTTTTATTCTGGATTCGGTGCTAATGATCTTTCAAGCTCTTCGCCATCTCAATCCTCGGCGCTCCCCTTCTTTCTGCTCACATCTCATCCTCAAGATCTTCTCCTGCAAGTCTCTTCGCGGCTTCTTTGACTCTGCTTCGCCTCGTCTTCAAAATCTTCAAGTCTACTTATGCTCTGTGCAATTTCAACTCCCATGTCTTCTTCTCTCAATCCCTGGCTCCGGATTCGCGCTGGGGCTTCTTGACTTCAACTTCAAAACTCCCACTCTGGTGCAATGTCCGCTTCTGACTTGTATTTCCTCAAGATTGTCTTTTGAATCTATTGGACCTCTGTGCGCGATTTCAATGGTCCTTTTTTCTTGTCTCGATATCTTGCTATGGATTCGCACTGGGGCTCCTCAAGTTCGCTCCGAAGACGCTCATACATGGCTTGCAATCTCGGCGATGTCGCAAGTGGATTAATCGGGATTTTGGATCGTCTGGACCGTCTCAAGCTGTTCCAACGCCTTCCTTTGCTTTTCTTCCAATCCATCGCTCTAGACGCACGCTGCGGTTCCCCGATTTCGCTTCAAAGCGACTCACCATCAGGCTCGCAAGCTTTTCTGCCAACGCAGCTCCAATAACTCAAATTATGACCGTCGGTGTTTTCTGGACTGCTTCTCAATCGCGTCAAACTAATTCAACTCCTCATCTGCAACACTCTTACCTTCGCAACTCGACTACCTATGCAAGTACAACACCACTTGAATCGGATTCTTTCCAGGTAAGTCAATATTTCAACGCCGCTTCACTCACAATTTGGACTCGTCTTCGGGTCCTTTTGTTCTTTCCAGTGTCGTTGTACCTGGCTCGCATCTATCCGTACATTTCATTGGCTGACTTGGTTTCCTTAGATCCACATTCACGGATTGCGTTGTGTCGACTTGAACAGTCCAGAGGTAGGGCTTTCGTCGCTGCTTCGTTGTAGTTTGACTAATACACTCCCTCCCTCATCTCATCTCACCTCACCTCACCACTTCCATCCGAGGTACTCAGGTACGTCTCCCCCATCTTCCCTTCTTCTATCTTCTTCTTCCCTTCTTCCCCTTCTTTTATCTTCTACTTTACACTACTTTACTTTAGTCGGGTTGACGCGTTCAAGGCTGATTCGCACTCACTCACTCTTTGCTAGATTTTTTTGAGATTTTCTTGAGATTTTGGGATCGTGATGTCGCAGGTTTGCACATGTCGCGTGGAGGAGAGGTGAGGTGAGGTGAGGGAGAGGGGCAGAAGTGCAGTGGTTGGAGGGGTATGGTGAGTTTGGAGGTTGTGTTGAAGGCGAGTTGAGCTGAAGGTGAGCCGCAACCCATTCGTTCATCTTTTGTTCGAACCTCGGCGCGTTGGATATCTCAGTCCAATTTAGCGCAGTCACCTATATACTCGCTACTCCACTTCCGAAGTGCGTTCATCTTTGTTCAACCTCGATTCAACTACGTATTTTACTCACGCACTTGGCTTTAGATTTACTCCGATCCGACGCACTCTCCGGCTGACTTTCTTTCCTTTCTTTCCTTTCTAGATACCCACCTGTTGGTTGAGTTGACGGAGTATCGCGCACCTCGGCGACGAGGTATCGACGCCGACTTCCGACTTATGGATGTGGATTTTAAACGGTGCGTGAGTCCTTCCTGGGTTTGCGTGGTTCCGCTGACTGCTGTGTGGGCAAGGGGATTAATTTTGGTCTGGAGTTCTAGGGCACGGGGATTGGGACCTGACTCGAATGAAAGAGCTGGCGCGGATTGGAATCAAAGTGGGACACTCGCCGGTAAGTCCAATCTTCGTGGATTCGGTGGTTTACTAACTATTGGGTTCAAACTCGGGCGGTTCAATGGGGTGTACGTGCGAGTAGGCCCCGCGCAAACCCGCCATGGGTTGTACATATTTCTTTGGCTTCCGAGTACTTAAGCTTCTGCTTAAGTAGCTCGCGAGTCGGACTCTATCTCAGGCTATGCTTATGCTGGTATCAGCAAACAGCGCTTGTGGAAGAACTTGGATGCACGTACAAGTTCAACCCCGCGACCGGACCGCAGCGACAATATTAATGAGCTTCCTACTGCCGCAAGCTTGAGGGCATCCCGAATCCTGAATCCTGAATCCTGAATCCTGATACTATATAGAACAGGTGCGCGGTGATCTCGCTCGGCAACGAACCCGGGCCGCCCTGAGGCCTGAGTGGCGATTCGTTTCGTTTCGTTTCGGAGTGTTGTCAATGTAGAGCTAGCGAATTCCGAAATTTCATCGACGGCCCACGGGCGGACTGGCAATTGTCACTGTGCGGTGTAGCCGGGGATATTCGCGCGGCTTTAGCCTTTGTGCGGTCAACCGGGGGCTGCACGGATCCGAGTCCGAGTCCGAGTCCGAGTCGGTCGGCTTGAAAGTTGAAGTTCGCAGACGCAGACGCGTGGGAAGAAGTTCTTAGTCGAATACGAGACCACACCATCCATGCAAGGCATCGAAAACATCGAAGCTAGCTGGGTCCAGCTTAACGTGGATTCAAGATCGGCACAGCACCCGAGGCACCTTACGCCGCAGAACGGTGCAGCGCATCATACATCATACATCATACATGCGAAGATCGGAGTCAGGAGTCGGGAGTCCGGACACGGTGTACAGTGTACAGTAAAGTCGGAGGACTCGAGGGGACGAACACAGGATCCCGACGCAGCCGAAGCCGAAGCGAAGGAGAACGAGAACGCGGGCAGCGCCAGATCAATCTTCAAGGCGAGCTGCGGAAGGTATAGAGCCGCAGCGTGAGGAAATATCGGATCCACTCTCGCGCGGAAAAGTCCACCGTACGCAGAAATTCAAATACGCGCTGCCCAAAAGCCTGAGATACGCAACGCGGGCGATACACGTTGGCGGCAGCAGGGCCCAGGGGGGCTTGAAAGTTGAGGAGGATGGTGTATTGAGTCTAAGGTTGGGGCGGCTTTTGTAGACCCGTGTACAATGCACAAGGCTGAGAAGTGGCTTTTCGAGTGCGCACTGCGGAAATGCTGATGAGCGAGGCGCACAGTGACAGGCTCCGGGGATGCTTCGGTTCGCGGTCCAGGGGAAGGTCTGCGCCACGAAGAAATTGTGCACGCGCGTTTGAAAGCGGCTTTTGATTCTCGAGGCTCAGAAATTAGAATCAAGTTGACGAAAGCGCGTTGCTTTTTGAGGATCAATTTCCGGAGACCAGATTTTGCAGGAGTTTGTCGGGTACAGCAAGTTTGGAGTAAGGAAGAGGACGAGGGTGCCGGATACTTCAACGCAGGAGATGAACGGGGCATCTGGGAGGTCGCGGAAGGAGGAGGGGACTTGGAAGGAAGAGAAGGCAGCGTGTGAAGTTGGCGTCAATCAGTGAAGCGCATCAATGTGCCGTAACCACTCTCTTCTCCTCCCGGCCCACTAAGTATGCGACGAAACGACGTCAGACGACATACGACTCGAGATGGCACCCGACGCGTCTTTGCTCCGGGCGGCGTGCGTGGTTAGCGGCAACGACATCACGGATGATATCCTTCAAGAATCCTTGAACGACCCAAGTACAGCTTCTTCGAGTGAGTACGCACCCGCCCTGCACTAGTACGCCTCACTGGCACCCACTGATTGTTAGCGCAGCCTGGTCCCCACCGCACCGTGAAGTACCTGCTGCCACCACCCGATACTACCCGACAAGGCCACGAAAGGTAGCCTGCGCTGCGCGGCATCGACACTGCGGGCCCTAACCCCGGCTTGAACCCTAGCGTTCTTCGTACCCTTCTCGCCCTCCTCCCTCATACAGTCCCTCACTCACCCACGTGGCGTCGTCGAGTGGCCTCTGCGGCGCGTCTCGCCCGCATTTACTATTTACATCCGCACACAAGTCGACACGCGCTCACGCGCTCACGCCCCGTGCGCCGCATCGTCAACAGCATTGTCACGCACCCTCGCACCCTCCCGGTACGGTCGAGCAGTCCCCACGGCACGTTCACCGCATCCGCGCCCGCACCCGGTACCCGTTTTCCCCGCTCTCTCTGCACCGGACTACGCCGTACCGCACCCACGACAGAAAATGCGGCTCTGATCCTGCGCTCGCGCCTCACCCCTTGTCCTCCATCACAACGCAGGCGCCGGATGCGCAGGCGATGCGCTCGTCGTACATTCGCCTGCGCGCTCGTCCGCCCGATATAATGACGCTCGCGCTTGGGCATGGACGTCGCGGCTGCGGAGGGATTCGGGGGTTGTACGTTCGGAAGGCCTGAGCGGGACGCAGGTGCATCCTGCGCGAATGGAGAACCTCTCGCCGCCTACTACTGCTGCTGTTGCTGCCGCTGATGGCGCAGTGCCCACCGCGCTTTCAAGTCCGGGAGAAAGCATGGCGGGGTGGGGAAGACGATGAAGGAGGATACAGTCGCGCGAAGGAAGATGTCCTTGCGCGTCGTTCTGCGCACCGATCCACTCGACGTCCGCCCGCGTCCGCTTCCGCCTCGTATCAGCACGCACGCACGCAGCACGCCCGCACGCTGTGCGTCTCGTCTTGCCCCTCACCGTCCGCGCATGCGCATCCGCCCTCGCACTTGCGATGCACGCACACCCCCGGCGGCTTCGAGCGGTGTGTCTTGCCCCACGCCGGCCGCGCATGGGCTTCCGCGCACGCACGCGCGAAGACCGTCCAGCTCTGCGGCGCCGTGCGCAACCGCGATCCACGTATCTCCGTCCCCGACGTATCCGACTTCTTCTGCGCGTATGTACGTATACTTCCGTATGTGCGCATCCGGTTTTCGGTGCTGATTGTACATGCACGAATGCAGTATGGCCATATGGGACGCAAGCTCGTCTCTGCGCTTCGTCTGAACCATGAACCATGAACATTGATTCTTGAATGATGAATGATGAAGTAGCTGCTGCGCGAGCGGCGAGACGACCGCGAGAGAGCGTCGACGGGGCGGGCTGGGCGTTCCCATCGAGCACGCGCAGCTGTTCTTGTTCCCGGACGCCTTGCCCGCGGTGCTGGAGTCGACGGTCCCGGACACGGACGTGCACGTGGCGACGCCGCATTCGCTTCCGCGGCGCACGAGGCGAAGGCTCGTGTTTCGCGACTCTGACGGTCGCGGGGGCGGACACCCTCGCCGCCCATCCTACTGAGCCACACGTCCGAGGTGTAATTGGGAGGTGGATGCCCATTGCGCTTTCTCGGACTACCCTCGTCGCCATCGAAACCCCCGCCATCGCGCTGGAAAACGGGACCACATCCCCTTCATGTATGTATGTAGTCGCGCGCGCTGCCGCAGAGGATCGCGAATTGCGACTCTCCAGCATCTCGGCCCCGTCCACCGGCTCCGCAATATCATCGGTCCCTCCTCATTCCCGCCTCTTCCTGCCGACCCCGACGCCGCCCGGGCGTACATAAAACATCGGCATGGATGTGGACGCGACGACTTGTGTGCATGCGCGAGGACGCATCATGCGCAGCTTCGTGGGCGCGCTCGCAGACGCACGGCTCAAGGACGAGATCACGCTTCCCGCGGACGCCGACCACAATCCCAGAGGCTCTTCGCCCCCGCAATGCCAATGCAGCGCGCGAGAGCTTCTCCCCTTCCCTCAGCATCCTACGCCTCTGCAGCGGTGGTGGAGGAGTTCGCGCTATTCTGGGAGGAGGATCGGCGGGACGCGCTTCGTGCGCAGCTTCATCGGCTGCCTTTGTCGGTGCTGCAGCGCGCACCACTGCGTTCGCGACGGGAGCTTCTCCCCCTTCTCTCCGCGTTGTCCGCATCTGCGGCGCGGTGCTGGAGACGCTGGCGGCATGTGTCGGGATGGATCGGGCGGGACGTGTGGCGTTTCGTGCACAGCTCCGAGGCTGCTGCAGCGCACACTGCGGCGGCGAACTTTGCCCTTTTCGCGTCGTTCGCTTCTGCAGCGCGGTGAGCGCGCTTTTTGGGGAAGACGATGGGAATGGGAATGGGTGGGATTAAACGAGACGTCGGTGCAGCTTCACCGGCTGCTGCAGCGCACAGTGCGGCGGCGAATTTTGTCCTTTTCGCGTCGTCCGCCTCTGCGGCGCGGTGGTGCAGAGCCCGGCGCTATTCGGGGATGAGAAGGAAACGGGCGGGACGCGGGTGTGCGCAGCTTCATCGGCTGCCTTTGTCGTGCTGCAGCAAGTCGGCGGCGGGCGCTGGAGGCTGGCCGGGCCCTGTGGATTGGGGACCTCGCAGCCTCCGCGCACGCGCGCATTGGGGCGCGCCTGCCTTTCGTCGATACGACTGCCCTCCGCACACGCACGCGCCCGACGGGACGTGTTGCACGAGGCTGGGGATTGGTGTGTGAGGGCGGTAGGATGAAGCCACACGATGCTCGCGACGCGGCGGTGGAGATGCTAGTGCTGCGTGTCGGAACGGGTTTGGGTTTGGGCGGGACGTGGGTGCAGCTTCCGCGGATGGGGATGGGGACGGGGGAGGGGGACAAGGAGGCGCAAAGAGGACGGGGGAACGAGTATTTCCATCTCTACCCCTCTCATCCGTATTTTCGCCTCTCTATTCACTCTCCGCCTCTCTTATCATCGGAATTCGGTCCTCGATTTCATCTCATCTTGCGTTCCATCTTCCCGCCTTCTCTGCCCGTTACCACAAACACTTATCTCTCACCCCACGCATCTCTGCCTCGCTTCTTATCTATCTCTCACATTGCGTTCTCATATATCCCGTCCCATCTTGCGCCGCATCCGCTGTCCCTTTTATATGTACCTACCTGTTGCGCACTACATCTGCGGTAGCTATCGCGAAACGTCTTGGTTGACGATCGCGCACGACCTGCTGCGTCTATACCTCCACCGCCACCTATCTTCTGTCCGCTATCACTTCTATCTACGTTTTCCGGTTTTGCACACGCGTATTAGATACGTTCTCCGGTGAGTCGTCAATCACATCTCACTGTACAAGATACTAATTGTCTCTTTTGATTTTTCTGACAGTGCATTTGTCTTTTCGTACAACCCAAGAAACTACGTATCGTTGGGGAACGGATTCGGCGTCCGCAGGAACTGCGCCGCGTCCGTTCTCGCCTGTGGCCCAATCAGATGGTCAAACGACGGAGAATTCGCCACCCGCGGCGTAAAGTCCTCGATGTCCCACAACAACCCGAGCGTCTTCAGCACCGACGTCGCGCTGTACGCCTCGCCCTCCTCCCCCGTCGCCGGATTCGTTCCTAGATCCTCGATGTGGCCCTTGGGCGCGAACGGCGACACGAGGAACGTCGGCATGCGCCCGCCGAGGCGGTCAAAGTGGAACGTGTACGACTCGCCGTCGTGCGCTGTCTCCGTGTACGACTTCCCGTCCGTCGGCACCGCGAGCGGCGACGCCACATGGTCGTGGAACCCGCCGCTCTCGTCGTACGTGAGCAGCAGCAGCGTGTCCTCCCAGTGCGGGCCCTGCCTCACCGCGTCGTAGATCTGCTTCACGAAGATCTGCCCGAACGACACGTTCCCGTCCGGGTGCATCGAGTTGGTGTTCGTCCCGCAGCACGACGGGTTGAGGTACGCGAGCTGCGGGAGGAGCCCGAGGTACGCGTCTTGGAAGAAGTTCTCGATGGGGACGATGCTCGATTTCGCGTGCGCGGCGGTCCAGGTGTAGAAGAGCGCGTCCGGGGGGAAGGCGCCGTTGGTGCCGTCGTAGTTGAGCCAGGAGATGTTTTTGGCGCTGGCGGCTTCGAAGATGGAGGTGACGGGGATGGCGGCGGTGGCGAAGGAGTTGTCGTTCGAGCCGTGGCCGTCTGAGGTGCCGGAGAGGGCGCAGGCGCGGTTGGGATTCGTGGGCTAGAGGACACCAAAGCTCGATGGACTGGAGTCTGACGGAAAATGGGAACGGACGTACGCCAGGAATGCACGAGAACCAATAATTGAACGTCGTAAACTCGTCAACGATATCCGCCATCGTCGGCACCTCCTGCTCGGAATAATACCCCATAACCTGCGCCGCCGCCACGTCGGACGTGATGTTATACGAAATCGTCTGCTTGTTCACAAAACCCTGGTTCTTCGCCGTGAGGCTGCCGTTCTGAATCGCAGCATTATTCGGTGCGAACTGTCCGTAAAACTCCAAGTTGTTGCCCGTGACTGAGTGGTCTGGGTCGTTGAGCACCGAATCGAAGTCCTTGATGCGCGTGCAGAGGGTCGCGCCCGTCGGGTCGGCGATGTTCACCGGGTTGCACACGTCGCCGTTGTTGGCGGGGTTGTCGAGGCCCGGGCGTTTGACCCCACCGAGGATATTGTCGAACGAGCGGTTCTCGAGGAGAACCCAGACGACGTGCTTGATTTTGTCCTTCATATTCGCGACGGACTCCGGGGAGCCCGCCTTGTACCCAAAGGGCGGGGGCGTGGCCGATGCCCTCTTCTCGGACCCACCGAAGAGGGCGGCGTTGTCGAGGATGGAGGTGGTCGTCGCCAGCAGCCCGAGCAGGGTTGTATTGGCCTTCATCGTGGCACGAAAGGCTTACGTGCAGTCAGTCAAGGTGCGCTCTTTATGGCCGCCATTGGTGCGCCGCGATGATTAACAGGGTTGATACATAGACCAACGTGCGTTAGCAGCGCATGGAAGGTTGTCGAGCGAGACAGCCTTAAGGGACGCGGCGCGGCGCGCCAGCCAATGAAGTGTAGATGGCCTGAGAAAAGAACAATAAAAGGGCTGGATCAGTGGATGCAATAGATACTTGCGTCCGCGCAGATAATGCTAGCACGGATGGCTTGTCCCGCCAGTTGTCCTTTGGCCCAGAAGCATTAATCTTGAAGGCTAGACGACAGAACAAGGCGGGAGAACGCAGATGCAATGAGGATGGCCCATGAGTCTGACGGCCAGGATGTCAAGGGGCAAAAAATTCTGCTTTTGACGGAAAACACTGAGAGACTGAAAAAGCATCGGAATCCCACGAGGCCGTCATTCCGTTGAGGTAGAAGATCAAGACGATTGTTTTGACCAATCGAATCCGACCTATTTAGTATCGTCTGTTGATGCAGAACGCTATTCTTAACCCCAAGGTCGGACGGATGCGCGCCGTCCAACGATGAAGCGAACAAACGTGCTATGCCCTTGAAGCACGGGCGTGAGACGGTCATGAGACCCGTCAGAAAGTATCGAGGACGATTTAGATGAAATGATCCGGGTGCAAGGATTTTTTGAACCAGAACGTTGTGCAAGGTTTAGATTGGCTCAGAGAAAAGCTGACGGCGCGGTTGAGCTGATACCGCGGAAGGGATCTTGGTCGTCTAGTAACGAGGCATATTGAGGGATATCATGGTGAAATGGATAGTAGGTCGAACGAGAAAAATTGTGATGAGGGTAATTGAAATTTCCTCGTTTTGGAACGGGGAATGCCTGAAAATCGTATGAATGTAAATTGACACAGGAAGAGATTAAAAGACTGACGCGTTGCTGGCGATGAAATGTCATTTTACCAAACGTGCTGCTCGTACACCCATGAGGAGTCACTAGTGCCCTCCAGAGGCGAGTACTTCATCGCATTCCGGCCTTGATTTGGAGGCCCAGGAGGGAGGTACTGGATAGAAATATCAAGACCGTCCGCGATTGCGTCTTCAAGCTGAGGCATGATGTCGAAGGACATCGAACGGTGGAAGACGACTTCGAGGTGTGCAAGCCTGGCGACGGCGTCAATCTTTGCAGTAGTCCGAGAAAGGACAAACTGCAAGACAGCCTCGTCGCTGGCGGCCTGGAAACCCAGGAGCTGGACAGAGTCTAGAAGGGGGCACACTAGAGGACCTAACCGCGGTGCAAGGCATGTAAGGAAGTTCGGATCCGGGGAAAGGCTCCAGACAGATTGGGTTGTTTGTTCATGCACCGTGAGAGGCTCTTGGACTACGAGTTTAACCAGTGTCGGTGTCGACGAGAGGATATCCAAAAGAGCAGTGCTTTCCAATCCACTTGCCTGAAGGGATTCAAGCGAGGGAGTCGATGGCAGCAGCTGTCTGACACTCGTCTCGAGCACTCCGTCAAAAGCCAGAATCAGCGACCGTAGATTTGGGAGAGACATGAGGCCGAATAGATGCTCGCGCTGGAAAGACGTGGAACTTGCGATGCTCAAGTGGGTGAGGTGAGGAAGAGAGAAATTGTTCACTGGTGCCAGCTGATCGGCAGGCATGAAATCTATAATCCGCAGTTCACAACTCCGGAGCGAAGTGCACTGCTGCAGGAATGTGAGGGCATCAAAACCAGTGATGATGCCTTGCGCGGAGCCGGCGATACTCAAGCACGTCAAAGAGTCCCAAAACACTGGGGCCTTGTTCATAGGGCCCGAAAATTTCAAGTTGCGAAGACTCCGAGTGGCGAGGAACTTCAGGGCTGCACCGTCTACCGGTGTTGCGAGGGCAGAGTTCCATTGACCACCCATTGGAATTGTGGTGTGAAGTCCCCCTTCCCCAATCTGTACGGTCTCCAAGAACGGTACCGCCTCTGCTGTCAAGGATCGTAGCGGCGAGGCCGCAAGGAAGTTTCCGGGCAGGAGCATTTCGATGGTTTCCCATCGCCGCGAAACGGCAACGAGGGCTGACAGAAGTGGCGAGATATCGTTATTGGACGCGAAGTCGTAAAAACTTGACAAGACGATGGAAATATGCAAGGGGACGGCACCCGACCGGTATAGCCAGACCACCACCCGGTCCATGACTCGTTGAGCTAGGGAGTTCGATGGAACGACAATATGAATAGCCGCCCATAGACGCGGCGTAGCAAGGGCAACGCTTCGCCAAGCTCGACAGATCTGGCCCAGGAGCAAAGGAGCCTCTCGGCCGTTTATCGCGGGGTTCCGAGTGGTGGGAAGACAAGCCATGAATATGCTCCGAAGAACATCTTCCGGGAGCCTGCGTGCTGGCGACAGCAAGGCCAGATGCATATCGATGAACTGCTGCAGGTCTCGCCGCTTTCGACAGATTTCGTTGCGCATAGTATCCAGACGCGTCAACTCCTCCGTCAGCTCGTCGAATTGTTTCTGCGAGCCAGCCAGCAGGTCGCGAATTGCCTGACATTCCGACTCGCCAGAGGGCACAGCATTCGTATGGAGGATATCTTTGAACGGGGATTCCATAGACTATGTGCGTTTCGTCAAGCTTGAAAGGCCTTGATTAGTTTTCAAAGGTTATTGGCAGCCTCGGAAAGTTGAAACGTACGCAGATGAGCAACAGATCAGCGAAACAGATGAGGGTCGGGAGCAAGCGGCGGTCCAAGTCAGCGTGGGAATCGTGGCTGACACCGCCTGATTTTCCAAAAGAAAACCCCCGCTGGAGTGTGCCCCGCAACGGGGATCGGAGAGCAAGACCACGAATAATATACGGAAGTGTGTCATGTATGAAATGATGAAATGCTTGTGGAAAATCCTTGTACCCTATGTAGATGCGACGAAATATGTGGGTGAGATCTTGGTGAGATCTCACCGCGAGAACGAAGCTTGGATGGTAAGAGGGCGGAAGATGGTAAGTATTGTGAAAGAATGCATACGCGGACGGGAAGAGGGTGAATGCGCGGTGCTCCTGCCTCAGCCTGTTCCATCAGATTTCCCTTTGCGCCGCCCCTCCTCCCCGACCCCACCCAACCCCTCAGCCCCAGCCTGAGCCTCGGCCGCGAGGTGGGCGACGACGTCCGCAATCCGTCCGCGCGCGCACCCACGTCCGGCCCAATCCCATCCACATCTCGACACAGCGCTAGCATCTCCACTGCCGCTTCCCTGGCTCGTGCGCACCGTGCGGCGTCACGCTCCCGCACGCGGCGAGCTGCACGAAGCGCTACATCTACGACCCGCCTTCCCGACACACCACGCCAGCATCCCGCCGCGCTGCAGTACCGAGAGTCGCCACGCCCGCCACCCGCGCGAGCTGCACCCACGTCCCGCCCAGCCCCACACACCTTCCCCACCACCACGGCGCAGATGCGGATGGGGATGGCGCGGAGGGATGGGGAGAAGCGGCTGCCGCTGTGCGCGCTGTAGTACCAATGAAGCAGCGGAGCGGGGTGGCGCGGTAGCGGGAGTAAGAGGCTCTGAGAGGCGCTCGGCGTCCGCAAGGAGGGCATCTTCTTGAGGCTTTTTCCACACCGGGGTCAGCGAGCGCGCCGACGTGATGCGCGGCCTCCCAGGACCCGCGCGATGCAGAATCGCTTTGCGTGCGTACTCCACTATCGCCGCGTGGTTGCTGGTACGGGCTGCAGTGTCGATGTAGAGGAAGCGGGGGAACCGCGCGCGGGCGGGGCGAAGATGCACTGGGCAGCTCCCAGTCCGCCCACGGCGCAGCACGACGCGGAATATGCGCTCAACCGTGCGTGGTGGCCAATACGGGTAAGTAGCTTGGGCGCGAAGGCGGGCGGCGTGAGCTGATGACGCAGGGACAATCCGATGATACCATTATTACCAAGCGTATGCGTGAGGGAGAGGGTTGTCGAGTCGACGAGGGCGGGCGTGCGCGTGGGTGGGAGGGCGAGGATGTGGGTGACACAGCGAACGCCGCCGCACGGATAACTGGATGATGCGGGCGTGTGCGCGACGGAGAGGGCCATCAAACCGACGAAACGAGGCGCGATGCGCGCGCGGAGTGACGGTGTGTGCGTTCCGTCTCTCCGCGCGTCCTGCGTCAAAAGCGGTGGCGGCGGGGGAGGTGTGGACGACCAGGGACCGATCGTGTCGAGCGAGTCGGCGCGATGGATGTGAGGGTATCGTGTGTTTGAAAGACTGCTACGCGACGACCGAGGGAAGGGCGTCCTCGCTTTCCCGGAGCACGGACACCGAAAGGCACATATACTGTTCCAAGGGCAGTGTCTGCGTCGGGACAATAAAAGGACGGCGACTTGATAAATGCTACGTTCCCCTCCTGCGGCGCAGACTCGGATGCGGCGTCGGCATTAGCGACGTCGGGCACGTCCTCCTTCAGCACCGCGGGACCGTCGAGTCGGGCCCGTCGACCTCCGCACGCCCCGAAATGTCGTCCGGGCAGCTGCGCGAGGCGGGCAGTTGAACTGGAAAAGCGTGAGTTAGACAGAGACAAGGAAGGGCGAAAGTAACCATATACCTAATCCCAAAGGAACTGCACATGCTTGAAGGAAATCCTCGATCTAAAAAACAAGCGTAAGCACCAAAGCAGTAGCAAGCCAAGGCACTCACTGCTGAAATCGAAGAATTTTCAAGGAGGCGATCCACCGCAGCAACACCGCTGAGGATCGCGTCAATGAGTTATAACCACCAGAGAATATTGCCAAAAACACACACGTTGGAGGGAGCGTGGTTGCGCATTTCCTCGCCATCCTCTGGGTCCCCCGAGTCCGCCCAGTCCCAACTCCCCATCGCTGGCAGCAGTCGCTGCCACCGCCTCCTTAACGATCTCCTTCACGATCATCCTCTCGCCGCTGCGCGCTTCGTCTTCGAAAAATCCGTAACATGCTTCGCGCGCAGGGCAACCGTAGGGATCCCAAGCCCGTCTCTCTCTTTCTCAAACCCATCCCCATCCCCATCCTCGTCTTCGGTCCTAAATAGCTGTATACCGCGCTCTGTGAAGCTCTTGAATGGGACGATCGTAACGCCCTCCGGGACTTGGGGAAACGGGGGGAAGCGCAGTTTGTGGTACGCAGGTTGGACTGGGGTAGAGGGCGACGCGATGTTGGTGGAATTGGGGGCTGCATTCGACATGGTAAGCTCTCGAGGTCGGGTTACTGAATTTCGGTGGTTCGTGGAAAGAAGCAGAGGGCGAAAGTTGCTGGCCATCACGCCACAGCACGTGTATACATGACCAAATACCGGTTGAAGTCAAGTCGAATCGCGCGTTCACACATCATCTGGTCGATTCTGGCGCGTTTTCAAGCTGTTGCTACGCGTCATTGGTGTCTCGGACTGGCCCGTCTCTGCTTCCGGTATTGGTCACGATCACAGGCTCGAACTTCTTCTGGTGGCCCGCCCGTTGTTGAAACTTGAATTCGAAAAGCCCAAGACTTGCTGGTGCTCGCTGAAATTGGGAGTATACGTGTATCACTGTAAAAGCCCAGGCCAAGCCGCGGGATAAAATCCGATGCGTTTCTCAGACGACCCAAAGTCCAGAAGGTTCGACGAATCAGCACGGCAGGTCGCTAATTAGCCTACCAGCTGCAGCATCGGCGCCCATCAATTACAGACCCCTGGATCCCTCATGTGTACCAATGGTGTACCCAAAGCAGATGTAGTATAATATGGACCGTGGACAAAGGAATGAGTCTTGCGAAATAAAAAATCGCTTTTTTTGAAGTTCTCCACTGCAGCCGATTCATCATTCAGGCCGAATTTGAACTAGGAGTTGAAGTAGACCGTAACGTGTTGAAACGGCCTTGCAGCATATTTTGTCATGTACCGCGGAGTCCGTGCATTAGTGCGTCCCAGAAAACCCATAATCCCACCTCCGAACCCAAAGTGAATGTTTAGTCTTTTGCAACTGTATGTCTACAGGTTGAACAAAAAAAAATCCAGGTGAGCTACTCAGCTATGGCATTTCACTTTCTACCACTTCCCCATTCTCCCAGGAAATATTACAGGTCATTTCTCATCGTCGGTGAGTGCAACTTCGGCATAGTCCCGTGGTCAACCAGACGTGCTGTATCTTGAAGGGAAAATAGGAAAGCCCGTTCCCTCCGAGTCGGCCCACGCACGCTCGATGTCCTCGTTGGTCCTATCCCCACACCTGATGCAAAATTCCCGACTCTTTCGCAAATAATCCTGCCATTGCTCGAGCACTTCGAGCACGTCCGCTGATGGATTCGGGAAAGCCTGCCCGGCCAAGCACGAGTCAAGCACAACTGTCTCTGACACTGGGTATATGTATGTACCTTGAGCCATTGCACAACATGGTTGAACTCTGCCACACATATAATTGGGTACTGCTCCCACTCACTCTCCGCCGGCTCCGGGCAGAAGACACCCCGATGTAGAACAAATTCACGGAGCTCACGCAAAAGTTCCGGGCTGGAGTGCGGTGACTGTCTGATGAGCTGACCCCATAGGCGAAGAAAGCCGTATCTCCATGCGAGATGGCGCCTGCAAAGAATGGGGAATTGAATCGGTGAGACACACAGCAGGAGAACTGGGCTCACCAATCGTAAATAGGGAAATGATGGTCATCATGGTCGGTCTCATTGACAACTTGCTGGACGAGATGGAGAGCTCTTCTAGCCAATGTGGTGGTCAAGTAAGGTATGCTGTGGGGGTATACCTCCACTGAAAGTGCAAGCACAGTGGGCATAATCATCACAGCACAATCAATTTGCTTTTGGGCTGCACCACCGATGAGTGAGCGTAACACAGTAAGATCCGTCGTTAGATCATCCCATGATAAACCAAGTAGGAGTTGGATGAAGATCGGGTCTACCCGACGGTATACTATCTTGGGAACACCATTATTGAGCAACCAAAGAGCCTGGAGCATGTAAACCAGTGTGGGACATTGGTTCACAAGCCGGTGGCAGGCTGCTAATGAAACAGACGAACCAGACATGTCACCATGGAGAGTATCAAGCTGATCCGGGGAAATGGGGGTGATGTGCATGAAATCGAAATGGACACGGCCGACATCCTGCATGAAATCGAAATGGACACGGCCGACATCCTCGCGAATAGTTGCCAACAGAGACATTGTTTCATAGGCTTCCCAACGTCGAATCAAATCCTTCGGGACACGTTCAATTTTCTGTCATATAATATGTCAATGCTTGCGAACTTCCGTGATCAAAGATCGCACCCTCACTTTCAACCATGATATGAAGCTTTGAACTCGCTTGTCCCCTGAGTGATTAACCAGAAGCCCCGCGCACCAAGGACTGGCCTGTCGTATGAGAGGCACAAGATTTTCCGAGGGGGGGAGAGCACAAATGTGCTCCAATATTCCATCTACCATATAGAACCTACACGAGAGACAATTAGGAAGAGTTTGATAAAAGTCTAGGATGAGCTTGCATACGACTTGTTAGTTTTTTCCCGCTTGGAATCATCAGAGAGCGCTTTAAGCATTGCCCGAACTACGTTTTCTCGATTCTTGAGGTCGGGGTGGAAATCGGATGACCGGCGTGGGTTTTGTAAAAAATCATGAAATGATGCATGGTATGCAGAAATATCACCAAAGGAGCCTACATAGAGAACAGAGCGAAGGGGACGAAGAATCAGCTCCGTTTCCCCGGGCTTCATCTCGAAAATGAGATCGATGTAGCTTGGTTCAACTGACGGTTGAGGAAGGAGGACAAATATATCCCGAAGTCGGGAGCGGAATCGAGCCGGAACTCCAGACAATATTTGGATGTAGAGTTGATCAAGAGCTGCGAAGGGTGCGTTGGAGTCATGGTGGGAGAGGTTCTGAACAGCCTCCAGTTGCTCTGTTGGTCGGGAATATTTATCATCAATTACGAGTCTTAAAAATTTATTTTTAAACTCGTCTTTTTACACTGCTTTCTCGCGTCCCTGGGTTCACTTTTTGCAAGTGACGTAGCACGTCGTGTGGGAGTTCCGTTTCCTATTATGGGAATTTGCCGTGATTATTTCCTTTTCAGGCCTTGTTTTTTGTAATACCCGCTTGGTCATTATTCTTTTCTCGTAAGTTGCGATTTGACGTCCTTCGAGCTGCAAATGTTACCCGCTATGTTTAATGTTTCTTTTTTATGGTGCTTGAACGTCATCGGAGTTTTTTTTGGTGGGGTTTTGGACCTTTCCCTTTCGTTTGCTCTCCTCTTTAATTTTTGTGACGACCTACATTTGCCATCTATCCCTGCGCCTATTTATTGCGCCTGCTACATTTTCTGGTTCTACGTTGCTTTATTGTCTGAAGCATTCTGTCGCCTTTGCCGATTCTCGCCTGCCTTACGTATCGCGCATCAATCCGATTTGATGACATGTTTATTGATACCGTCTTCTTCTTCTCTTCGTCCATGAACTCTGTCCGCGTCAGAGTCGTCAACGACTTCATAGTGAGCCTCTTGCCTTGTTATTGTTCTTGCCTAAATTATGTACAAAGGGACCCTTCACCTTTGCCCCGATTGAAGTCTGGACTTTGATTTTTCATTATGCGCTTCCCGATCCGATGCTGGACTCCAGAACCCATGCCTCTGCTCGCTTTGAATTGTGTTGCGTGTGCAGGTGGTTTCGGGTGTGTTCGCACTTTACTATGCTTCTCATTCGAGCTCAGTTGTTGGTGCACAGACTTTGATCCGCTCCGATCCATCTTTTTGGTGTCGCCTTAACATCGATACGCGCGTGTCTGTTCGTGGCCTTCGCTCTGTGCTCTCGCTGCTCTCTCTCGGTGTTGGCATACACCTGCGCTTTGCCATTCACCTCCTTGAATATGAAGAGTCATTTCCTACTGCCTTCATTTACGCTCGCATCAATGCTTTGCTGGCCCTTGTTTCTCCTATGTCTGGTCGCTGGGAATCTTTCGAGCTGCGCACTTCCCATCCCTCCATATTGCAGCATTTTCATTCCCTCTGTGCCATCATCCCCGCTCCTTCTCTGCGATCGATCTCCATAGAATTCGTTGACGACATCTTCGAGCATTTCGACCCCACCTCTCACCCTGTGGAAAATATGCGCATGCAGCCCCACCGCTGGTTCTTGGACGGCATATCCGTGCTGCGGGAGGTCCGGTCCGTCTCTAACGAGATGAACTGGCGCGACATCATTGCGCGTTCCAATCTGGTGTCGATCACATTGTGCGACCGGATCCATAACCTGGATTGGACCCTTTTTGAGACACTTTTCGCCGAATCACCGAACCTCACCACGTTGCGCCTTCAGGAAATCTCCGAGTTCGTCCTTCCGCCAGCAGGGTCGCTTACTAGTCTTAGCTTGGCGTTCCTGTTCTTGGAATTCCCCATATCCGTCTTGCCTGGGCACATGCGCCTGCTCGCTCAAAGGCTCGCCATGCCCCAGCTTGTGCGTCTCGTCCTGCGTTGCGAGTCGTGGGATGAACCCGGGTTTCTGCGCGAATGTCACGGGTTGTTGACGTCCGTGCGGACCTTGGCAATTCAAGGTGCCTGGATCGATCATGCGGCGATGGCAACTATTCTTCCCTTGTTGTTGATGGTCTCGGATATCGATTTGGCCGATTCTCCAGGCGCGTTTCACGCGCTTCGAGATTGGAGCTCAGCTAGATCAGCGTCCGTGCCTGCGCTGCCTCTTCTACCTTTAACCCGCCTTGCAGTAGGGCAAGTTGGGTTTTCCACCCTGCTTTCTTTCTTATCCTTGTATATTCGTTTCTCACCCTACAGCTACTCGCGCATAACTACTTTGTCTTTACCCCTGCCATCTCGCGCGGAGCCCAATGTAGCGGTACTGCAGGCCTTGGTCTCGGAGTGCTTCTTTACTCCTAGTTATATCGTGGACTACTAGACCTAGATAGCTTGAGTTGTAGCAACTGTTTTCCTGTCTTCGTTGCATGCGCCTCGCGTTGCATGTGGTCGGATTAACTCAAGTTCAATCGGACCGAATGTCTGCCGTGGACCATTTGTGCCTCTCCTTGGATTTCGAATGCGATACTTTCTGCCTTATCTTCCTTATCTTGTCCAGTTGAACGCGTTGTAGGTTACCCATATCCGCTTTCGGGCCGTGTACATGCTATCGGGAATATACGGATCAGACCGTTGTCTATGATTTAAGCTTGTGCGCCGTTCTTCTCCTCGCGCCTACGGGTACGGATAGTACCCTTGAAATTTCCCCCCGAAGAACCAGGTGCAGTCGGCGGTTGACCATGGCGCTTCCTTCCCTCCATGTGTTTTGTTTTGTCTGACCGTGAAACCGTATCTCCCGTTGTAGGTGTACCAACCCTTTGGTATAACTCGATCTATCTTGACTGAACGCTCTTTCAAAGCGGGAGCCAATGCCTCGTAAAGCTTGAGAGCGGTGTGCGCGTCTATGGCTGCATCTGCTCTTTCTTAGTATCGCCATATTCAACAGTTTGTTTGCTCACATTTCTTCTGTTCCTCGGTTATGTCGCCTTCTGCGTCGCCCTTCCAGTTTGACTTCTGCAGTTCTTTGTCTATCGTGAATCCCAGAATGTCGCTGACGCTCTGCAGCAGGGACAGATTGGCAAACGGCGCATCTTTGTACTTTTCGGCTAGTAATAGCTTGGCCATTAGCCCGCAATCCACCACGTTGTTCATGTCGCATCCGAGGTCGTTCCAGATCACCGGCAGATCGGCAGAAACACCTACGCCTGCCTTCACGATTTCGTTGGACTCTAGCACCCTCCGTAGGTGCTTAGGTAGAGCTGTTAGTGCGTCAGTTCCCTCTGTCCGCAGTGTTTTATAATGCTGACCCTTGATCCTGTTCATATTCAGAAGCCACACGTCCTTGCCGTATGCGATCTGGATAATGCACAGGCCCATGTTGGCCCACTCGATGGTGAAACCGCCCGCAGCTTTCGCTCTGCAAGCTTGCCAAGCCAGTATGCCCGACCGTTTGTTTCCGGGCACGTTGAGAAACAGATCTTCTATAATTTGCTCATCCTTTGTTAGCTTTCTGCCCACATACTCGGTATCGAAACCAATTGCGCCGTCTTTTATCGCCCTGAGAGCGTCGTTTACCGCCCGCTCTGATGTCAAGTACTTGACGTTGTGCAGAGTAGGATAAGGCTGTGGGGTGCGTCAGCTGCTCTGTCGATGTCGCGACGGGTTTTGTTAACTGGTAGTTTGCTCTCCGTTTCCTGACCCGATGCCTCAGCTTCGCCCGTCTCTTCATGTACAGGGAGTGTTCGGTTCCGCTCAACCAATTCCGAAACCTTGTTTGTTGCCACAGGTTCTGGTGACTGTAGTGTTGCGTGAGTGCTCGGCCGCCCGATAACTTTGTAGCTTAGGCACCTCTTTCAGGCTTGGACGTTGGGGTTTCCATAGGTTTCGTATAGCCTTGAAGTTCGCTCCCCACTGAGTAATATTATTCTGATGTTAAAGGACTGACTTTAAACTTGGCTCCTAGCCCTCGTCGCAGATGCTCTAACCCTGGCCTCAGTTTTTCATTGCGGTTGGTCATCGTTGTGGAGTGGAAGCGCAATTTCTAAGCGGCTGTTGAGCATTACTTGCGGCGCGCTGGCTTCTTTTTGATGGAGGTCGTTGCCTTTGCGCATGCGGGACGCAAACGTTTGGCCTCGGCACCGAGATCTGCCGTCCTGCGGATTGTTCTGATGTCGTCCTGATTTGAATTGGTTCCCCCTTGCGGAATTGATTGTGGCTTCCTTTAAATAACTGCCCCCTGCGGATGTCCCCGAACCTTTGGTTCTTCTCTGGAATTGTGTTTCGTCTACTGGCCTTTCTATCAACCTTTCTGCCCGAACACGATGATTCATATATTTGTATGTAAAGAATTTGCAGTAAGTGTTAGTACTCTTTACCCCGCACGCCGTTCACGTTTGTTTCTCAGGAACTGAAGCCGTCCTTGCCCGTGGAGTTGTGGACTGGTGTTCTCAAAATGGCCCTGCCGGACCCGATGCTTAACGGAATATCGCATGCCAAAGCCAGAGCAAATTTATGCGGGGTGTCTCGTGCTGTAAGGGTGAGTCTGCATGTGCGCTATCGCGTGTCGCGCTCCTGAACTGCATAGAATTTGGTGCACTCGGATTCCGCTTTTTGGTCGTCCATCAACTTGGACACCCTAGTATTCCCCAGCGCTTTGAAATTCGTTATGGGACGCATTTCGGACACGGCGCCTATCCGACTTAAGCTGTCGTTGTCTGACCTCAACTGGGACATCAATCGGCAATCCCCTTCCGTCGTTTACGACAAGCTCAACGAGCTCTTGTCCCTCCTTGTCCCCCTTTCTTCTCGATGGGAATCATTCCACATATCCACCGAGCACCCATCCCTATTCTTGTGGGTTCGCGACCTCCTGCGCGATGTCGATGCTCCGGCCCTCCGTCTTCTTTCTGTTTATTACTGCTATATGCCGGAGTACAGCACCTTCGACGTCCCCTCTCTTGCCTGTTACGACAAGCCTTTCATTCCGGGCCCTTGGTTCCGAAACACCTTGCTTGGCTTGACCAGGCTGTACGTTCTTGGATCTCATGTTGACTGGCACGATCCCGGCCAGTTTAGCAACCTTGTGGACTTCGAGATAGGAGACGTTGACACGGGGCGCCATATCGAGTGGGGCACGTTTGTCACGCTGTTCGACTTAGCCACTAACCTCGAAACGTTCCGGCTGGGATCTGTATGCCCCTTCCACCTGCCGTCTTGTTCGCTTCTCGTGTCCGCTTCGGTCACCACATTCCACTTCGATCTCTGCCACAAAGCGCCGACCTCCCACATGATTGATTTCATGTCGCGTCTCCGATTCCCTAACATCCGGCGCCTCGTCGCCCGTGCAGATGAATGGACGGATTTCACTCCTTTTCTCCGTTGTTCTACGTTGCTGCCCTGCTTGACGGCCTTCAAACTCCATGGAAGGTGCCGCGATAGGTCCGGTCTCACCGAGATTTTTGGGCTTATGCCCGAACTTCAATCCTTGGATCTGTCACGCGCGGGGGATTATGCTTTTGGCGCTTTCGGTGATTGGTGCATATCGGCTTCCATTTCGACCCCGTCCGTTGCCCTTCACCCTCTGCGCAAGCTGTGTGTTGGGCACGAGAATATTGCAGATCTGCTCGCGGTCGTCTCGCTCCACATGCTTCGTCGGAAAACTGATCCGTTTCAGTTGGTAGAACTGCAGCTGGAACGTCCGTTCCGGACTGATATCTACCTTCAGTTTTTGATCAGCGTTGTACCCATTTGTATCTTTACCCGCAGGCTTCTTGGCCCCGAGGATTGCGCCCGCCTGGCTGCGTCTTTACGTTTGGCTAATTTTTCCAATTGAAATGTTACGTTGTCGCACTTGTGTCTCTGCGCGATCTGTCCGGGGCGACCTACCCCTGTCTTTGGCTTTATCTACATCAACACAGCCCGATATGTTCTGATTGTTATGTATATTTACGGCATGTGCTATTTGCGGTCTCTGGGCCGCACTATTGCTTTCCCGCGGTCGACTATCCCACATGTTCCTAACTCCAATGACCGTTGCGCGGTCTTGGCTCGCTTGTTTGCCTTCTACTGTTCCTAATCCAGTACATGCGGTTTGCCGGTATAAAACGCGATACCACTGTGACCACCAACGTTAATGTCTGCTCCCGCATCCTCTGTTTCGCCCTGCCCCGACTTTTTAGCGGTTACCCCCCGACGCGTAATGACGTTTCTTTCGGTGAGCTCCAACTATTGCATATTCTACAGGCGTGCTTACTGCCTGCAGCCTGGCCGGTGCAGTTGCGGATCCGGCATTCCGTGCTCAATTTTCTTGGATTTTTCTTATAGTCTTACATCCGTGCCTCCTACAACACCTGTACGTGCTCTGTTTATTTCTGTTGCTGTTTTGTTTAATTTAATTTAACGGCGTACAGGCTGCACCGTCCCCTGTTCCACCCTGCATTTGTTCTTCTTCGCCCCCCTATCGCTCCTCGGTCCCCGTTGTTTTTCCTTCCATCGATGTTGAAGCGGACGGCCTTGCGGTATGTGCCATTGCTCATTGATGTGGCTTCCTTTGCTCACATCGAGGTTTAGACTGGCCCCGATGTTTCCGTTCCGACCGAGATAGTCAATATGATTCTCGACTTGTCGGCGGCTCGCGACGATTCGGCCGATGTAGACACGATATTGCGCTCGAGGGTCAAGGTGCTACTGCTGTCTAAGGCCTACGCCTCTTATGTTGCGCTCCACCCTGCATATTGGGACCACGTCCTCCTGACTCCCCGCACTCTGTCCGTGTTTCCCGGAGCTGTTGCTGCCGCCAAAAGCCTCCCCCTTCATATCACCGTCCGCGTCATGGAGCCGTCTACTCCGGCCCGCGCCGATTGGGTTCATTACTACACCCAGGCATCCGAGTTCGTCGCTGCCGCGTCCGCCGCCGTCCTACCTCACTTGGATCGCTGCGCCGGACTTGTGGTGGAGGGCGTTTCTCAATCCCGCGTCGAGACGTTCCTTCATAGCATTCGCGCGGCGGAGGTGCCCGACCTCCGCTACATTTCTGTTACGTTCAGGCTCATGTCTCTCAGCAATTTCTACGACACGACGATTTCTTTCGAAGCGTTCAAGAAGAACCCGGCGTTCGGCCCTGTTTTCAAGCTCTATCGATTTTTTTCCATCCTCCCCACAACCGAGACCACTTCTCGTTGCACTCATTTCTCGGACGGTACTACTTCATGCACCGTTTACCAGTCTCGTACCGAATATCTTCGCTGGACCGACGTTCTCGACATGCTCAATCCCAGAGGCCATTATACGCGGGTTACTTTGCGCGACCTGCTCTTCGTGGATGACCCGACCTCCATCAGGTCCACCATCTCCATCTGCAGCATAACTATTCTGACGCTTGTGTTTGACGGCAACGTCCACATGGCTCGGATGATATCCTGTCTCGTTCTTCCTAACCTCATGGCCTTTGTTGTGCACCTCACAGATTGCCGGGATTGGGAGTGTCTATCCTTATGCGCAGCCTTTCTGGCGTACGTGCCCACCCTGAAACTCGTTAGCGTTCCCTCGAAGGACCCCGCTTGCTACCCTTGTGTTCCCTCGGGGTTTCATCGTTTTTATTCCCTCCTCCATGGCGTTCATCGTTTGGACCTTCGATACGCCTCTCGCGCCATTTTCGACGGCCTAGTTGAGGCATCTTCCGCTCTTCCCCACAATTCCATTCCCTCTGGCGCCTCGAACTGGAACAGTTGCCCATCCCTCGTCCATATCGATATCGGGAATGTGGAGTTGGAATCTGTCCGTAAACTGGTTTCCGCCCGCAACCGCGCCGGGTACTGCCCTCTGTCGTCCCTCAGCCTCAGCTATTACGATAGAGATCACGATGCGCTTCTAAATGCCTGGTGCTTGACGCATATGATTTATCGCTTAACATACGTACCCGTGTAACCCCGCGCGTCGAATACTTTGATATCTGCTCGATTTGATATCATATATATGAGATCCTCCTTCTTCACATCTCCCGCACTCACATTTACATCTTTCCATCCTGCATCCTGCATCATGGCAGACCACCAGTCTGCTTTACCTTTGCCTGCATCCTCGCCGTTGGAACCCCTTGCCATTTGGCCATCGTTAGTGTTCTTACTCTGACGCAATTCGCGCAATAACCTTTCTTAGCCCTATGGCCGCTCTCGCTCTGGAGCTCGTCACTGAAATGCTTCTTATGAGCTGTGGATCATATCAGACCAACCGCGTCGGGTTTATGAACCGGCGCGGTACATTTATGTTGGTGTGCACTGGGTGGCGCGATCTCATAGTTAAATGCGGTGCTTTCTGGTCGGCCTACACTATCCGGCCTTTAAAATTGCGCGCGGGCTTTGAACTGTGGACCTCGCGGTTTGGCGGACATCGGTTGGATTTGGTTGTGCAACTGGACAGATTCCTTGTCTCCCGGGCCGCTCAACCTGGACAATTGTCGACCACGGAAGTTTTGGGCCATCTGCTTCGTTTTCTCCCTGCCTGTAGGAGCCTTACCGTCGAGGCTCCGGATCTTCGAACTCTCGCCCTCCTTACACGCATGATGGACGACGTTGTCATGCCTGATCTTCGATACCTCGCATTGCTCAGCTCCCCTTTAAACTCGGAGGCTTATCTGACGTACCATTCGGTGGCTCCTATTTCTACGGCCGTCTACCCCTCCTCCTTCGCTTCCGGACTTGGTGGACTTACCTTCATCAGGCTTTCCGGCCTCGTCTTAACTTGGACGCATTATACATGCTACTCCACCGTTACCACCCTCATCCTTCAGTACATCTCGGCTACAGTCGCGCCCACAGAGCATCAGTTGCACGCCCTGCTAACTTGTGTTCGGCTGGTTTGCCGCCTACCTATCAACGGGGTGTGCTGCGTTGATTCCGGTGGAGATTTTGTTCCCATCCGGCTACTGCATCTTGAATCGTTGCAGGTTCGGATTGCAAACAACTGCCCAGTCGCCCGCGTACTGGCTGTAATCCGAGCTCCCCGTTTGACGTCGTTTCATGTTTATATCGACAACCGGAACGACCTCAAGGCCATTATCGCCTGCAGATTCCTCTTGGCGGACGTGACCCATCTGGTGGTTGATGGTAACGTCGGACGTGATCCATTGGTTTTTGCCCTCTTCTCTTTGATGCCGCTCGTCACCCATTGCGACATGGCAATGGCTTCCGGGTTTTTTGCAGCGCTTGTTCGAGTTGGACCCATGTTGTTTCCAGCGCTTGCGGTGTTGGTCGCGTCCGAATTGCGCTTTGGGGACTTGAAGCTTTTTTTTGATCGCAGAGGACCCAGCGGAAACACTCTACACGAACTCCGGCTCCGGTATTTGCGCGGATGTCGCATGGATGCCTCGCAGATAACTTGGGTGCGCAGTCGCGTCCGTTATCTGGATTTGGACCCATTATGGGACCATTACTGGTACCACTGTTGAATAATCGCGCCTGTTGCTGGAGATGGCTGTTTCTTTGTAAAATACCCCAATCCGAAACCGAATGTTATGGAATTCTTGTTTCGTGCCCTTTTGCTGGTTTAGCTGTTAACACCGGCACATTCGGTCCGACGAATTGCCGGTCACAGCGATGTGACTGATCGGTGAGTCGCCCTTATATCATCGCTCCTTTCGGCTTCCATGTCAGTTTCCTCCCTTGATGGCCCCTTTGGCGCTCACCGTTGGTTCTCGTACCATCTGCTTTGGTTGTGGCAAGCCTGATGTCCAATCTCTCAAACAATGCTCCGGGTGCCGTGTCACTAGATACTGTTCTGCTTTCTGTCAGAAGTCGCACTGGCCTTCCCACCGCCCACTTTGTTTAGGCCGGGAAACCCTGCTCACCAGCGACGACGCGTCAGCAAATGTCCCCCCTGATATGCTCCTGTTTTTAAAGTGGATGGATCGCTGGCATGTATCTGTTTTCCAGTGGGCCGCCTTCAGCGCAGACTTAGCCCACCAACCGAGCGATTACTTGTCTCATAATTGGTGTGTGGGCTGTCTACGTCGTCCGTGTCTTCTCTCATCTGTGTTATTTTATTTCCTCTTTGTTAGCTTCATACTACTTATGAGTGCTCAACCCGCCGCCCCTGATCCTATCGTGGACAATCTATACAAGGTATTCTCGTTGCTGGCCGTCCCGCTTTGTTGCTGACCTTTTTTGTTAGCCTGTGCAGTCCGGCATGCGATTCGACAAGGCCGTCGTATCTGAGATCCGGCGGTTCCCTGTCATTGACAGGCGAGAGCGCCTCATCAGGGATTTCAAGAGAGCGCGCTCTGGCCCAGCCATAATCCGGGCGATTGTCATGACTGCGACTTGCTACACTGTCCAGTCGATTGACTTGCAAGACCTGTTTTCGGACAGACAGCTCGCCCTTTTCTCGGTGTCATCGAGTCCTCAAGCCAGGTCGCTTTCCACCCAGCTCAAGTGGGATCACCTAGATAAGTTTTCTCGTAGCGTTTCTTCTGGAATAGGTCCGTCCTTTCATCCCTATTTTATTTGTTGGGTCGTTCCATAAGCTCACAATGTCGTTGTTTAGTCCAGTCCGCAGAGTTCTTATTAGAGGCGGCTGTCGTGGATATCGAAGCTGAAGCTTAATCAAAGGCGGGGATCTGTACGCGCTCTTGCTGTTCCCTATGTACCACTGTCAACATGTGAACCTGCCGTTGCCCGGATTGATGTGAGCTTTCTTCTCGGACTGTAAACGTCAGCCTACACCCATCGATTGCGTATTCTGAAGTACCCGTTGTCACAGGGGTTCAGTATTTTCCCGCTCTCTTTCGGGACAGACATGTGGTGCTAGCGCACTTCCATATTGTTCCTGGAGGATCTCCGTTTCATGGCGATCCCTGGATGCACGGTCCGTCCGTTTCTACCGCTCCAATGTAGCCGTATATGTTTTATTGCGGCTATTTAAGCCCGTACGAAAACCTCCTGTTGCCCCCCTCTTCTTTGACATCATCATCCTCGATCTAATTCAGTTCGGTTGTTTTACTTTTGTCGTCCTACCATGCGCCCGATCACTTGCTCTAGGTGAGTCCCGGGTCTTCTTCGTCTGCTGTGATCTTATCCTTGCAAGGGTTACGCTAGCTGTTGTGCTATCTGACGTGCCCGCCGAGATGTGGGACCGTATTTTCCGGCTAGCCGTCGGGTACATGTGGGCCGCCGATGGGCCTCGCAAGTTTTTGGCCACCCGTCGCCATATCCTTCACACCTGCGGAACTTGGTCTGACGTTTTGGTATCGAACCCTGCCTTCTGGAACTGCCTAAACGTTAATCCTGGCACTCACTGCCAAGACGTTGCCCTCGCCCTTCCTCGTGCGGTTGACGTTCCGATCGTTGCCCGTCTGGTTCTTGCAACCGAGCCGTACTTTCCTCTGCCGTACAAGCTCGTGGACATGCTTCGTGCGGTGCAGCCTCATGCAGCGAAAATGCGGGTCCTTTCTGTTGTCTTCCAAGATAGGGCGGCATGCGCGTTGGCGCTCGAACCTCTGCTGCGCACGCAGTTCCTGTCGATAACCCAGTTGTCTGTGACAGTAATCTGGGCCCCTTTTCGCGCGGGTGGAGAAGGTTCTTCCCCAGTTTCTTTTCCCCATCCGATGCCAAATCTTCACCTCCTTCGCATTATCGGAGTGTTGATCGACTTCTCCTCTATTGCTCCTTTGGGCTCGCTATCACAGGTGATCATGAAGAACATCCGGAAGACCAATTACCCTTCGATCCATTCGTTTAGGGCTCTGGCAGCCGGGTCGCCCGGTCTTCGTCAGATGTGCCTTCACGACATTGGGTGCACCCCTTTCCAAGGAGATTCGGGTCCTATATCCTTTCCGTCACTCAAGGAGTTGGATCTGGCCTTCGGTTCAGACAGCACCTCCTTTCATGGGCTACTGCGTCTTTGCCGTTTTCCATCAGTGCGAAAACTCCGCGTCCGCATAGCCCGATCGGCTGATGTTATTTGCCTGTTGGAGTGTCCCGCGCTACTTGGGTCAGTTGTCGACTTGTCGGTGGACGGACAGTGCGGCATTGACTCGGTAATGGCCGACTTCTTTCGACAGCTCCACAGCCTACGCTTCCTCGACGTTCTGTCTCGCGACGGAAGGTTTATTTCCTCCATCGTTCCCGCCAACCGTTCCTCATCTGTCCGTTTGTGCCCTCACCTCTTGTCCATCGGGATTACGAAACTGCGCATCGACGTTCTGAAATACTATCTCGGCATGGGCGACCCGACATTGTCTGCGGTTCAGGTGCTGATCCTCAGACACTGCTTCGTTGATCCGCCCCATCGTGCGGATCTTGATTGGTTGGAAAAAAGGTACAGAGTCGTCAAGGGGGCGCGTTTCAGAGATGCAGATTGGACAGTGGAAAAATGGTAGTTGAAGGGCCGTTTTATGCCTTGCTCTTTATCGTGGAAAAATGGTACTTGACGGGCCATTTTATGCCTTGTTCTTTCTTTGGCGTTTCTTTTTACTTTACTTTTTGTTTGATGGGATTAGGGACCTAAGTATTTGCGACCATTACTTCACCGCCGATATACGCCATCTTATCTCGCTCGATCGGCTTTATGTACATCGGCTGTATCGGCTTTTACCGGTCCGATCGAATTTGTATCTATATTTACTGTGACATAGCTTCCTTCGCTTCTGCCTCGACGTTCTTCCTTTCTGTTCTCCCCGTCCACAATCTTTTACGCCCGTTGTCTGTCTTCCGCCCTTTTGTCGTCTCTGTTAGGTTAAACTTTGTTTTTCAGAGCGATCCCTCATCTACGCACACGCTATAAAATGGCCAGCCTCACCCCTCGCCAAATTGTGTTTCAACGCTTAATCCAAGAGATCTGCATGTCTTTGCACCCCTACATCGTCTCCGATTATCTCTCCACCAGAAGCAACCTGCGAGCGTGCTCTCACGAAGTAAAGGAAGCAGTGGACGGGCATCCGCCGTTTTGGAACCGCTTCGTCTATTCTCCGCGCACCCCCGACGCTCTGTTAGGCCTCATTCGGGCGCGAGCCTCCACCATGCTGCTAGATCTGACTCTGCGCATATCTGCGGAGTCCGGACTGATTCATCTCTCCCAGTTCGGATGGGAGAACGACGTCGAGCTGTTCATGGTCCGGGCAACCTCCCGGCTTTACCTGTTCTTCCCAGACTGTCGGGAGCTCACCGTGGAGGGTTACGATTCCGAGATAGTGGATGTCATGCTTCAGTTCGTCTCCTCCGTTCGCACCAATTCGTTGCGCACCTTCGAGGTCGTGTATCCCGATCCCACCCTAACAGATGTCGTGCCTTCCTGCATCTCCGACTTCGTGTTCGATACCCGTCTACGCCCTTCTTTCCCTCCTTTCACCACTTTCACCATCGCACCCATCAGCCTACCAATCACGCTGGCTTCGCACATGTCCTCGGATATATGTTCAGCTGCTGTACGTCAGCCTGTCGATACTCCGCTGCAGTGGTGCCGTTTTTCAGCCCTGCTCGGTGCCTCCTTCAGCCTCGATACGTTGGTGGTGGACGGCATCAATTTTGCGGACGTGCCCGCTTGTCTCGTTGCTGCGGCTCCTATGCCTAACTTGAAGACGTTGGACGTACGCTTCCGTGGACGAACTTCGGTTGGGAATGCGCTCCAGCACCTCAATCTCCCCTGCTTCCAAACCCTGATATTCCGATGTGATAGCATAGCCGACTTGAATGGTTTTCTCTCTTCTCTTCCCATCTTTGCCACTCGCGCCCGCCACTTCCATCTCGTTACCGGGAAGCGATGCCACGTCAGCAGCCGTTTCAAAAACCTATACGCCATGCTTCTTCGTGTGGAGTTATTGGACCTCTCGGAGGCTTCGCCGCAGGCGTTCAAAGCCTTCATGGCCGCCTCGTTGCCGACACATCCTCATGCTAGCAGCAAATGGTCGGGATGTCCCGCCCTTACTGAGCTACGCGTTACTTCGGTGCCGTTGGCTACGCTGGTGCAGCTGGTTTTCAATCGGCGGTCGGTTGGTTGTGAAGATCTGAAGTATTTGACAGCGTACATGGCGCCCTCCTTGGCCGACCCGTTTTCTCTCCGATGGTTCGCAGAGTTTGCGCCCAAATTGGTATTGCGTACACCGGCTATGTAATCGAATGCACGTACACGACCGCTATTTGTTACTGTCCTCTGCTACCCTCTTCTCGCCCGTATCCCTCACCCGTAGTCCTCAGTATTTATGCGCTTAAATAAACGAGAGCGTCGGTTAACTTCGGATCAAAGTCATCCAGACCACGTGAAACACGTCTTCATGCCCGATGTCACTCCGATGTCGTCGTCTCCGTCCACCAAGGCTATCTGTACCCTGTCTGCTCCTGAGCGCTATCCGTTGAAGACAACCAATTGCTGGATCTCTATTCTGCGCTTTCTCCGTACTACTTG
Organism: Mycena vitilis; assembly: GCA_029203975.1. Lineage (NCBI taxonomy): Eukaryota > Fungi > Basidiomycota > Agaricomycetes > Agaricales > Mycenaceae > Mycena > Mycena vitilis. Next base: position 78,635 of record JARGYF010000154.1, read on the forward strand.
TACGGGCTACTTGTCCTCCTCCTGGACGGACCGCTTTTTCGCTGCTTTCACCGGCTCCTCCTCGTCCTCATAGAAGTACCCGATTTTGCGACGTACGGGCACCTGAGCTTTTGGTTCCATCCTGGCCAGGCTTCTTGCATGCGCGGCCGCCTGAATACGTCAATACGGGTTTCGTCGATGGTCAATTCGTACTCACTTTTGTGAACGACGAATCTAGTAACGTTACGGCTTGCAGGCGGGAGGTTACCTTGACTTCGTGGTGCGCCGTCTGTATCGCCACGAACGACACCTGTAGCTCAACGATGTCCCCGGACTTGAATATGCCGGGAACTGCGTCCTCGTATTTAACTCTGTCGCTGCAAACCCGAATCTCAGTGGCGTGTAAACAGTAAGGGTAAACCCTACCTGTCCTCCGCGTCCGTCACGCACTTGAAGTATCTGACCATGTTCTCTGACGCGTGAATCATCTCTCGAGTCTTGAGTCTGTCGAGCGCGCCTGTAGGGTCCACACCCTCGACGAAATCATTGTCTTGTTCTGTCGGTGCTTCTGTCTTGAGTGTAAATAGTCTGTTGCTTGCGGTGAGTCCTGGTCCGAGCGACGTAGATGGGCGAGCTAAATCTAGAACAGTGACACTCGAGAGATGCTCGCTGAACCGCTGGTTCACTTCTTCGGTCTTCGCTATCGCGTCCCGGAACGTGTTGGACGTCAAGCCGCAAATCTCGAGGTGCTGGCAGATATATGCGATTTTCCTGGGAGGGCACCTGTCGGTATGGCGAACGTGTCAGCGTCTGTAGCTCGTTTAATTGTACGACTCACATCGCTGTGTTCTTAGGTATCAAGTTGTTCTTGACCAACACCCCTTGGATTCTGACGATAACCTCATCCGTCACGTCTTCCCCGCCCTCTCGTACACCCAAACGCCAGCTCTTTTTGTTGCCAGTCTCAACCACGTCCACGCATTCGGTCTGGGCTTTGTCAAACGGAATTCCTGCTGGCTAATGTTCATACTTACGTCTAGGTCGGCCATATGCTTCATCGCTGCTTTATCGGCCTCACGCAGAGCGTCCCGTCTAGCGGCACTGACAGTCTCTAACATCGCGGCTAGTGTGCGGTTAGCTCATGGATTGTATTGCTCATTTTTTGTCCACTGACCAGCCTTAGAAATGTCGTAGAACTTATCCATCGCTGAGCTGTATGCTTTTGTGGTTGGGAGGAGAAAAGCAGATCGAGTGTGTAACCCCTTTGTGATTTCTGCCGAACGGACTATAATCGATTCACTTACCCTTTTTCGTTGCTTAGCCCATAGGGCGTAATATCGGGTGCTAAATCGTGCGTCGTAGTTCATCTCTGCGGCCCCCGGCAGGATCATGAATCTACCCGTGGATCTATGTGCATTACTTGAGTCTTGTGCTTGATGTGCTCGCTTGAGCTCCTGCGTTCTATTATCCCAATATAGCACGAACTCGGCTGCTAATCCATTCGTCGGTGTACCTTTATGCGATTCCCGGTACGATCACGTATCCACCTGTAAACCCACGCTGACGTGCTTCCATTAGATCCTGTGCTTGATGCACCTCCGTGATCCCCTGCGTGCGTCGCATGCCTTCAAGGCTTCTTTTCTTGATTTATATGCGTTTCATATTCTTAAGTCCATGCAGCCTGGCCGATATATGTTTGGTCGATCACTCGGTTACATCCTAGCAATTGGGAGTAAGTTGGTCTCGCTTCTTGAGTCTACAGCACCCGCTTCTATTTGGGGTTCGAATCTGCGATGGGCTCGAGTTCAATCTATACCCTTCAGGATGTTGGGGTTGCACTAGACTTACCTCATTGTTTCAGGGTGCGTCCGCTATCACTTAAAGGCGATCGATGTGAGAACGACTGTCCCGTATCGCTTTTGAATTCGTCCCATTTCCTCCCCCTCATTCCAAATTTACATCATGGGCGGAGGCGAAAGGTCAGTTTGAGATGTTCGCCTTGTATTCCCAACGTCTCGCTCACCCGTTGTCGCTTCTCAGAACCCCGAAGAAAAGCCCGAAGTAATTTTAGCATCGTAGCTTTGTGCTTTGGAAAGCTCAATTTATTCAGAAAACCGCGCGGAAAACATGTTTCTGCAAAGTCAATGATCGATGATGAAGCTGCTGAAAGGTAAGCCTTGCATTCTACGGATCTGCTCGTCCTCGCTTTTTTAACTGCGTTTACAGTGACGACGGTGTAGTGGTACCCAGCGGGTGCGCCTTTGTGTGTTAGGATTGTTTTGCTGCTTCTCTTAGCCCCGACTTCGATAGAGGGGCACCGGACGGGCCTGCGTATGGCTCTGGCGATGATCTCGATCAGTGCGTTGATTTCTTCACTTTCCATGGGACGCGCTGTCGGCCTAACTTTATCCTATAGATACGAAGAAGAATTTATCAATGACGGGTGATTTTAAATGCGCTCCATGTCCTGCTTTCACGTTTGACCTTTGCTCTAAGCGATCCGTTCCATGACGACGATGAAGACTCTGATTCGTGCGTCGTTGATTTATGCCGCCCACGACTCAAGCCTACCGGGCTGACTTGTGCCAGCGATCTGCCCGCATCTGTGATGCCCCACCCCAAGACGCCTCCTAACAAGAAACAAACCAAAAGGTACTCTTTTCTTCCGGTATTATTTCATCGCTAACAGTATAACCGACCAGAGCCTCGCCGGTTATAGAATTGTCGTCCAGTTCTGAGGAGTTAGTGTTCTCTTCCCCCCCTTTTTTATATTGTCGCATGCTTACTTTGTACCAGAGATTTGACTGCTATGGACGTGGACGATAGGTAAGTGACCGTTGTATTACTATTCGACGTCGTCTTATGTTCAACCAACCGCAGGATGTTCAAGAAGCCTACGGGCATCAAGCCAAGGTATGGAATTATCTTCTACGATATAACTTTGTTAACCGTCAACGCAAGTGCCCTTCCGCCTGCTGTTGCGACTCGCAGGTAATGTTGTGCATGTCTAGTTCATGCCATGCTCACCCTAGCCTTAAGCGCCACTGCCAAGCGGGCTGCAAGCTCGCAGTCTTCCCAACCCCAGCAGGAGTCTCCAAAGAAGGCGAAAACAACCGGTCAATCCACAGGAACAAAGGCCGTACCGTTGCCGTTGCCGTTGCCTGCACCCCTGCAGGACGCCTCTGGGTATGTTCATGCTAGTCGGTCCGCGCTGTGCTTATGTTGTTTTCGGTTGTTAGAGGTTTTGGATCACAAGCCGATATGATGCAGTAATGTTTTCCGCCTATATTTTCACTCGGGTCTGCTCATCATCGTCTAGATTCATGACCCAGTTCATGACGCAGTATATGTCGAGTCAGGCGCCACCAGCAGTCAGTCCTGTGCCGACCACCTTGGAACCGGCCTTTCGCGAGGCTTCGCCCCGCCGCGTTGATTTTGACGACATCGAGCTGCAGAAGGGTCTGAAGGCTTCTCGTGCTGCGTCCCGATCTCAACAGAAGCTCGATCTGTTAGCGTCTTTCTCGTTCCCTTGCCAGGCTCTTCTTACATTTTCGCTTCGTAGATCTACTCGCGGTGCTGGGTCTAGCAAGCATAGGCCTCCTTCGCCCAACTGGGAACCTCCTTATGAAGGAGACGCTGCAGAGCCCGTTCCAACTAACACCAAGGGCAAAGGTAAAGGTAAAGAATTGAAGGACAAAGGCAAAGCGAGAGCAGTAAGCAAGTGCGTGTCGTCTCATATCTTGTGGTTGCTCCCACTAAATCAAATGCAGATCCGTTGCTTCTGATCTTATCTCTCGGATGCAGTCCGGCGAAGATATTCGGGAGGCCCCGATTCCCGACACTCCGGCTGGTACGCTTGACATTTCCAAATACATGTCTCGAGACCCTAGTTTATTTCGATTTTTCCGGTACACAGTTGTCCCAGTTGCGCCAGCGGCTCCGACCGGACCGCCTCTTACGCTTCAACAATACTTCGCACTGCACGGAAACGTTGAGGCCACCGCAGGAGCTATAGCGGAGCCCGTCGAACGTGCGGCTTCTGACTCTGAGGATCATCCCACTGTCTTCATGGAACAGCTGGAGACTTACAAGGCCTACTAGTTCGTTGTTTTGTTCTTCTCTGGGTATGCTCCTCGACTTTGCTTTGCAGCGACCCTTTGGCCCCATGTGGCGTCAACGACAAAGATCTCCAAGACCCTGTCCTTGTCAACACCTATATCGGACAGCCGCCTTTGCCGTATGTGATCTCTTCGAGCTCCGCGCCCATGCGACATTGATTAATTGTCGGTTAGTCCTGACCGCGCTGTTTTGCCTGTGTACGACCCGTCTCGTTTGTCTGGGATGGACGCTCCGCCGATGAAAGGGGGACGGGTTAAGTTCAGCACGTGGGCCAGATACATTCCTCCCATCCTCGCCGAGTAAGTCAAATAAGCTCGACGTCTGGCTTGGTTGCTCAACATCTTCAGCAATGCTATAGGCGCGGTGTTGTTCCGGGAAGCCAACCCGAACTTCATTAACCCTTCTCGCGTCTCGCCCCTTCGACTCACCTCCCAAATCTCAGCTGGCAGCGCGGCTACGCAACGGCTTATGGTTGACGGTCGCGTCGCAATGTGCGTGTCCCCTGTGTTCTGCACCGAATCTTTCGTGGTTGAGGCCAGGAAGATCGGAGCGAACTCGGAGCGAACCAGGAAATGGCTGTCGGGCATCTTTCACAATCAGGAGTGGGAGCGCTTTGAGTCTCTGATATGCCTTGTGTTTGGAGAGCCTATTCTGTACGCCCAACTTACTCCCAAGAAGTCTATGTCTTTCCAGACGATGATGAGTCCTGCCAATGCCACTGCAGCTCAAGGTACGCAAACTGTCTCGCTTTTATGCTGCCTAATGTAAACGCTAAATGCCTGTGTCAGACACCGACACCGCGTTTGCAGGAGCACCTTCTGACATGTTCGCGCCCCTCACTCCATCCAAGTCACCGGCAAAATCCAAGTCGCCGTCTAAACCTTGGAATTTTACTTCAAAAACCCTTCTTGCTGCGCACGACAAGGGTGAGCTTATTTATTGCTCTTGCTATGCGCTTGTTAATTCGGATAGTTCCTATCTACGACGCCCGCAAAGTCGTATTGGATTTCAGCGCGGATCTCGAACGGTTGGACCGTGTGCTACCTCCTTTCCACGGGGAGATACCGTTCGGCTCTTTTGTTGTCGTTGGGTACACCGTTGCTGGCTATAAGGCGACGTTGAGCGCTGGCGGCGAGCGCGTGCCACACCTGGGTTGCAACGTCCTTTGGGCTATCGTCTGCGGAACTCCGCCTCTCAAAGCATCCACTAAGCAGTAAATATTCTTTACGCTATGCCTTCTCTCTCGTTGCTAAACATTCCGTCTTATGCCATGCCTTTTGTGTATCCATGCCCTATGAACAAATATATGCCGTTGATTAAATTTCTCTCGCGTGCGTTAAATATTAATGTGGTACAATGGGTCGCGCATAAAGTGCGCTAACATCAGGTCAGTGTCCTCTATCTCTTTTTCCACCTGTCTCTTGGAATCTCTTCGTATACTACTGACACCACGAACATCGGAGTCGCAGGTGCAACTCGAACGAATGCAATGCTTCGCGACCGCCAGAGCCCTCCGAGTATGCCAGTGCAACATCCAGCTCCTGCTGTATCTTTCAGCCAGTCCTGCGCGAGGTCAGCTTATATTTGTCACAATAATCAAACGAACGCTAACTGTTCTGCTCGAGCACTGTACGTTGAATCTTGTCTCGTAATGTTCGCATGTCGCTGTAGACGGTGTCAAGAGCTATCCTCATGCCTGAAGGTCTTCATGCGTCAGTACTGTATGCTCTAGATAAGCAGGTTCGCTCACGATCTAGATCCCTCTCGCCAAATGACGATGTGCTCTCCGTTTCGCTGCTATATGGGGGCTGGCCTACGAAACTCCAACCGTTAACGAACAGAACGTAATTCGATCACCTTTGGATCCCTGGACGTTGCCAACCCCACTCACTCGTTGTCCGCGATCGAACGGTTCTCTTGTACGGCTTGTACCTGTACTCTTGACGACGGAGTCTTCTTATCTGGTCGGACTTGCCGTCCTGGAATATCCGCATGAACTGGGAATACGAAGGGAAAAATTGCTCCTTCGTCATGTCGAACACGAAGCGAGGTTTTCTGTCGCAGCCGACCTTGTTGCGTCTGCAGGGTCGGCAACTCGGATGGTTTTCCTCCACGATACATTCTCGATTGGTCTTGCTGTTCGCACATCTCTCGCAAGGCTGGCGAATTGATGAGGTTAGAACTCCCGTGGCGCCGACTTCATTATCGGGTCGAGGCTCACCTGTTTGTTACGTTCGTTCCATCTCCTGACGTCCTCACCTCCTACCCACTCCCGACGATCGTCGTGGTGTCTTGTGGTGACTTCCGCTACCCGTCTCCAGAACCGCTCCAATGTTCCGTGTGAGGGTCCTACATATGGCAGTGAAAGGACACCATTGTCCATGCTTCAAGCCCGACCTTGACCTGAGAGAAGCCAGAACGGCCAATGCAGTTTGCAGTGTCCTGACTGTAATGAGGAGAAATGCTTGTAATCATATGATCTGATACGATTGATCGATGGCAGTGTTGCCGTAAGATGATACAGCTTCCGCGCGAGTATTTAGTCCGAGGGCTGGCTCTTTTTCCGCCTTTCCCCTCTTTGCCCCACCCGTCATGCTCTTTCCGTTCCGAATTCAAGCGTGTTACATGCTGGGTGCGTGTTGCTGTTGGTGGCCATGCTTCCATGATCGCTAGTTGACCCTGTCTTTCCCAGCTTTGTTATTCACCTTGCTTGCTCTGTCTTGCGTAGGAAATTGGTCGCTGAAACATGCGGCTGCCGATTATGGCTATTTAAACGTCGTTTTGACATCGGCTGTCCTAGCCTACACCAATATAAACAACTCAAGCGCGAAATTTATCCCGATCCTATTATATCTAGTCCCCGCGTTTTTCGTTGTTCTCCGCTGCAGTGTCTTTCACCTACAAAACGGTCCCGTCTCCGACCCCCCACCCTTATCGCCATACGCAGTCAATCACACTGAAATCTTCGGCGGCGGCGCTCGTGCTAGACTCCTGGGCTGGGAAATTGTTCATCACGCTACTCAAGTTTCCGAGCTGGCCGAACTCGCTCGGTCAGACTGGTTCTTTGAGCTTCAGTGCGTTCCTGAAGCTGTAGCGGATATATTAGAGCGCAACGTAGACTGCGTGTCCGTCGTCCTCCCTCTCGCAATGCTTCTAGACAAGTTGACGAAGCAGGATATTCTGCAGGTTTCAAAGCTGCACGCTGTGCGCATAGAGCATAGACTGAGTGTGGCCGCCTGTCGGGCGTTGCTAAACTCGCACGTTTGCGGAACCTGTGATAGAGTTGTAACTATCCTCAAGCGCGTCCCTATGCCCAGCGGAGCTCTTACGAAGCTCAACGCCGTGACCAACAAGAAGAATAAGTCTTTGACCGTGGACCCATCGAATGCGACGCTCAACGTTGCGATCAAACGCTCTGCTGGCGACGCTTCTAGCCTTAGAATGCTCCGTAAGAAGGCGACCGGTAGATTGAAGCACACCAAGTTTCCTCCTTTGCCCCTTCGACCGGCAGAAACTCACGCAGTGTTAACCAGGTACTGTGATTCAGTCCATCCTTCTAAGTTTGTGGAAAGAGGGTGTGCAGTCTGTGGATATCTCACGAAATTGTCAGAGTTGACTCCGTTGTCAGCATATAAAGGCAACCTCAACTTGTTGATTCGCGATGGGGGAGTTACCAGACGTGAGCGTTTCTCTTCCGACGATCCTATAGAGGAATATACGGAACCTATTCTGGCCGAAAATTGTCGTCATGTCTGCGTAACCTGCCAGGGTTCTTTGGACAATCACACCGTACCCAAGCTGGCCCTCGCTCGTTACAATTGGTTGGGTGCTGTACCCGACGTATTAAAAGGCTTAACTTTCGCGGAAGGGATTATGATTGCGAAAATCAGGCACAATAGATGTGTGGTGAGAGTTAATTCTGGGCGCGTCAGGATGAGCGCTAACGCTATTATGTTCTCTCAACCGGTGTTGAAGGTTATGATGAAGCTGCCGCCTAGCAAGCTGGAAATGAACGAGATTCTCGCCTTCGTTTTCACTGGGTCTGAGGCACCTACCCCTGACGACTTCGAGCGAACTCCAATGCTGGTGAGGAGGCGAAAAGTTGAAGACGCCCTCAGATGGTTGAAGCTTAATCACGAAAGTTACCAGGAGCTAGAGATATCAGAAGAAAACTTGGCATCTTACGCAGAAAGAGATGTGCCTGTCGTCGTTGACTTTAAACGTACGTCTCAAGAGACGCATGACTCCGTACCTACGTCCGCTCGCGCTGTACATGAGAACTTGGACGAACATGGCACTACATCTGGTGCGTGCACCTTCGCGGTCCATGGTTTGACTGGTCCCGAGTACTCCAAAGCCACGATGCGAACGATTAAACACGTAGCGTTGCAGCATTTGACTAACAAAGGAAGCGTATTGGGGATTGGGAGATCAGAGGATCCGGTAAGCATGTACGACGCTCCATCCGCATATCCTGGAATGTTTCCGTGGCTGTTTCCTTATGGCAAAGGCGGCATCGGGCACCCCGAGCACTCGCACAAGCAGGCTGAGAAGATTCGGAAACGGAGTCTACTTATGTACCACGACAAAAGGTTTCAACAGGATACTTATTTCCCTATGATAGCGTTTAACCATGAGCAGATGAAAGCTTCATCTTTGGGCACTAAGCTCCTTGCGAAGCGTTCGAAATTCGCTCATGTTATGAGAAGGCTTAGTGCTGTTAACCCTGAAGTTGCAGCTGACATAGCGGACAGGATGGCCGCTGGCGAAAGTGTTAAACCTGTAACGCAAGCGGAAATAATATGTTTTGATGTTCTCAAGGACCTGGACGGGGCTGCTGGCAAGGTAATGGGCTCAATAACGTCGAAAAAGTATCAGCGCAATGAGATATGGTCCACTGTTTCCTTCTTCAATGCGCCTACTTGGTTTATAACCGTTTCGTGGTCGGATCTTCACCACCCTATCGCTCTGTATTACGCGCAGGAGGATTGGATGTTTAAACCGGACCTACGAACATATAAGGAGAGAAATCTGTTGATGTCAAGGAACCCAGTTGCCGCCGCACGTTTTTTCCATTTCATGGTGCAATGCTTCTTGGCTGACATTCTCGGATGGAACAAGGAACAGAGGGGCGTGTTCGGGCATACTAATGCGTTTTATGGGACGGTGGAACAGCAAGGGAGACTGACTCTTCACTTACATCTTCTGTTATGGGTCATGAACGCTCTTTCTCCCCAGGAGATCAAGGACAGATTAACCAATCCAGCTTCGAGGTTCAGACAGCGTCTTGTCCGATACCTAGAAAGTTGTCACCAAGGCGAATTTTATGGAGGAACAATTGAGGAGGTTCAAACTCGGTTGAACATAAAGCCCACTGAAGAGGACGACAACGCGAAGGCCGAGCTTGACATATTCATGTCCCCAACTCAAACAATGCCGTGACCTCCGCCTAAGCAGTGTAACGTCGCCGGATGTCAGAACGAATGCCGTAGATGCCGAAAATTAACGAGATGGTGGATGAACTATAGGGATGAAGTTGACAATCTCGTGATGAGATCCAATGTTCATACGCACCGGGAAGCCGGCCAGGACACGAAAGCAGATAAGGCTAAGAAAAATTGGCGGCAGAAGAACGGTAAAAAGAAAACTGGTGCCGCTCCGTTTAAGATTCAAAAGAAGGGGTGTCTTACCAAGAGCGGCGTGTGTAGAGCTAGATTTCCTCGGGACCTGTATGATATTTCGGAGGTGGCTGAAGACGGTCATCTGAACATGCGCCATAAGGAGTCCATGGTGAACACGATCAATCCGGTTTTGACGTACTTGTCCAGGTGTAATTCCGACGTCACCAGTTTACTCTCTGGGACTGCGATCAAAGCTGTTGTTTCGTACGTGTCAGATTATGTGTCAAAAATAAGTCTGAAGTCTTACCAGATGTTCGCGAGCGTCTACCAGGTATTTGAAAAAGATTCTGAATTGATTGGCGGTGACCGTAAAGAGAAAGATGTCGCGAGAGACTTGGTAAGGAAGATGGTCAATTCTATGGCCGCTAAAATGGAGATCGGTAGCCCCATGGCATCTATGTATCTGTTGGGAAACCCGGACCATTACCCTAGCCACACTTACGTTACCTTTTTTTGGAGATCTTATGTTCAGTTTGTGCGCTCTCATTGGATGGGACAGTTTGAGGGCAATGAAGCGGATCCGGATGAAATGGACGTGGACGAAAAGGTACCGCTCGGAAAGCAGGATGGCTGAATTGTTGCTAGCTCGGCTGTAGACGACTATCGGTACAGACCTTCCGTGTACGAGCACGTAACCCTGTATGAATGGGTCCAATGTGCCGTGAAAAAATTGAGGACAAAGAAAGAGAGAGCTGCTTTTGAGGATGATATCAGGATGGCAAGGTACCTTAAAGCGGACTACCACAAACAAGCGGTAGACCGACTCCATGCAGACGGTGTGGATTTATATGATGACGACGCCTCTGTTGAACTGAATCAATTTGATGAACCCGACGACGGTGATTACGATACCGAAGAGTGTTCTTCGCGCGATGTCGGTCCACAATGGGACAACGAGAGTGACTGGGAAACGGACGATGAGGATGACGTTGTTGTGGCGAAGCAGGCCAAACTTGACAAAGTATCAAAACCGATTCAGCATCCATTCCAGCCTTCACACGAACTATTTTCGTCCCACTCTGTCAGCTGTGATTTTACCAGGGTCGATAAAATCATACCTAATTTCATTGGAGGTGCGGTGCCTCGTTCAGATAAAGGGGATCGTTCATACTATTGTATCTCGATGTTGACTATGTTCAAGCCTTGGAGAGTTCCTGAAGATCTTAAGGACAAAAGTTCCACATGGGATCAAACCTTTAAGGAACATGACTTCACGACCAGGCAAAGGGAACTCATCAAAAATTTCAACGTGAGATATGAATGTAACGACGCACGAGACGATCATTATAGACTCATGAAAATCAAGCTGGCGGAAGCAGAGGCCGTCGGACCAAGATATAAGCATCCTGTGCTCGGAACTCGTGATGAGTTCGATAATGATCTAGATGGTTCGGATTATGGCCTGGAAGAAGACGACTTTATGGATGATGATTCACCAAAAGGCGAGAAAACTCTTCGCATGTTAAAAGAGGCCGATCAGATGCGAGGTATTGCAACAGAAGCAGGGTGGCTCCGCGACGCGTCTGGTGGCAGATACCCTGAGGTTGACTTAGACAGGGTAATGCCCGCGGCGCGTACTCGGACTTCCTGGATTAACTTAATTAAAAGTTTGCGTGCAGAATTGACCGCTAACCGTATGGTTGACATGCCTCCGAATGCAGTTAATCGCCCTGGAGATCCGAAATTCAACACTGTTGCAGTTCTACCTGCGTCCTATTTCCAGCCCAAGTCAGCGCAGGACGCGGTCGCGTGCGAGAAAATAAAAGTGGACATAGCTTTACAACGCAATTTGAACGAAGAGCAGACCAGAGCCTTTCGCCTGGTCACTAACCATGCCTCGCACCCTCAGCGTGAACCTCTTAAGATGTATCTAGGCGGAATGGGGGGTACAGGAAAGTCCGCTGTGTTCAAAGCCATATTTCAGTTTTTTTCGGAAAGAAAGGAAGAGTACCGGTACCTAGTATTGGGACCTACTGGGTCTACTGCAGCTTTACTGAACGGGTCCACATACCATTCGGTTTTCAGGTTAACGAGGGATGCAAAAAGCAAAAACCAAGACGACATCTCAGGAATACGGAATGAGGGAAATTCCCTCGCCTCCGTAAATGACAGGTTGCACGGGGTTGATTACATCTTTCTCGACGAAGTGTCCATGGTTTCTTGCAACGACCTCCAACAGATTGCCACGCAAGCGGCTAAAGCTCGTGGTGTTCACGACGATTCTTTCGGAGGTCTGAGCATGATTCTGGCGGGTGACTTCGCGCAACTTTCCCCTGTCACTGGGCCGTCGTTGTATAGCGATAAAGTAACCTTGAATGTGGCGGATGCGTTGGATCAACGGAACCAGAACGCGGTATTAGGTAAAATTCTATGGCATCAGTTCAATACCGTTGTAATACTTCGTCAAAATATGAGGCAAACCACAATGTCCAGAGAGGATAACGATTTACGCCAAGCACTGGAGAATATGCGATATGCTGCTTGCACCTCGGAAGACTTGAAGTTCCTGCGGTCTCGAATCGCTGGATTCAGACCCGAAGATCCAAACTTGAGCGCTTACCATATTCGAAATGTTTCGATTATCTCTTGTAGAAACAGTCAAAAGGATATGCTAAACGAGTTGGGCGCCAGAAGATTTGCGCGTGATACAAACCAAGATTTGGAAGAATTTTGTTCGGCAGATCGTCTGAGTTCGAGAGCGGTCGACAAGCAGAAATGGAAAATGTGTATGCAAGCGGACGTGCAATCTATCCATTCGAAAATTAGAAAGGTCTTATGGGATGCTATGCCGTCTACCACGACAGATTTCATACCTGGAAAGTTGCTTCTCTGTATCGGAATGCCCGTCATGCTGCGTGCGAACGACGCTACCGAATTGTGCTTGACAAAGGGCCAAGAAGGTGTAGTTGTTGGATGGGATTCGTGTATCGGGCCAGCGGGTCAAAAGATGCTAGAAACGCTGTTCGTTAAATTGTCAGATCCACCCAGGGACGTTCAGATAGAGGGATTGCCTATCAACGTAGTCCCTGTTCCGAGAACTATCACCCACGTAACTTGTCTGCTCCCTGACGACACCCTTCTGTCCGTGCTGCGGGAACAAGTCGTGGTATTACTTAACTTTGGAATGACAGACTTTACCGCCCAAGGGAAGTCCAGACTGAACAATGTGGTGGAATTGTCCCACTGCAGCGATCACCGTTCTTACTATGTGGCTCTTTCCCGGGGCAGGTCTGCGAAGGGAACAATTATTATGCAAGACTTTAACGATAAAAAAATCACTTGTGGCCTCCACGGGTCGTTAAGGCAAGAGCTCCGCGAAATAGAGATACTTGATGAGATAACGCGATTGAGGTTCGCAGGGAGGCTCGATCCGTCTGTGACCGGAATATATAGGAGGAGGTTGCTCCGAGCTTTTTACGCTTGGAAAACGAGTTATAGAGACCCACCTCACTTTCATCCCGCCATTAAATGGCGCCCCGATCTAGGTCCACGAGTGCCAGCGGATGTGATATATAGTGAATGGGCTGTGACTGTTGCTCCCCCCTCGAAGAAGAGGAAAGCCAACGCAGCGGTTGCCCTCGTTCCTTCCAATGTAGCAGTGGCAGTTGAAAGGGCACCCAAAAAGCCTAGGGTTGCTCCCGCGAGTCTTCCTGATCTTGCTGTCGATAATGTGCCCAATGCTGATACAGTATACCCGGAGATCGCACCAAGGGTGGTTACGCCTCCTATACCGTACATGAGCCGCGACAGTCCGCGCGGCTTCATCTGGGACAGCGTCAACTATAGCTGTGCTTACGACGCAACGTTCACCGTTCTCTTGAATATCTGGCTGGATGATCCGATATTACGAGGTGTCGAATTCAGCGCAATTGGAGAGGCGATGGTCCTTCTTTCATCACAATTCCGGCTGGCATCGATTGGGCATCAAGTGCTCGAAAGAAGCAGGAACACCGTCAGAGCGTACCTCCATAATTTGAAACCTGATTGTTTCCCTTACGGTCCGAATGGCACCTCCGTTGATCGTTTATGCGAACTGATGTTTCCTCCCAAGGTGTATGGGGTAGGTCAACAAACTTGCAACACTTGTGGTTATGTCGATCCTATCCGCCATCCGGTATTGGAAAGTTTCTTGAGTGCAGGCCTTAGTAGAGAAGCGCAGATAAACGGTCCAGTTTCGATTAATGCTTGGCTGCTTGAGTATCTGCAGACGCAAAGAACAGTTTGCGCGCGGTGCTATTCATCCAGTGTTAGAGGTCGGAGGCCGCGGATGATAATGAGCACGACCATCGACGTCGCGCCGAAAATAATGGTCATTTTCTTGGATACAAATAACATGCTCGTCGAACGGACCTTAAAATTCACAACTGTGCGCGGACCCGTAAACCTGCAATTGAGAGGATTGATTTACTCTGGAGGCGGACACTTCACTTGTCGAGTTGTTCAGTCGAACGGACTGGTGTGGTTCCACGACGGAATGATTTCGGGCAGAACCTGCGTCAGGGAGTTCGACTTTGAAAGTCTTGAGGATAGAATGCAGCTGTATGGTTGTCGTGGTCGTCGTTTGCTGGCAGTTGTGTACGCGGCATCAATATGATATACGTAATCCGGTGTTCCTATATCGGCCCTACAGGTCAGGAGGCCCGACCCATTTGGGTTTGGCAGGTGTCAATCAGTGTCAATCATTGCACTTCGTCTTTTACCACCACCGTTGTTCAGCCTCGACGAAGCCAGCATTGAAACAGGACTCTCCGTGTGAATCAAGTACCTTATCCTGGACGGTCCATATCCCAGCTAGTTGCGCTCCAATTATTGGGGTGATTTGTGGTGAGTGCTTGGGCTTGCTAGCGCATGGGAGCACGAGTCTGGCCTCCGGCCGGTAATTTTTTTCACGTCGCTCAGGACCGGTAATACCTGGCATAAACTAACAGCAGAATAAACAATGCGAACAAATAGGTAGTTGTCATAGCATGACGTCTTATAAACTCGAAATGGCTGCAACTGTAGCTAGTGCGTTTATCAAGACGGATGCGCATTCATTCTCTTGGAAACATCACGTCAACGACAGAGTATAAGCGCAAATTATGAGATATTAACCTTGACATGTTATCACAGCGCCTTCAAATCGATCCATGTAACTGAATTTCAGCTCCGTGGACAGCGACCGAGCTTGCGCATCCTGCCGGTTCGAGAATAAGAGGTGTTGGTCCCGAGGAAACAAAAGCGAAAGAACGGCAGAATCCACGGTGTAGCAAGATTCGGTCATGATGAGCGTTCTGACAGCGTCAGCGCGTTTGCCGACCCGGCGAAAATCCTTGATGAGCCTGCGACGCAACTCCACCACGGGGAACGCACTGAGCTCCGCAAGTACTTCCTTGTTACTTCGCATTCCGAATCGAACGGGCTAGATGCAAGTGAACATGCGGAAGAGGCGAAAGGATATCGAACCGACCGCGTATTTTGGAGCAGCATAGGCATCATTGTACGCATCTTGAGTCCCCAGCAAAAGCACAAAGCTGATAACGGTCAACTTAAGGTCTAGAATTTGTACGCAGTTTCTCACCAGTATTTTTTCAAGAATCCGGCCGGCTGATGCGCAAGATCTGCAGAGTACACAGCCCATTTTTGTACCGCCTGCTGCCAGTTGTCCAGCCATTTGAGAAACTCGGTGACGGTTGGTGGCACGTTTTTGGATGAAAAACCTTCGAGAGATTCACTGCTTATGCACAGTCTACGGTGATCGGCCCAGTCTGCAGCTTGACACGCCGTCGAGCAGTATCTGGCCACTCGACAGTTTGAACACTGTTTAAAAACCCTGTCGTGGCTATCGCAGCCAAAACACGTCAACCTGGTAGCGGCAAGCACAGCAACGGGGTCCATGGGAAGATAGCATTCAACCTAAGAGCATCTGACAAGTATTTAAGAAAAATTTATAGCTTCCGAATTGTGAAAAGCAGAGGAAGATAATGTTTGGCCTGTGACCTGATCGAAGATACCGCAGTTGCCCGACGATGCGATTAGCATCCGTATAACTACCCGAAACGATTGCACCTGAAGCCGGGTATTGTTCCTGTGAGGGGCAGGGTTTGGGCAGGGTATTGCACCGCTACGACAGTATTCGATAGACGCTTCGTTGCCCGCCACGTTTAAGAGAGTTCACCAAAAAAACAAAAGGAAGGTCTAAATCAAACGGTAAGGATATGCACCTGGAATAACACATGCTTAACGCACTGTTTCATGGACCGAATGGAGTTTCCGTAAAGAGAACCTCACATCTTTGGCATCACAGCCCGATTCTAACAGTGCCGGCATCTTACGGCTTGCTCGAGCCGCTCGTCGCAGCCTTTCGATTCGCTGCTCCAGGCTGGCACAACTCCACAACTGAGGCTAACTCTGGCTTGGTTCCGTCGTTGTCGATCCAAAGCGCGCGCGCGCCTTCGCCGCACTTGCCCTCACCATCAGGCGACAACTCTGTGGATTTAAAGCCATTGCTCTTGACGTGGGAGCGGAAACAATTCGAATGGAAATGGCGTGCCACACTCTTCATTAAATCAGCTGGATTTAACAATGTCAGTCGACAGAAGGCCCCGGACAAGTCTCGTTTTGTTTTTGCTCCCGACAGCTTACGCTGTTAACCAAAGCTTCCACTGAAGAGACCGATTTTCCTGGAGTACTTACTTCGCATGGATATATATTCGGACTAACAGGCGCGAATCAGCCTCTCACCCGCTTCGCCACCGTTGGCAAACTACTGCGATCGAAACTATAAGGTGTAATTTCCTTGTATCCAGATGACTCCACGATCAAACTAATGCGATATAGATGATGAATCGCCGCATCACGGTACATCGGCCGGTCGCTTGTGCACGCCCATGTGAAGATTTGTGTGCCATATCAGGAGGGCGTCTTGGTCTGCTTCATTGGTTCCTGTCTGTTGGGTTCTCCTATAAATGCTCGAAGTATGATTGTGAAAATTTCAGATCTCGCGCCACGATGGGCAGCGTCACGCCTCTCGATGTCCTCCTACAGACGCTTCCTGCAGAAATACTGTCCGAAATTCTGCGCGCCTCCATCGCTGTCGAGTTGATTTCTGGGCCAAACAGCTGTTGCATCCACCACAACGTACGGGGGCCCATCAAGGCTGCCCGACGACGTCTCGACCTGTGTCTAGTGTGCAAAAAATGGGCGCACACTGTCTACTCCACACCCCGCGCATGGACTAGTCTCACCATCGAATTTGCCGCAGCTCCGTCGCTCATCACCCTTACCACCGCGATCGATAACGCGAAGTGTGCACCTATGGAAATTACAATCGACATACGGAGTGGGGTATCAATCGTGGAGGGCGCGATCGTGACCGACATGCACGATTTTGTTCGCAGCTGCTTTGACCTGCTCGCCCATCGCTTTAAGCACGTCGCTGTCTTCAAAGTGATATGCGTCGACTTTGCTGTTTCGGAGCGTGTTTTGGGCCACCTCGCACGCATGGATTGCGCTCGAGTCTCAAAGCTTTATCTCGATCTCAGGCTCACAATGGACCCCAACGTGGCGAACCACCGCGCATCCTTCACATCCTCCTTTCCTTCGCTTGTCCGGCTCTACAACGCCAAATCTCTTACGCCAAGCGTATTGAGGTTCACAGGGGCAACGGTCACGGATCTGCGGCTTGATTCGTTAGTCGACGACAACATGCGTTGGGAGCACCTCCACGCTGCACTGTCCGGGTTTCCGCACCTTCTTCGCCTCGATCTGGGAGGTGTCATATGCTCCAGGTTTCCGTCTTCCCCTGCGCGGCTTGTGTTTTCCATGCTTACGCATCTCACGTTCGGCTATTATGTGCCCTCGATGGCAGCGGTGCTGAGTTTCATATCTACGCCCGCCCTCCATTCTCTCCGCCTGTCTATCCGGGACGTCCGTGGGGTCCGGTGGCTTTTCTCAGCTTGTCGCGCCATCATGTCGAGCGCAGTACATGTTGACCTGTGCATCTCGCCCAATTTCTGCGAGGAACTGATACAGACTATAATATGTTCGTTCAGCGCTGTTCGGTCCCTCGACTTGACACGAAGCCCGCGTGACGTGCATTATACAACGCTGCTCGCGTTGTGCAACTCAACGACGCGCTTACCCAATTTGGCGCGCCTTCACTTCGGCTGGCATGTGTACGACCACGAGTGCGGGATGCTACTGGCTGGTCACCGGTTTGCGAAGGACTGTAGATTAATCTACCCTAACAAGCCTGACTTCCA
Organism: Mycena vitilis; assembly: GCA_029203975.1. Classification (NCBI taxonomy): domain Eukaryota; kingdom Fungi; phylum Basidiomycota; class Agaricomycetes; order Agaricales; family Mycenaceae; genus Mycena; species Mycena vitilis. The sequence goes on from JARGYF010000154.1 coordinate 96,657, forward strand.
AAAATGATATCTCTTTCGGCGCTGGAACACGGTCGGGTACTTTACAAATACATCAATCGGCTCCAATCTGTGAGCAATCTGTAGCATCAAGGTACATCGCCCATACTGATTGTATGATCCTTCCGACGACCTATTTAGACCGACTGTTTCGTAGATACGGTATCCAGCCAGCATTAGGTCCTCGTTCTCTTGGATGGACTTGTCGAGGTCCCCTTCTACAGGTCCTACCGTTCTGTGGACGCTCCTTCAGAAACTACCCCCCGAACTATTGTCTTCTGTACTTCTGCTCGCCACCAAACCGTGGGCGGCGGATGCTGTTGAGGTGGCAAAGACACGGGGCAAATTGTGCCTTGTATGCAAAAGCTGGGCGACCACGTTGTACCGAACCCCTCGTGCGTGGGCTAGGACAACCATCGTCTTCGAGGCTTTTCCGCCCATCGAAACACTCATCACCACATTGAAAAATTCGAAGGCGGTCGACAAAAATATAGCCATCGAAATAGGCACCAATCTTTGGGCACCCACGTCGCCTTTCGAGCCCGGCATTATCTTCAAAATGACGGAGTTCATTCATACCTGTTTCACGCTTCTCGAGCCGTATCTTTCCACCATCGCATCATTGGGCATCACCTGCCCGGAACACACGCTATCGGAATTGGTCTTAGCGTACTTCTCACGCATGGACTTTGGGAGAGTAAACCGGTTGTCATTGACGATGAAGATGTCTGCTAGGGCACCGATCGTGGATCGTCGGCTTGCGGTGTCGTCTGGGCTCCCAAGGCTCACTCATCTTTACGCGTCCAAATCCCTTCCCCCTTCCGTCCTTCACTTCACTGGCGCCACCGTAACCTCCCTCAGCCTCGTCAAGATAATCAGTTGCGACTTGCATTGGTCACGGCTCCGTTTTGCGTTGCGTGCCTTTCCTGTGCTGCGTCATCTCAGGATGGACTCTGTGTTATGTGTTGCGTTTGGCCCCAATCCCCAACGCGTATCGTTCAAGCAGTTGACTCATTTGTCGTTCTACTGCTTTGCGCCGTCCATGGTACGCGTGTTGCGTTACATCGACACACCAACTCTGTACCATCTTCGACTTGGTTTCAGGGACGAGCGATGTGTCCAGGAGTTGCTCATCGCTTTTAGGCCCCGCATGATGACCGTCAAGTCGGTAACGCTCGCAATCGCAAGCAGTATATCGGAAGATCTCGCGGTGCAGCTGTTGTGCTCCTTCATCTCCATATCATCCCTCGACGTGTCCGGGTGCGCCATCGATTGCAGATCAACGATGGTCCATGCTCTTGGTGAAATGATTCTCAGCCTACCGCATTTGGCGCGGATCACCTTTGGTTGGCAGATTGGTGATAATGAGGTTGATTCCATTTTGAGAGGGAATAGGTTCGCTGCTGGTTGTGTAGTACTATGCAAAAAGGATACATAGAAATCATGTATTCAATTATGTGCTGGAATGCATCGTCTCGCTACTCCGTGATGCTCGCCGGGAATATGTGTGCGAACCTCGCATCGTGAGTCAACAATACGGCGTCGTTTATTAGTTTCATGTCTACACGTCAGTTTAGGGTTGCTCTCCAAACATTAGTCGCCTCACCTGCGGTACGTCCGAGATCGACATATCGATGGAGCACAATGGACACGTCGCTGGCGACGCGGCCAACTATCTCATACACGTTTCCGTTTATCATACCTTGACTCTGAAACAATTCAGTATGCCTCTGCCGATTGTGCTGGTGGCCTTACCAAGTTCGTATCTGGAGGGACCAGTACGACCAAGTACCTACCGTCAGAGGCAGTGAAGACTAAGCTGGCGGAGTTGTCCTGTTATTAAAGTATTAGTCGAGCCCGCGGTGTCGGATAAATAAATTGACGGACTCCTCTCAATTCCCCAACAACTCTTACGCGTTTGTCATGGAAGGACGGAAACATGGCAGAGGTAATGCGAGGAGTCGCGACTTCGGCTCCCGATGCATGGTTGATGACAGACGACGGGGTCTTCAACTCCATATGCTTGGGTAGATTTTTTATGTTTGTCGCCGGCGTAAGTAGTCCCTTTTATACCTTACAGATTGCTGATCTTCCGTAATACAAAAGCACCCGTTATCTACCAAATCTTCGCGTAAAGTAGAGTAGGAAGCTCATAATACATCCGGGTAGGTAACAAGATCAGGTACGTATAAACGCAGCACACACAACGCGTCAAACTGTGCGAAGGAGAGAGGCAGACGGTAATCGTGGTGGATTTCTACACCAAGAACGCGTCTGTCGTCAACTGGTTGGCGAAACACTAACAGTTTGATGAGCAGCTCGATACGATATGTGTCCACATAGATATAGCGCAAACTGGGAAGAAAGTTAGGGGTGTGAGCCAATTGTCGCAGAAAGGCGTCCGATGTCGCGACGAAATCCGCATGAACGACGCGGTTGAGTCTGGATAGGAACGCGTGCACCTGCAGTGGTGTGCCAGGCGGCCCTGTAACGGATATGTAGTCTATGTTGCGGAGAGCACGCATCCGTGACGCGCTGGCCCACTCCATAGGGCGAAGGTTGTTGAGGCGGATGGATTGTAGCTCCGGCGCTTCCATGGATATCAGGAACCTAAGGCTGAGTTCGGTACCCACGCTGCTGGTCACGGTTAACGTCTCGAGCGCACGGATGGTGAATGGAGGAGCCGGATCCGAGTTTGACGAATACGCCACTACTCCGCCAGTGAACACCAGCTGCTCGAGGGATGGACATCCGGTCAAAGAGGCGGTTAATCCTGACACTGTTGGCCGCAGCTCGTCAGGTATGTCGCTGATAACCAATCTGCACAATCCGGCCAGATGGGGCGCCACAAACGAGGGGGGGACGCCAACCAACTGGATGGTCTCTACCAGAGGCATAAATCCATTGAAAATCGCGCGAGGGTTGGACAGGATGGGGGAACATGAGCTGATATCATACGGCCCAGACGGACATCCAAGAATGAAGTGTTGGACATCTGGAGCGGGAACGGTAGCCAGTGTATCGAGAACGGCGAGAAGGAATACGTCCGTCGACGTCCAAAAACAAACACGCGTCCAACGGTCTACGGACGGCAATGCTGCAGTTATGCATAAACGTGCCAACGCAGCGTGCTCGTCTAAATTGAAAGCTTCAGGACGTGAGGTAGTTTCGGATACGCCCGATATTGACGCATCGGATACATCCGATGCATAATCGTCGGAGAATCCAGCGGACTCGGATTCAGCGTCAGATGTATCGTGGGAGGAGGGGCTGTATGATGAATCCGAAGACGGTGGCCCATCCAAGTACTGGGTAGAAACAGGGTCTAGATAGATGGTGACGTCCATGGCCATGTTGCCAATAAACGACATATGGGTCAAGATTTGTTGTACGGTCGTCCAACAGTTGATATGGAGTTTGGTCCAAAATATGGGGTTGGTGTCGATGATTGTGCGCCACTCGCGGTTGACTTGCCGCAATTTAGTACATCTGAGATTGTACACTTCGCAATAAAGGAGGATAGGAACATCCGGACATGGCGTGCACGCGTGTTCAAATATGATGCTGGCCGTCTCCACTGGTATTCTGAGGATGGGGGGTAGCTTTGCAGCGGGATCGAGTGTAAGCATCTGTCAATACTTTGTCGGTTCAAGAGAGTTCATTGAAATGAGGTTAGACGAACCTGTAAGCGATTTGTACTTCCAGAGATAAAGCAACATGCCAATGGATTCGAAACCGTCGCGCGTTAAAAGCAGGCGCGTGTACAGCATCCGTCCGTGGATCTCATTGTCTGCCGGGGTTAACACATCCGACGCTTAGCATGCCCTATAATGGGGCTAGATTGGGTTTCAGACCGTGATTTTTTACCGTTTCGGATGTGGCTCTCATCGGCAATCAAGTTCAGGATAGATGGTTAAGCGGGAGCTCAAGTAGACGGTCGCTCTTGTGTGTAACGCAGAGGCCACGGAAAGTCCCGCTTGAGACCCCCTCACTCGCTAAGTGGTGGCAGACAAATCGAAATGGAATGGCACGTGCATGCATTCTAATATTAGAATGATGTGCCGTTTCCCAAAATGGCCGGAGGCCTGACGAGTACTGCCATGCGCCAGCAGTGGCCCTCAAGAGCAATGCCGTAAATTTGATGACGGTGGATGCGTAAATGAAGTGTCCAGAAGACTTCCGAACCAAGCGGTCTATGATTTGCTCTGATGGCCAAGGAGCAGGAATGCCGCTCATAGTATCCCGATGCTCACGATGGATGCGGGAAAATTGGTCTCGAAAGTATGTCTCGACGTCGTGGAATGACTGCTCCACATTGATATCTTGTATCAAATGGCAAGAAAGCTCCTTGATAACCTCGCAGATGTGGGCCTCCGGTCGGCTCGCGATGAGGAAACGAAACCGCTGAGGATGCTGGCGGACGGCACTCGCTATGACACGTAATATCTCGGCCTGAACCTCGGGGGTATCACACTCGTCCAGACCGTCGATAAGAAGTACTGCAGCGGGTGAGCCTCGGCGGACACTGCATGGCTCCACAATGGCTTTTTGAAGCTGAAAATCCATCCCCCTCCCCACGACAGATGGGTCGGCCTCCACACTTTGAGAGATCAGGGGTTTTAGCTCGAGAACGTTCAGTGCAAGCTGATATGCGAGGGTTGCAAACAGCACTCTGGCATTCCCTCGGGTCGCGTGCTCCCGTTTAAAAAAGAAGGCTCCGCCAAAACGGCCACTTCTGTGTAATCGCTCGCACAAAGTCTGCATAATGGCAGATTTTCCTGCCCCTGCAGGCCCATGCAGCCAACAAATTGAGCGACCGTATTGAGCATGTATCGCCCAATTGTGCAGGTCGTTCAACATTTTTGTGCGTGTCTCGGGATGGCATCTTGGTTGAGGAAAGCTGTCAGCAGAGTCGAAGAGAGCCTCGAGCGCGACAGCCTGGTGTAAAATATTTATTCCAGATTCCCCGCGATTATCGACGTGCTGCCCGTTGATAATCTGGTGAGCAGAGAAGATATTGCCGTGGAAGGACTGTGGGTGAGATTGGACCGGGCACAGGTTTGGGAGTGGGTGTTGTTCGTACGTCCCGCCGCTGCTAATGGGCGCGTACTTGTGCTGTGAACCCCGGGCCGTGGCATCATCTGTGTTGGAATTTGTGGAGGGAAACTCCGATTGCAGACGGTGGTTGTTTCCAAGGTGAGGGTGAAGCGGGTAGTCGAGATTCGTGTGAGGTGACGGAGAGGGGATCGGGAACAAGGGGAAACTCGACTGAGGCACATGAATAGCTGCAGTAAAGTCATGCACCGTGTTGGAAGTCGAAGACGATGCGCCACGGGCCTCCTCGTCGGTGAAGGAACGTCCACTTGAGCGAGAAGCTGCAACTGTAAATAACTTGTGAGAAAACCCGAGTATTTTCAGATATTATATGACATAGACGCACCATACGGCGCTGGCCTCCGAGTCTCGCCGGCAATGGCACGGCGCGAATTCCTAATTACTCCACCTCCCTCCTGCTCAAGTTCGAGAGCCACGTCCGCCGGAAACTGAGAAGCAGCATCATGACTGTGCCCGGCCGGTCCCAGATAACCACCGCCAGCGCCTGCACCGTTTTCGAGTGCGCTGGCAGAAAGCGCCGGCTGATCGAAAGCGCTATCAGGCCCACGGACCACCAAGTCGCTGTGCTGAAGTATAATGTCACCGCGCTCAGCATTGCACACGTTGCCGATGAACTGGAACCCGGAGCTGTTGTTGAACATCCGCTGGCTGGGAGAGGGGGGAAGATGAGCGGAAGATGAGAGAGAGGAGGGAACGAGGCGGTGTGAGACGAACGTTTTAAGGCTGTGGAAAAGATCATGCATGATCAACGAGGCTGTGGTAAGTTACCGTGTCAAACGCCAGACATTTATCAAGCGCCAATCTTGCAGCGGGTCGAGATCTGGGGATGAGCGCTGAGCAGAGGCTTCCCAAATGGAACACTAGAATGAGGTCAGTTCCCATGTCCATTGATTAAGATATGTCGTCCTCACCGCAGATGGATAGACTTTTGAACATCCCGGTCTATTTCCTATCCAAATCCGGACTCGCGCTTCTTCCTTGAACGCACACGGCCTCTGACAGCTTGAGGAATTCAAGGTGATCAGGCAGCTGGAATTCAACTAGCCATCACTCGAAAAGTGATCCGCAAAACCAAGTTAGATTAGGGGCTGTAGAACATCGCATCGTGATAGATATGTGCGGGTAAAAACCAGGGCATAAAAACTTGGAATGGAATCAAAAAGGATCATCCTCCTCTTACCCCGCGCCACGAATCCCGAGCACGCAACAAACCCATCTCCGCAAGACGCAAGACATCTTCATTCCCGCAAGAAGAAGAACCAGTTGTGGAGAATTACACATGAAGCGCGGCGCGCGCGTGGAAACGAAGGAGAGAAGGAGAGAAGGGGAGGAGAGAAGAGGGAAGGGCAGATGAAAATCAAGAAGCGCGAGTAAAAACTCACCTCTCCCCCGCCGAGGCCTGAAACTCGAAGCTTGAGGGCTGCGCGTGGGTGAGCCCGCTGCTTGTCGGTTTCGAGTTGGTAGTAGCAAGGTTGCGGGCTGCTTTGCCGATGATGAGACTTGGCCAAAAAAACCTTTGGACTTGAAGCTTGTGAATATTCACATCTATAGCTGGACGGCGGCCACGTCCCGCTCCGGCCTGCGAAATGTAGCTATCAAATTAGGGCACGGGAGGAAGACGTACCGTCGCAGCCATTGAACGACCTATTTGGCTCGCCATCCTTTGGGAGCCGCACCCGCGTCGCGCCCGGCCCTCTCCAGACGCATGAATCCTCACCGCCGCGTCGCCGAGGGTGTTCTGCCTCCGCTCCCAGTAGCAGTCGGTGGAAAGACACAGCGATTTTCGTCCGCGGGGTGTCGAAGAGAATTCCGAGTGCGCCACAGCGGCGTATCGAGGGACTGCAAAACAAACAGCAAGGACGCTTGTAGTTGTGGGTCAAGCAGCGAGGAATGAGACGAATGGGAAAGGAATAAATAGGATGGAGCGACGGGGGAATGCGGTGGAGGGAAGGGGAAGGGGAAGAGACGGAGGGAAGGAGGGAAAGAGACGCAGATGGAGCGGGGAGGAATAGGATGGTGCAAATGGCGAAAAGAACACGACTTGCCGCAAACACAGATTCATATAGATTCTCCGTGCACGCTCCCAACCTCAAGCAGAAGTTCTTAATTCGCCATTCGCAATTCGGAGCTTGACGAACTTGATTGGCGGGGTCACTCGTTTCAGCCGGCGACGAGCGCACAGCGGAGGTAAAGTTGTTCTAGGGCGGTACCAGCGTGTGACGCGGACGGGGACTTGTACGCGCTCGGGATGCCGTAGACGAGCGGGCTTGTGTTTGTTAAATGGCCCAGGGCATACTTTATGAAATTTCTGTACGAACCACCGCTATCAGTAACGAGTATATACCAGAAGAGTAGGACTAGGACTGCCCCAGTCCTATGGAGTAGGACTCAGTCCTATGAAAGTAGGATTGAGTCCCATTATTTCGGCTGGCTGTTACGTTCAATCAACGTTCAATGGCCTAATGATTATGCTCGCTAAGAATCTCGCGTATGCATTCTCGGCATGCATGATGTAATTACATTTGCTACTCAATCTTATCTTGCAGAATTTCTTCACCCCTTGCGCGCCTGGATGTTCGCCGACTTCGCTTTCCTTCAATCTCATTTGCAGGATCCACCTCCGGCTCACGTTTGCGACGTCGCGCTCGAGCCGGCTCGGAAGTTTCCGTCGGGTGATCCGCTGGTGGCGATGGTGGTGGTGGTGGCAGCGAAGGCACATAGTTGGCCCCGGAGGTACCGCTCGTGGGAGCCAAGGAGGCCTGGAGATCATCCGACCCTCCTAGGACTTTGGCAAGTAAGTCGTGCATCTCGCATTGACACGAGTGTGCTTACCAAGATAGTTGGGTTCGAGGGCGGGATCGAGCACAATACCGGCGTTCCAGTGGAATGGTGGCTCGGTAGGATAATCCGCGGAAGCCTGGTGCGGAAGTGCAGGGTCAACAAGCATAAGGTCGTCAAAAATCGGATCTGGTAAGGCTTAATTAATGGTAATCAATTCCGGAATTCAACCTACCATTCGGATTTGTGGTGAAATAGTCTAGCTGGGTCATATCTTTGTCCAGTCCTTCATCCGGCCCGTCGTTGGGCTCATCTGTTCCATGTTCCGTGAGAATTAGGGAAACATAAGCCTCTTTACTCACGCATATCTGGTACGTGAAGCGGTGAGCCCGATTCTTGGGCTGCGTAAGAAGAAGTACAACTTTGAAAGAACGACACAAATCAATGTCTCACCGGGTACCGTATTATCAACTTGTTCGGTCTCCGTGCGCGTCCGGTTGATTTGAACACCTTTCAATGGCCCCGCTCGCAACGCCTTCATTTCAACATCAATCTGCCCACGCTGAACGACCCAATCACGCCGAGCTTCCTTCTCAAATTCCACTGCAGCCCGCAATGTCTTGATTTCCTCGGCCAAGTCCGTCCGTCGCTTGTCGGCTTTCAACTCCGCCTGCACCAACTGCATCTGCTCTTGGAGTGCATGGCCACGTGCGAGAGAAAAGCGCCATTCCTCCTGCCCCTCCTCCCGATCCTGGGCCAAGGCATCGTACCTTGCAAGATCGTCGTTGCGTTCATCCCTCTTCCGTGCAGTCCATCCCGCTCGCTGCTCCGAAAGGTGCTCACGCTGAGAGGGTCCGTTCCAGCGCTTCCGCATGATACCAGCACGCGCAATTTGGTGTATCTCATCTATCTCGTCCTTGTCCCGTTGCTGTGTCCTGAAAACAACTTGATCAGATGTCTCAATCAAGCGCAACATAAAACTGTGGACTGTGCTGTAAGAAATGAGTTCATTGGATGTTAAGGAGCGCACAACGGAAGCATTGCACACCGTTCAATAATTTTCGAACTGAGAGATGATTGGAGCCCATGGCGCGCATCACAGAATCAAGCAGACGATCGTCTTGCGCACTTGGCTTCGCCTGTGGGTGAGCGGGATGATTGTGTCCAAAGCGCAGAAAAACAATGGCTTGGAGGGCAAACTCTGGCTGCCAGATGTACATGGCACCGGTGTGGGGTGGAACTGGGACGAAGATAATCAACTCCGTCGGGCATGAGCGTTCAATAATTTCAGCGGGCCGGATAACGTTGTCGATGATATGACTATACGCTATGCAACATTCAGTCAAACACATATGAATGCGGACTCAGAGTTGCTCACAACAGGACTTCAGCTTGATCCTCGGATGGAGTGTCAAGGAACATGTAGCGTTGACGTCTGGAGTTGCCTCCGGCAGTTGGCCCTCATGATCCAAGACATACTTGAACGTATCTTCGTCGACGTTCGGTGGGATTGTGTGATAAACATGGGACCATCGTTGAGTACGCTGCCATTTTGAACAGCCAACAAAATATATTTTGCCGTATTGGTTTGGGCCCTAGTCGACATCAAAATCAAAGAGAACTTATTGGGATGCAGATATACCTTCGATCGCAGGACAAGGATAGGTACTCCGTCGCACTCAACGTCACATTTCGATTTCATGACACGCTGATAAAATCTGCAAACGGTAAGTTCGAAAGCATGTTGAAAAAAACTCTATCTCCTCACCGTGACAGAATCGATCCCGCAGAAGCCGCCTCCCGCTCGTTTGCATCCAACTCGTGATTCCACAGATCTCTCATTGCCGCTTCGTCGGGCTCATATCGCTCGCAGTCCCCAAAAAGCTCCTCCGAGACATACTCGCAGGTGCGAACACCCTGGCACTTGAGATGTACTCGGCGTGCACGCACACGATCTTCGCCGAAAGCATGTACCCAAACGTCCCCATTCTTACTGCCCGTCGAACCACCCCATGCATCTTGATCCTGGAAATGAATCCTCAGAGATTTGAAGAGAGAAAAAGAACAAGGACACACTTCATCTCTGATGAAAGCGTCCACACTCTTCCGAACTCCAGGCTTGCGCGGCTCATTCAACACATCGGGGGACTCAGAAAGGTCAAGGAGGTAAGCGGTGTTGTCTTGGGGAACTGTCCAAGTCCTCGGAGCTTCCGTGAGTCTTGTTACTCCGTTGACTTTCAGTTCACGCGTTATCTTCACTTTCTTCTCCGCGTCATCGACATCTGTCTCCCTGGCTTTTCCCTTTCCTTCTGTAGATATATTTTAAATGGTGAATAACTGCATGGCTGCGGGACATACTATGACTGCGCTTTGGCGCGTTTTTTGATTCGGCGTTGGATTATGCCGGACTGGAGTCGCGAGACTGAGATTGAGACCGAGACGATGCACGTGAGGAATGGGGAGATGATGTCCCCGAACGAGATTGTGGTGACTGGGCGCGTGAGCCCGAAAGCAGCCGAGCCGCTAGTGCTCGATGAATCGACTCCGATCTCGTGAGTGAGGGAGAGCGAGATCGTGAGGGAGAACGGGACGGCATCAGGGAGGGGGAACGCGAGACTGAGGGTGATCGAGAGGGAGAAGGAAGAGGAGATGACCAGCCCTGACTGGCCAGTGACACGGATCGACGTCCGCTGTAATTTGACGGCGATGAATGGCGGGAAGAAGAAGATCTCTCGCGTGCGCGTCCCCGCGAATGTTGTATCTGTGTTGCTGGCATGAGAATAGAAAGCCAGAGAGAAACCAAAACAATAAACACCTCGTCCATAGCCTGCTTGTAACTCGCAAAGGGAGCAGGCACAGGACCCATTCCTTCGCTCTCTCAAGACCGAAAAAAGGATGCTTGAGATATGCGGGGCCAATAATCTGCGCCTGAATGAGTGCACGTTCTATTTTGCGGAATGTATGTTACTCACCTGGTCTCGATAGCCACGCAAGTCTTTGAGCAAGGCATTATCTGGGTGGAACAAGCGATCCAACCGTTTTGTGGGGTCATGTTCTTGCCACAGGCTGTAGCCACGCCCCGTCATCCATTGTGAGGCATCTTCAACAGAGAAATATACTTCGCCCTTGGGCTCAGACACAGAAGCAGGAAAAAACTGCATGTGTCATGGTTGTCAGACCCAAAGAATCGAAAGTAAAGACCAGAGCTCACGAATGAACGGTAACGAGAAATTTCTGTTACAGTGAGGTCGTCGGCGGCGTCAAATCGGGTGTCTGAAGGAGATATCAATTTTTGTAGCAAGAAATCAGGTGAACTCACCGAGGGAGCTCATTGTCCAGGTGCAGTCGGAGGATTAGAGCTGCGTAGTGCTCGGTACTGGCCTTAAATATCCGATGCTGCGGAGAGCCATCGGATATTTATTGGGGAAAAACAGAATCCCAGCATGTCGGAGAGATAAAGAATGCCCCGATTTGAGTGCTGGATCCCCTGTATAGATCCGATAAAGTGTTGAGAAGAACTAAGCGGAGTATTTGAACATCGAAAAAGCCGCAGATTCAACGTGAATTCCCCAAGGGATAATTCTATTTGGAAACCCGGCTTCCAGTGGAAGCCCCGCCTATGAAAGTTTAGTTATTTGGAAACCCGGCTTCCAAGGGTTGCCCAACAATTTTGATGCCGGCCGGCAACTCGGCATAAATTCAAGCACTTTGGTTTAAATATGAAAAGTAAGAATTTCCCCCTCCATGCGTAAGGCCTTCCAGACTTGGAGGCATGATCCAACAAAGCTTCCACCTTCCACCTTCATGTGAGCACCGTGTGTCATGCGAGATACCGCCATTCGGCCGACATGAGTACAGAAATTCAGTCTGTCCAAGCTGCGATCCTGGACCTTGCCCGAGCCTTGTATGTGCGCAGAGCTGGAATGGCATTGTCCCAAAGGCATCATTTCTCAGTTGTGCCCGTTGTTCAGTACAGTAACAGTTCAGATGCCAAAAGTTGCCCAAGTCCGCACCGGGGCGACAGGGGACTTGAGGAGCATCCAGAAAATCAACAGAAGCAGGGTTAGGTATGGATGATTTGCTGCGGCGTGACCATTGGCAGCACTCGCATTGTGAGCAACCAGTTGAACTTGAACTGGAATCTGGTGTGTACTGCTTCCTCTACGATTCACTCCTTCACAGAAGCAGCTGTTCACGAATGGCTCACTGCTGGTGCTCAAAAAATCAAGCACTGTGCGTAGAAGTCGTGACTGTACAGTAAATGACGAAAAATATTATAAAAAACAATTGACAGCCGTGAAGTTTTGAACTCCGCCGCAGCGCGGCTGTGATGGCCGAGGGGTTTCCAAATAGACAATTTGTCGGGTTTCTCGGCAAGGCGGGGCTTCCACTGGAAGCCGGGTTTCCAAATAGATTTATCCTTCCCCAAGCGAGCTCTGCATTCCCAGGGCCAGAGCAAGCACACGTTTGGAATGTCGATAACACTGCGTCAACGAAGATCCAGTCAAGCAGACCCGGCGAGGTAGCAACGGGGTAGCAGCCGTACCGAGATGTGCCGAGATGGTCAGAGATAAATAACCGAGAAGAGCCGGCGTTTATCCGAGATAGTACGGCATATGTCAATTAAGCGATAACTGGCATTTTCTAGCGACGACTGTCATCCGCTAATGCGGCAGTGAGTCCTACTTCCATAGGACTGAGTCCTACTCCATAGGACTGGGGCAGTCCTAGTCCTACTCTTTTGGTCACTCCTCATCAGTAACAGCAATCCACCGAGTACGCAGAAAAGTACCACGGATCTACCCCGCGTGATTCTGCGCGCGGGCGCCGAAGCCGGAAGGTTCTTGAATCGGAACTTGGCGTGTGTGTGAGCGAGAATAATGGCGAGCGAGGGCCGATGAGGGAGACATGCGAGATGTGGACGGCGTTCTGCGGCAGCGGCAGCAAGGGTGCATAATAATGCGGAGAGAAATGCGTCCGACGTGGGTCGCAAACTTGCGAGCAAAATCCAACGAACAGTACTCTCCAGTGCCCAATGCCATAGCCGCTGTTAGTATCTCGTAGGGTTCGCGGCTAGATCTGAAGCCATCGGATCCAGAGCCGGAGAGCTTGAGATAGGCTTTGAATTGTTGTGGGCGATAATAAGCAATTTGCAAAGATGCGGAATTGAGAGATCCGGGACGGCGATTCCGCCTCCCTCGACATTCAAATTTCACCGTGAGAGAGACGCTCACGCGCTCGCCGTCCGCAAGTAGCGTCTTGAGCACGTCGTGCAGATGCGGATTTAGCATTCGCCCAGAGCCGGGCTCCGCATCCACTTTCCCGTCGGTGCCGTTACAATGAACGGTTCCAGTGAGAGCGCGGTGGACGTGGACGGGACGCTGGCGCACCAATCTGCACCCACGTCCCACTCAATCTCATTCCCGCCTGATCCCAGCCCGGGTGTGGTTGACGAGAGGCGCGAGGGCGCTCGGCACTGCAGCTGGTGTCGGGTGTCGCGCGCGCCGGCGAGAGCGGACAACATGCTGCGTGCGACGACGTTCTCCTGCCGTCTGTGTGTACTCGGATGCGGCGTTGCCCTTGTCCGCTTCATCCAAGTTCAGTCCTGCCAGAACTCTCCGTCGGCGTCTAGGATGAGGATGTCGTGGGCGTCGTGCCACCGCGAGTCCCGACGTCGAAGACGAGGTCAATCCCAATGCCATCAGATCAGCGCCGAGGGGATGTGACGTTGTCGTGCTGGAGCGGGGACTCGATAGCGGCGGCGGTCTCTGCCTCGTCCTCGTCCAGTCCCACACGCGGGCACGAGTTCGGACTTTGATGTCAAAGTCATCGTCTTCCGCTGATCACAAAGCTACAAGGGACACAGATGTCAATGATCATGGACTACAGCAGGTCGTGCCAGTGAAGCAAGATGAAGTGGGAGTACATACTAGGTAGGTACAGACAACAGATACATTCGAATGCCGCACTCGTAACTGCAAGATAACGAAGTGAAGCAAGGCATACGACGGGTCTAAGGAGGTGCGACGGAAGACGACGCAATGTGGATGGAGGTAGAAATGGGGATGGTGAGGGTGGAAGACTCGTGGTGAAGCGGGAGACAGGGAGGAGGCGCGTTAGACACAGCTCGCGGCCGCCCTTCAGCGCGTTCACCGATTTTCGCCTTCCGCCGCCTTTACACCTCCTCCTCCTCCCTTCCCCCTCCTGATCCGCGTCCTGCACGCCCCACCAACGCCTCGCCCGTCCCTCCCGACGCATAAAGCCTCCTCCACCGCATCGGAAGCAGAGTGGTCTCGTACCCACGCAGATCGTGCCCGTCGCACCCGCGCACATGACTCCAACTCCGAAGTCAGCGGCAACGTGCGCATAGATGATACGCGCGACACGCTGCTCCAGCGCCTCCAGTCCGCCGACGTCGCCAGCACAACACGGAAGATGCGCGCCTCGAGCGCTTTCCACCGCCTCCTCCTCCTCCACCCCCCGCCACCACGTCCGCAGCGCAAGCGTGACTGCGATACGGGGGATGCGAATGCGGGCGGCGTGCGTGAGAGGGCGGTCCGCCCGATGAGAGCGAGGCGCGTGAGGGGCAGACGCCTGCCTGGGGCAGCCTTGGTGCGGGTTGCGGATGCAGGCGGGACGCAGCACATGGCGCACGGACCACCCAGTAAGGCCGTGCGTATGCGTGAGTGGGAGGGCGGCCGTACCGAGGAGAGGGCGAGGAAAAAGAACGATGTGCGCGCGCGCGCGTGCGAAAACGGGATGGATGTTTTTCGTCGAAGGGCGGCGGTGCTGAGGTCGAAGGAGGCGTGGACAAGCTGGCACGACCGTGTCGAGCGAGCAGAAACTAGACCGGGCGCGGGGGGAGGGAAGTCGCGGGGCTCTGCGGCAGAGCAGGTGTGCATTTTCCTGCGCGATGGCGACGTTCTCACGAGAACAGACTCAAAGGCGTGCGGACCCTGGCTCCCTCGGACATGGGCCACCCAGAACGACCGCAGAATCTGGACGGAGTACGTGTCCTCTTGCTTGATGGTCACGACACTGTCCTGCTGCTGCACAGATTCAAACGTGACGTCGGCATTAGCTGCGTCGTGCACGTCCTCGTCCGAAACCGCGGGACCGTCAACCTCCGCACACCACGGGGAAGTCGTCCGCGAGCATCTGCGCGAGCCGGGCGGTGACGAGTGTTGTCCCTGCCCACAGAGTCGATACCAAACGCGGAGAGCAAGCTGCGTTTCGCGCTCGTGTCGGGCAGCGCAGGTACTTGACGAAGAAGCGCAGGAGGTCACTGCAGCGGGGAAGACAGTGCGATCGCTGCTGCAGATTTACAGAATCTGCACTGGTGAGTCGCAGTGCGGGGTGAAAGGGTGCTGGAAGACGAAGCGTGGCGGCCTCATGTCCGAAGAGAGAAGGACGATCGTGCGCGGGGTCATTCACGAATTGAACGACTTTGTCTTCTTTGGTCGCGCGCGCACCGTCGAGAAGCCTCTTGATTTCGTCGGACTCGAGGATGGTCGGCACAGGTCGTACGAAAAAAACTGTGCAAAGACGCCGAGTCGAGTACCACAATCGGAAGGCGTCGTCCAAAAGCTCTTCAGCGGCTCAGCTTTGCAATTGCCATACTGGTGTCGCGCCCAGCACAAACCCTAAACCGAAAAGGCGTGATTTAGCAACCCAGTAACAAGGAAAGGTAATGAGTGGTACCTCTGAAAGTCAGATGAAAGTCGTAGGCTGCCTGATAGAGGCGATCGGCCGCAGCGACGGTCCTGAAGATCGCGTCAATAATCAATGTTTCCCACTAGAACCAAATCAGTACGGGTTGTAGACACCGTGATTGCGCAGACCTCGCCGTCCCCACCAGCACCTGTGGAGTTCAGGGCCCCATGCGTCCGTTATCTCCCTCACAATTCTCCGGCTCCTCCTCTTGCGGCTGCATGCCTCGCGCGCAGCGCAATCGTGGATCCCGAGCCCGTCTTTCTCTATCACAACTCCATCCCCATCCTCGTCCTCGACCCGGAATAGCCGTATACCCCGCTCTTCGAAGTCCTTGAATGCGACAATCGTAACGCCGTCCGGGACCTGGGGAAACGGGGGGAAGCGGAGTTTGTGGGACGCAGGTTGGGCTGCAGTGGAGGGGACGCGATGTTGGTGGAATTGGGGGCTGCATTCGACATGGTAAGCTCTCGAGGTCGGGTTACTGAATTTCGGTGGTTCGTGGAAAGAAGCAGAGGGCGAAAGTTGCTGGCCATCACGCCACAGCACGTGTATACATGACCAAATACCGGTTGAACTCAAGTCGAATCGCGCGTTCACCAGTTTTTTGGTTGATTCCGACGCGTTTTCAAGGTGTTTCTACGCGTCAACTTTGTGCTCGAGACTCCTGCAAATGCCTGCGTCAGTATCTATCACAATTGGCACCTCTGTTTCGAAGCGGCCCTTGACGCTGCCCGTCAAAATCCCGAAGATGCTGAGACCGGTGGGATGCTAATAATTATTAAAATACCAAATGCTATTCGTCCTTCAGACGCCCCAAATTCAACCCGAATCCAGAAGGCTAGACTCACTACCAGTCTGCCACGGCAAATCTGTAGTGCAAGCACTATGCTCTAACCCTGCCTACGGTACAGTGCTTGCACTGAATATTTGCCGTAGAATGCAGACTGGTTACGAGTCTACCAGAAGGCTTGACAAATCGGGACTGCACGGCAGGTCCTTGATTAGCCTATGTACCAGCATCAGACGCCCGACGTATACAAACCCGTGGATCCCCTTCTACATAACAGTGGTGTACCTAGATCCACAATAATAAGAGTCTGTAGACAGAGGAATGAGTCTTGCGAACTAAAAAATCGCTGTTTTGAAGTTCTACAGCCGATTTATCATCATTCAGGCCGAATTTGAACTAGGAGTTGAAGTAGACCGTAACGTGTTGAAACGGCCATACATCATATCTCGTAATGTACCGCAGAACCCGCGGCCCGTGAAATTCAAAATTCCGTGTTCAAACCCAAAGTGAACGTTTAGTCTTTTACAACTGTATGTCTACAGGTTGAACAAAAAAAAATCCAGGTGAGCTACTCAGCTATGGCATTCCACTTTCTACCACTTCCCCGTTCTCTCAGGAAATATTACAGGTCATTTTTCATTGTCCGTGAGTGCAACTTCGAAATAGTCCCGTGGTCGACCAGACGTGCTGTATCTTGAAGGGAAAATAGGAAAGGCCTTTCCTCGGCCCACGCACGTTCGAAGTCCTCGTTGGTCATATCCCCACACCTGCTGCAAAATTCCCGGCTCTGTCGCAAATAATCCTGCCATTGCTCGAGCACTTCGAGCACATCCGCTGAGGGATTGGGAAAGGCCTGCCCGGCCAAGCGTGAGTCGAACACAATTGTCTCTGACGCTGGGTGTCCATATGTACCTTGAGCCATTGCACAACATGGTAGAACTCTGCTACACATGGATCTGCCGCCAGGTTACACACCCTGCCGTGCACAATGTTGTGTGGGATAAATTCACAGAGCTCACGTAAAAGTTCCGGGCTGGAGTGCGGTGACTGTCTGATGAGCTGACCCCATAGGCAAAGAAAGCTGAATCTCCATGCGAGATGGCGCCTGCAAAGAATGGGGAATTGAATCGGTGAGAGGCACAGCAGGAGAACTGGGCTCACCAATCGTCAATGGGGAAACGGTCGGCCTCAACTTGCTGGAAGAGATGGAGAGCTCTTCTAGCCAATGTGGTGGTCAAGTAAGGTATGCTGTGGGGGTATACCTCCACTGAAAGTGCAAGCACAGTGGGCATAATCATCACGGCACAATCAATTTGCTTTTGGGCTGCACCACCGATGAGTGAGCGTAACACAGTAAGATCCGTCGTTAGATCATCCCATGATAAACCAAGTAGGAGCTGTATGAAGATCGGGACTACCCGACGGAGTGCCTTGGGAATATCATCATTGAGCAACCAAAGAGCCTGGAGCATGTAAACCAGTGTGGGACATTGGGTCACAAGCCGGTGGCAAGCTGCTAATGAAACAGACGAAAACATGTCACCATGGACAGTATCAAGCTGATCCGGGGAAATGGGGGTGATGTGCATGAAATCAAGATGGACACGGCCACGTTCGCAAATAGTTGCCAACAGAGACATTATTTCATAGGCTTCCCAACGTCGAATTAGATCCTTGGGGATGGGTTCAATTTTCTGTCATATGATATGTCAATGCTTGCGAACTTCCGTGATCAAAGATCGCACCCTCACTTTCAACCATGATATAAAGCTTTGAACTGGCTTGCCCCCTGCGAAATGCAACAGAAGCCATGCGGACCAAGAACATGTTGTACTGGCCTGTCGTATAAGAGACACAAGATTTTCCGAGGGGGGGAGAGCACAAATGTGCTCCAATAATCCATCTACGACATAGAACCTACACGAGAGACAATTAGGAAGAGTGTGATAAAAGTCTAAGATGAGCTTGCATACAACGTGTTAGTTTTTTCCCGCTTGGAATCATCGGAGAGCGCTTTAAGCATTGCCCGAACCACATTTTTTCGATTCTTGAGGTCGGGGTGGAAATTGGATGACCGGCGTGGGTTTTGTAAAAAATCGTGAAATGATGCATGGTATGCAGAAATATGACCAAAGGGGCCTACATCGAGAAAAGAGCGAAGGGGACGAAGAATCAGCTCCGTTTCCCCGGGCTTCATCTCGAAGATGAGATCGACGTAGCGTGGTATAACTGTTTTAGGAAGGAAGACAAATATATCCCGAAGCCGGCAGCGGAATCGGGCCGGAACTTCAGATAATATCTGCATGTACAGCTGGTCCAGAGCCGCAAAGGGTGTGTCGGGGTCAAGCGGGGAGAGATTCTGAACAGCCTCCAGTCGCTCTGTTGGTCGGGAAAATTTGTCGTCAATAAATTTGATGACGGTGGATGCGTAAATGAAGTATCCAGAGGACTTCCGAACCAAGCGGTCTATGATTCGATTTGATGGCCAAGGAGCAGGAATGTCTTTCATAGTCTCCCGATGCTCACGATGAATGCGGGAAAATTCAGCACAAAGATATGTCCGGACATCGTCGAATGACTGCTCGACATTGGTGGAATCCAAAATGCCCTCGAACAAGGTCTCTCCAAAAACATCGTGGATGTGGGCCTCCGGTCGGCTGGCAACGAGGAATTGAAATTTCCTGGGATGTTGGAGAAGCACAGTACCAATCGAACGTAGTACTCCCGCCTGAGCGCCATGAGTGTCACACTCGTCCAACCCATCGATAAGGAGGATCAGAGGTGCCGAATCCGGGACAGCTTCGCACGGTTCAACGATCAATTTCTTGAGCTGGACATCCATCTGTCTCCCGACAACGGATGGGTTGGCCTCCACACTCTGAGAAATCAAAGCCTTCAAGCGGCTCTGAGTCGCATTGAGTGCTATCTGGTATGCAAGGGTCGCGAACAGGACTTTAGCATCGCCTCGAGTCAAGTGCTCCCGTTTGAAAAAGAAAGCTCCACCGAGACGACCACTTTTCTGCAAGCGCTCGCATAGTGTCCGCATGACGGCAGATTTACCTGCTCCAGCAGGCCCATGCAGCCAGTGGATGGGATTAGCAGGGTCGTCCTCGACCGCCCAATTGTAAAGGTTGTCCAACATTTCTTGGCGCGTTTCGGGATGGCACTTCGGTTGGGAAAAGCCATCGACAGAGCAGTCGGCGGAGTCGAAGAGTGCCTCAAGAGCGACGGCGCGGTGGAGGATGTTTATTCCGGATTCCCCGCGATTATCGACGTGCTGCCCGTTGATAATCTGGTGAGCAGAGAAGATATTGCCGTGGAAAGACTGTGGGTGAGATTGGACCGGGCGCAGGTTTGGGAGTGGGTGTTGTTCATACGTCCGGCCGCTGCTAATGAGCGCGTAGTTGTGCTGTGAAACCCGGGCCGTGGCATCATCGGTGCTGGCATTTATGGAGGGAAACTCCGCTTGCAGACGGTGGTTGTGATGAAGGTGAGGGTGAAGCGGGTAGTCGAGATTCATGTGAGGTGGCGGAGAGGGGATCGGGAACAATGGGAAGCTTGACTGAGGCGTTTGAATAGCCGCAGTAAAGCCATGCACCGTGTTGGAAGTCGAAGACGATGCGCCACGGCCCTCCTCGTCGGTGAACAGAAGTCCACTTGAGCGAGAAGCTGCAACTGTAACAAACTTGTGAGAAAACCCGAGTATTTTCAGATATTATATATATAGACGCACCATACGGCGCTGGCCTCCGAGTCTCACCAGCCATGGCACGGCGTGAATTCCTGATTACTCCCCCTCCCTCCCGCTGAAGTTCGAGAGCCACGTCCGCCGGAAACTGAGAAGCAGCATCGTGACTGTGCCCGGCCGGTCCCAGATAACCACGTGCGCCAGCGCCTGCACCGTTTTCGAGTGCGCTGGCAGAAAGCGCCGGCTGATCGAAAGCGCTATCAGGCCCACGGACTACCAGGTCGCTGTGCTGAAGTATAATGTCACCGCGCTCAGCATTGCACACGTTGCCGATGAACTGGAACCCGGAGCTATTACTGAACATCCGGAGTCAGGGAGGAAGGAAGATGGGAGGATGAGAGAGAGGAGGGCAGTGGGCACGAAGCGGGTGCAAGGCTAATTTATAACCCAAGGCTGTAGAAGAGGCTGTGGTAAGAGGCTGTGGTCGGACCGTTGATCCATGACTATCCATGACGTGTGAGAGGGCCGCAGGGCGTGTTTTGTCCAACTTTTTATCCAACTTTTGTCAAAGAGTCTGGTCCACTGGTGAGTTGAAGTTGGATGATAAGCCAAGGCTTCCTGAATAAGATGCAAGAATGAGTGACCATGTTACTGGAGTCCCACACTGGTTTTTCTTTTGAGTTGATCCAAAGATTGTTCAAGATCATCGTTTCCATCCGGGCCAAATTGGACGGATAACGCCTCCGAGAGCACCAAGCAGCTTGATTTCAACTTACCCAAATTCGGGGGTCACTTCAAAGCTAATCCATAAAACCACTGCTGCGAGACAATATTAGACTAAGATATGTGACAGAGAATCAGAGTGGGAATCGCAAATGATCATCTCCCCGCGAAATCGGAGCACGAGAACGGTGTGGTCCGGAAAGCCCCTCTCCGCAAGACGTCCTCATTCCCGCAGGAGGAAGAATGAAGGGAACACGAAGGGAAGCGTGGCCCAACACGGGAAGTGGAGACAGAGAGGACGAGAAAGGGTGAGCATAGCGAAGGTCACCGTGCGATCCAGCTACATGCACATGTTGACTTCTTCAAAACGTTGCGTGGTGTCAGGCATGGAGGGAGAATCGCTCTCGGTGACTTAGTCACAGAAGTTGCGGGCTGCTTTTTCGAGGCAGAAAATGCGGTGTCGAGAGGGACGCGGACGGGTATACAGGGTGTTTTGTCCGCGCACGTTGTGGGTCTGAATATTTGCGTCCCCAGTTGGACGAAATCACAATGTGGTCTGTCTTCGCCACCAGCTGAATCGGTTGAAGCTCCACCCAAAACATCCGACTGGAAATGGAACTCCCTCAGTGCAAAATGTATTGTCAGAAAAATAAAACAGAGAATGAGTATCTTGCGCAGTGCGGGCAATTGAAGATTGACGACACACCGAAGACCATTCAGCAGTAGTAAGCGAGGTACTTGATACGCATAAACCAGAGTAGAGGTAGATACAAGTTATAGTGGACACGATATCGGCGCAGGTAAATGAATACTTAGATGCAGCAGGTCGCGGAGGAAGATTAGAAGTGCGGCGATCCGGGGATAGGCAGAGCACGTACGACCAGATGCAGCGCTCGTGCAGCATCAAGATACAGGAAGACACATGTACAGCGGGCAGATGTAGCGCAAGATTGTATCGCGAAAGGAACGTCATGCGGAGGTATGCCGAATGATGTATCAATCCTTGTGGTGGAGCGAGAAGAAACGCGTGCGGGCAGCGGTACAGCGTAGCATGATGATTGTAAGATACAGTAAGTACATCGGAAAATAAGATGGACGGGAATGAAGTGCGGATGAAAAGACTCGGAGGTGGAATGCGGATGGCGATCAGGGACGTGGATTGGAAGTAGGAGAGGAGGCAGGCAGGATGGGATCCGTCGCCCGTCCCGCTCCTCCTCGTTCCTATCCCCATCATCCTCAGCGATAGCAATCTCGCGGGCGCTGCGACATCCCCCATCCACGTCCGCCCATCGTCTCCAGCACCGCGCTACAGAGGGACCACCCGGAGTGACGGGGAAAAGTTCGCGCATCAGCAGCGGAGCCAGCGCCGACAGTGGCAGCCGATGAAGCTGCCCGACGCGCATGTCCACCCATTCCGCTCCACCCCATCCGACACACGGGACGACGCGGCGGGAAGGGGTGAAGAGGAGACGCTCCAGCCGCCGTAGTATTAGCGGTGCGCGGTGCGCGCTGCAGCAGTCAATGAAGCTGTGCACGAAGCTGCACCCGCGTCCCGCCCAATCCCTTTCCATGCCCCCACACGCTACTCCAGCTTCTCTTCTCCATCACGCCGCAGTCGCGGACGACGCGGCGGGAAGGGGAGACGCTCCAGCCGCCGTAGTATTAGCGAAGCAGCCAATGAAGCTGCGGCACCGACAGTCGCGACGCCTGCGCGAGCTGCACCCGCGCCCCACCCATTCCCATCCCTATCTCGGCGCCAGCATCTCCAGCACCGCGCTACAGAGGGACCACCCGGGGTGACGGAGAAAAGTTCGCGCAGCAGCAGCGGCGCCAGCGCCGACAGTGGCAGCCGATGAAGCTGCCCGACGCGCATGTCCACCCATTCCGCTCCACATCCGACACACGGGACGACGCGGCGGGAAGGGGTGAAGAGGAGACGCTCCAGCCGCCGTAGTATCAGCTGCAGCAGCCAAGTAGCAGCTGCGCACGAAGCGCCGCCCCACCCATTCCCATCCCTATCTCGACACGGCGCCAGCGCCGCCACCACCGCGCTGCAGGGACGGACGACGCGGGGGGAGGGGAGACGCAGTGTATTAGCGGCAGCAGCAGCAGCAGTCAACGAAGCGCCGTCCAATCCCTTATCCCGACACACGGTGCAGAGGCGGCCGAAGGGGTGAAGCTCCCGCCGCAGGAGCAGCAACGGTGCAGCAGCCGCGGGCCGCGCCTCCATCTGCGCGAGATGCACCCGCGTCCCGCCCGATCCGGTTCCCATCCCCACACGCAACTCCCGCTTCTCTTCTCCATCACGCTGCAGTCGCGGACGCGCGCTGCAGTACCCACGGTGGCACCCAGCGAGGCTACGGAGTGAGGCGTCGCGGAGGGAGTGAATGAAGAGGCGCTCGGCGTCCGCGAGCAATGCGACCTTGTCCTGCAGTACGTCGTGCGACTTTCCATACCGGCCCCGGTCAGTGAACGCGCCGACGTGAATGTCCCTCTGCACGAGCGCGCCGAAGGAGCTGCGCATGATGTGCGCGTTTGCCGGCGTCGTCCGCGGATCCATGGCGTATGGCTTGGGGTTGTGGTGCAGCGAGCAGCTGCCCCCCACGCCCATAGAGCCGTGCCCCCACGCCGCCAACAAGACGCAGGACAGGCGCGCCTGGAGCGTGCGCGCTACGCCACCCCCACCTCTGAATCCGGCGCGCGCGCTGGGACGGGCAGCTTGGGCCCGGACGCGAGGATGCCCATGCGGCGCACGGACCACACGACGACGACGAGCGGGCCTGAGTAGCAAGCCGGTGGGCCCGATGAGAACGATACTCTCGACGCGCCGCAAAGACCTGATGCCGGGGATGCGCGAGGGAAAGGGAGGGCGTGGAAGCAGAGAGGGCGAAGAGGCGCACGGGGTCGGCGGGGAGAGGAGGGGGAGCAGGGGACCATGGTCGGCAGGAGGATCAGTGGGATCGGAAACGTATGGATAACGGGAGGATCTGCGGCCGGACCGACCGCGAGGAGGAAGCGAAAGCGAGCGCGCCAAGACAGCTTCGGTCGATGGAGGGGCGTCGGCCGTGTTTGTGTATGTGCAAAGAACGACGGCAGGATCCACGCGGCGCATATCCGCCTCCTCCTCCTCAGATGGCGGACCCAAACACGTCATCGACATCGCGCACATCGTTTGCGGCCGCCTCCTCATCGTTCGGTCCCGCTGAATCGTTGAGCCCAGCGAGCCAGTTCGCGAGTTTAGGAGTGACGAGCAGCTCTGTGCCCGCAGTATCGATGAGTAATCTGACGAGGCGGCGCGCGGTCGTCCGGTCGGGCAGCACCCGCTCGTGGAGCAGCTACTCCGCGACTGGTGCAAGAGGTGCGCGGAGACGAGGCACTGCATCTGTGTACCATCAGCCGGCGACTCGCACTAAGGGGGCTCAACCGTACATACGAGAGGCCCCAGGTAGTTCCTGCACCCCTTGAATGAAACGCGCGGGGTCGTTCAAATTTTCGACTATCGCGTCTGGTTTTCTTGCGCGCGCCGCGTCGAGAAGATTTCATGTTCTTCGCACCAGCGTGGGCGGCGTTGGTACGCGCTGCGGTTCGGGTGGTGCGGGACGATGCTCGTGTGATGCGCCGCAAGCAGCGTGGACTTCTGCCTTGGGTATCTCAAGCGTTTCGCGCGGTACCATGCCCAAGCCCGCCACGACGCCAGCAAACACGCAACAGCCGTCTCCGCCTCCGCATCGGGCCCCGGGGACGCACGCCCGCGTGGTTGCTCATACAGGCGGCTCGGGGGCAGATGTGGATGTGGATGCGGGTGCGAGCCGATTCTACTCTTGATGCCGGTGCGAGCTGATGCTCTTGACGCGGTGCACGCACCGCTCGAGAGGCTGGACGACATGGGAGTGTGCGTGGGAGGGCGAAGAACGATGCGCGAGGCGCTCGACCGCTCCAAGGCGCACGTCTGCGTAGTGTCTGATACGGGCAGCGAGGGCGTAAGACGGTACTCGTGCCTGTCGGGCCGATGAGGGTGAGGAGCGCGGCGTGCGGGGCGCCACGTACCACCGGAAGATGCTCGCTCGGATGCAGGCAAGACGATGCTTGTGCGCCCCATGCACCGCTACGTGCGTGGAAGTGTGGGGCGCTCCGGTCAAGGCTCGCGCTGATCCGAGGCGGATGTGGGCGGGACGGCGCTCTCGAAGCGACGCAGACACCATTTCGTGTGACATTGCTGAGGGTGTGTCGTCCTCGAGCACCTGCTTGGTGGCCGACCACGACTGTCGTTCTCCTCCTCGAAGGCGCCTCGTCCGATTTCAGTTCGAGGAGGGAAGCGCCTCGCCTGTTTTCAGTTTGAGGAGGGAAGCGCCCCCCGGGCACACCGACGTCCGCGAGCAACTTCGCGAGCAGCGGTGACGTTGTCTAGTGGGGCAACACCTCGTTGCGCACCTCGTTGCGCAGGAGATACGCGACGAGAAACGCCCCACGGAGACGAGGACGACGGTACGCTGGTGGATAATCAGTGGGTGAGTCGCAGCGCGGACGGATGCGTATGCGTACTTGCGGGAGTCAGGCCCCCTTGCGCCGCCACGGCCCATCTCCCTCGCCCACCACACTCCATCTCCCTCACGATCTTCCCCCTCCTCTTCCGGACTTCGTCTTCGAAAAATCCGTAGCGTGCTTCGCGCGCAGCGCAACCGTAGGAATCCCCAGCCCGTCTCTCTCCACCCCTTCCCCACTCTCACCCTCATCCTCGTCCTCGATCCGGAACAGCCGTATACCGCGCTCTTCGAAGTCCTTGAATGGCACGATCGTAACGCCCTCCGGGACCGCAGGGAAGGGGGGGAAGCGCATTTTGTGGGACGCAGGTTGGGCTGGAGTGGAGGGTGAAGCGATGTTGGTGGACTTGAGGGTTTCCGACATGGTAATAGGGTGGTTTGTGGGAAGAAGAAGAAAGCTGTCGTTGGCCATTGGTCGGCCATCATTCCACAGCACACGTACACATCACCAAACACCAGTTCAACTTCATTAAACCGCGCGTTCACCGACCCTTCCGACGCGTTTTCAACGCACTCTTACGCGTCAGTTGTATCCTCGACATCACTACTGCAGCCTTCTTCTGCTCAAGAATTTTATTACGATCACAGGCTCCAGGCTAGCGCTCGAGGCTCGAGCACTAGACCAAAATCGGACCGCTGAAACTTGCCGATGCCAGCGACACATTGGGCCTTAGGCACCGAGTCTGTCAATGCGAGCGGTCCCTCCCATACTCAACAATCTGCTCGCAGCTTCGAGCGGGCCGCACTGAAATAATTGATTAGCAGGGGGGGCGATATAGGTGTATTGAAGGCAGCGGATTATCTCGTTTGTGAGCTTGCGTGCGTACACTGCGTACGTTGGAAGTTGAATTCAAACGAACCTCTTTGAAGTTCGCTTGAAGGCCCCAGGTTTCACAGCAGCGTGTCTCGATACCCCAATGACCTAAAGCGTATGCCGCGGCCAAAGACATTCGCACATCTGTGCCCACGCTACCGCTAGCCTTGCAATATTCCCCTGCTCATCCCATTGCCCAGATTCCCGTCGGCGTAAAACGGAAGCCCACCTTGTGTCCCTGTTAATCCCCCCCTCCGATCCTCGCGATTTATTAAACAGGCTCGAGGCTGAGCTCTGAGCGCTGATGGTTACCCAAGTTTCGAGTACTAGTTCAACTCAAGTTCAACTTGGTTTCAACTTTCAAGTTGAAGTTTCATCAGGAATTTTCAAACCTTCGCAAACTTATTTATTCCTTCGGCTCTTTCCAGCCACCAGAATCAGATACCACTGCGCAATGAAGCTTGGCTTACGGTGCTAGCAGCTCGTGGCGAGAGGAGTGAAATACTAAATTCCAAGAGGACATTTGGCCCTGTTGCCTTTTGAAAATTGAAGGCCCGGGCGGTGATCCCATCAACGTCTCTTGCCAGTCTCTACCGATTTCTCCGTCCATCCGCCTTTCCGGCCGCGGCCACGCACGCGACCAAGATATCATGATGGTCTTCGCCGAGGACGGGCGAGTGCACCACGTAAATCCGCCGCACACGTCCACTCGCGCTCAACACGCCGAACGGTACAACAGCCTACAGGATTGAGACAGGACGGACTCACGGAGCTTCCGAAGTCGGCCGCTCAGCGTTCGCGCACCGTGGATCGTGCTCAAATCGCGGCCATAGACGCGGAGATCTCAAATCCCTCGTACCCATTCGAGATTCATTGCCCCGGTGAAAACCCCGCCCGCGAGATGCAGGCTCAATTCGAGGAACCTTCAACCTGACTCAACACGCAGCGAACACAAAATGAAGATTCGACGACCTTTCAATTTGGGGAACTCAGGCAAAATGAATCAGACTGACACCCTTAACTTGACTACATAAACCCCACCGACCGAAAAACATCCTCCCAATCATGAAATCTTATCCTCCGCATATTGTTCACCTCCTCCCATCCCGCATATCCACCCTCCGCGTCCCGTAAGATAGAAAACCACCGGACCACGGGCAAATACTGATACACCCCGTCAACGAAGAAATCGACGCCGATGTACTGGAGTTTCGGGGCGGCGGAGAGACTGCGGAGAAGCTCATCTAACGTATTATTGGTGTCCGCGGTGTTTGGGATGAGGGCGGCGGTCTCAAGATGCGTGAGGTGTAACATAGAGGTGAGAGCGGCGATACATGCGGGGGAGGGCTGAAGAACGTGCAAAGTCAGTGAATCAGTGCGCGGAATAATTGGCGCCTGGACATACAAGACGCGCCTCGACACCTCGCTTGGTACGTTCGCTGTTCCAGGGTGCCCGCGCGAAAACGAGCCGCTCCAGCTGAGGGAGTTCGCGAACGAGCATTTCCACCTCGGAAGTCGTTTGGAAGCCGATTGTCGCGCCACGCAGGGCATGCAGGGCTTGGAGAGTGCGTATAACGGGTTCGCCGTCCGATCGTGGAAACCAGAACACGTTCCTCGTCACAGCATGCTCGAGTCGCGGTAGATTTGCAGCCTTCACGTTGCGCACGAGATCGGGCAGGAACAGCCAACGGAGGTTGGGCATCTCCGGCAACGCAATGCCGTCCATGAGCGACAACGTCTCCAGCTGTGTGTGGCGTGCGAGGAACGCCACGACGGTGGAGTGGTCGCGAAAAGTGAGGTCTCCCTCGAAGACCAGGCGCCGTAGATCAGGCCATGCTTTATCAGCCAGAAGACCCGACAAATCCGCTTGTGGGCCGCGCATTTCCCTCGCGAGGCGCAAGTCTTGCAACTGAGGACAGGCGCGGAGCATCTCAAACATTTCCACGAGGAATGTTTGTTTGACTGCTTTGAACATAGGGCCGCGATAAACATCGATGGATACTGATGTCAAGTTCACGAGCTCCCAGATCTGTCGCGGATTAGAATCTGTTCGCGGGCGATACCATTAGGCAGAAGTTAGAACCTACTCACCGGAGCGCTAAAGGTGTCAAATGAAACGGACTGGACATCTTGGAAGACGATGTCCAGCTCACACAGATCCGGGCAGCACAGGCGCAGCGCCCGAAACACAGGGTCGAGCGGGTATTTACCCAAATTTTGAATCGTTTGTCGGAAGGAGAATCGCTTCAACCCTGTCATTCGGGAAATTGCAGCTGCAAGTCCACCCGGGGAGTCAGGATCCCAACCTTCTTCGTAGAACTCCTCATCGGAACTGCCGACGAGCGATTGTGGGATGCGGAGCTGATGGCAATAGCGCTCGAGCCCTTCCCCGAATAATTCGAGCGATCGGATCCGGCTGGAGGGACCCGGGCGGTCTGCCAAAGTCTGCCACAATGTTTTCCTACGAGCATCGCAGCATACCTCTCGAAACTCGAGGTGCGGGACGATAATACGGCAGAGAATTTTGCTTGTCAGAGACAGAGCCAGAAGATCACAAGGCGTAGGAAGGAAGGAGGCAATTGTATCGAGAAGCTCCGGAGGCTGATTAGAAAGAGACATCGTATTCGAGGCCAGCTGAGCTTCGAGCCTGAAGCTCAAGATAGTGGTTGGATGGTGGCAAGAGCAGAAGAACAACATCACCAAAAGCGGGGGATTCCGCTGATGTCAGGCGAAACCGGATCAAGACGGTGGGGGTTTACAAAGGTAGGTGGCGGTTGGTAATCCTTCACCAAGCATTACAAAGTGCTCACCAGCTTGGTGGAGGATTGGCCTGCCTGGTACTGGATTGCCAATGTCTAGCAACATTCATAATGCTCGGTGAACTTTCCGGCCTGCTGAAGTAGCTCTTGCGACCTGCTGCCAGGCTACCGTGCGGCGTGAGCTGCAATCAAACCTTTCTGCTGGGCATGTGCATACTCGCCCTCGTATCCTGGTTTTTCAGCGCTATAGCAGGTCCAAGTTCACAAACAAAAAAAGTAATGTTTAACTCAAGTTCGACTTGTGTTCGACTTGTTTCTCGGACGCAAGTTCGACGAATTGTGGTTCCGATCGGACATTGAAGCACGATGAGCATGACGTTGTGTAATTCCGATCCAACTGCTATTGGTGCATTTGTGGGCAGCCAAAATCTCGGGAGTGCGGATCAAGCTGATAGGTCCGTGCGCATTGCTTGGTTGTGCTACATGATCACGTGCATGTTGGTCGTCGGCATCAGCGATCTTGATTCTTCTTCTCTTCCCCCCATCTCCGTGCTCCGACCTCCCTTCCTCTTCTCCCATCCATGCCCCGCGGGCCGCCTGTCGGTACTGCAGCACTTCTCCCCTCCGAACCACACTTGCTGTAGCCCGGACATGGAGCCAAGTTTCACAAAACGCCGTCGCACGACTTGGACGAAGGAAAAGATTCAAGACGCACGATTAGGCTGCACTTCAAGTCCGTCGGTCGCATCCAAGATCAAGTTTGCCCTCCTGGGGGCCCCTCTCTCGTGAACAGCCGACTCCTCGGTGCCGCGCAGCTACAATTTCGAAGACGAAGTGGGAAGACCGACGCTCAGGACCAAGATGTAGCAATTGCAAGCCTAGGCCCTCTCTCATTCCCTTGTATCCCTGCGGGAACGTTCCTTGTGCTTTCCCCGTCCCTCTATGTACTGCCCAGTGGCGACCGGCTCAAGATCGCGAAGTTTACGAATCCCCCCTCCGCAGCTCTAACCTGCGAGTCCTCAAGTCCGCCGTACAGAGTCGCTGCCAACCGGCCATCTAAATCCACATGCGTTCCCGTCAGACGAGCCTTCCAGTGTCATATCCTCAAGTCTTGGTTCTTCAAGCTCCATGTCTTCAAGCTTTCTTGTAGACGGCCTCACATATGCTGAAAAGCCTCACTCTCCTTACCTCGCTGTGCCAGTATTTGATTTTCCTTTCCTACATTCATGTTCGTTGCCCGAATACATTGTTTTCTCTCTCTATTATGGTTTCTCGCTTCCCATTAAATGTACTGTTCATTAACTGGTATCGAGAGGAATTCGGTGCAGCGTATGCTCCAAAATGTATTGCAGAGTCTCACCGAGCATTATAAACTCTCACCAAGCATTTCGAAGTTGACCACCTTGGTGACGATTGCGGGAATCTTAGGTGTGTTATAATGTCAGGTGAACTTTCACCAAGCTGGTGGTGGTTTGTAGCGGATTGTTAGGATTGTTTACATTGTAAGGGTATACATACCTTTATCATCTCCCCCCGGTTTTCGTGATGAACCGGGCCGAAATGATTGCCGAGAGCGCGTGGCATGCTCAGCCGAACCTTTCTCGCAATTTTCTAAGTAAGATTCTCCAATCTACTATCTCGTCTTCTTAGTATCTCGTCTTCTTAGTACTTGCTGAAGACAACGACGAGGTCTGCTAATTGAACTTACTTCCCGATTTGAACCGCATCGGGCAGTCCTGGCAGGCAAACGGTGAATTTCTCGAGCAGTCGCCGACTCGCAAAAGGAGTCGAGGATGCAGCGAGGAATCCTCGACGAAGGATGGATCGAAAACCCCACTTCAGGAGACAAATGTGATGGGTCCTCTGTCCGCTTCAACATCTTGCCGGCATCACACTGTCTCTTTGCACATTACCACCATCTCCCCGTACTGACCTTCCGGTCCCACCGACATGGTGCGCTCGCTCCTGCGCAGAGCGGCTCTTGTCCTCGTCTCCTCAACACTCGTCTCTGCCAGCTGTGGCCATGGTACCTCTGTCCACCCCCGTGAAGAAAACGGGCGCGTCGGAGTCAGCAATTTCAGCTACTCCGGCACATCTGGACCGCTCGCCTGGGCGGGCCTCGATTCCGGCAACTGTGCGTGCCGCCTGGGGAAAACACAGTCGCCCGTCGTGTTCCACTCCGACACACCCTTTACCGCGTCGGCGCCGACTCTACAGATACCCATCGTTGCGCGCGCGGAACTAGAACATTTAGGCACGACGCTGGAAGTGCCCCTTGGTGATGCTGGAGGAAACATCACTTTCCAAGGGCGAGTGTCCGAACTGAAGCAATTTCACTTTCACACTCCCAGCGAGCATCGCGTCCAAGAGGAGTACTTCCCACTGGAAATGCATGTAGTTCACGAGTCCAGCGTCGGTTCGTTCATCATCTATATTTTGAGTTTCAACTTCCTGATCATTCCTTTACTCGAAACTCAGACGGTCAACTCGTTGTTCTCGTGCTTCTCTTTCAGCTCAGCGAGGATGGTACCACCACCCCACTCCTCACCTCCGTAACGCAGAATATAGCAAACGCGACACAACCCGGCAGTTCCACGACCACCGGCGCACTCGATTTTGCTCCCATCGCGCGCACGGTCTCATCGGGGAATTTATACCATTATGTGGGCTCTCTGACCAGTCCGCCGTGTACGCAGGGCGTGACGTTTCTCGTTCTCGCCGATCCCCTCCCGCTTGACGTGCGCACATACAACGCGCTGAAGCGTGTACTGAGGTTCAACGCGCGGTACACGCAGAACGAGCCCGGGGATGTTAACCTTCTCGAGATAGCAAACCGTATTGCGGAGACGCAGACGGTGAGTGAGCTTTCAGGCGTTCTGTGGATATTTGTTGATCATGCCGACAGTGTGTCCGAGATCGCGTACTATTTGTTCAGCCCTAAAAACGAGTGATGACGCCAAAATTTGGCACTATAGCCAAGCCTGGACGTGGGCAGTGAGAACGCAGCCGCAGAGGGAGGTGCACATTTTTACGCCGGCTTGGCAACCTGACATCGGACAAACGAATCCCGATGTGTCCGAGATGTCAACGCAAGCACAAAGAACTCCTAGTATATTTCTTGCATGTCAAGAATAATTGATCTAATCGACAAAACGGTCGAGTACCGTATGCGCTACTTCACCTCCTCTTCTAGGAACACTATCCATACCGTCATCAACATACGTATATCTCTACAGACAGAAATCCCACTCACCTTCTGCGTCTCCGCAATCCGATCCGCCACCCCAAGAAGGTTCATATCCCCAAGCGTATCCTGCGTGTACCGCGCGTTGAATCCAAGCACGCGTTTCAACGCGTTGTACGTGCGCACGTCGAGCGGCCAGAGGTCCGCGAGCACGAGGAATGTAACGCCCTCTGTGCACGGCGGGGTGGTTAGCGAGCCGGCGTACTGGTACACCCGCCCAGACGACAGCGTGCGCGCGATGGCGGTAAAGTCGAGGGGGCCGGTGGTCGTGGAGCTGCCGGGCTGCGTTGCGTTTCCCAGGTTCTTCATCACGGACGTGAGCAGCGGGGTGCTGGCACCGCTCTCATTCATCTGGAAGAGCAGCGCGACGACCATGATTGAACCGTCTGGAACGAGCACGAACCAGAATGAGTAGGATCAAACAGCAGTGAAAATTGATTAGACTGACCGACGATTGACTGGTGCACCATGTGCATCTCGAGGGGAAAATACTCACCCCCCACGCGATGCTCGCTGGGGGTGTGGAAGTGGAACTGATTCAGCTGCAACACCCGATTATCGAACGTGAGCGTCCCGCCCGACTCGGACATCGGCACTTCCAGCGTGGTGCCGAGATTCTCAAGCTCCGCGCTCGCGAGGGTGGGGATGTGTAGAAGCGGCGCCGAGGTGGCGAGCGGACTGCTAGCGTTGAGGACGATGGGGGATTGAGTCTTCCCGCGGCGGCACGCGCAATTGGCGGGACTGAGACCAGCCCAGGCAAGCCTCAGATGTGCCGGTGTAGCCGAAGTTGCTGATTGGAACGGGGGCGTCCGCTTTGCGAGGGTGGACAGAAGTGCCATGGCCACAGTGGGCGGAGACTGAGGACAATAAGTGTAAGATGAGCGACGCTTTAAGCAGGGCGAAGTACGCCATGGTGTTGACTTGAGAGTTACGTTTGGGGAGGAGCGCTACTAGCAAACCGATGAAAGGACATTGCGGTTTATAGGGGGCCAGTTGTTCCAGAAATGGAGAGGATAGAAGCGTCGTCTACCTCGCATCGCGTTTGTGTCAACTACAATATTCGCCTTGCTTCGCGCGGAGCAAGGCATCTCTCGGAACAGGCAAGTCGGCGCGGGAATCGAGGAGCTTCAAATTCGTGACCGCGGAGATGCTGACCACTGTTCTGTTCCGAAGATGTCCAGCACGGTCTGATTTGAGTCATCTTCAAGTTCGCGCGACCCGAGTACGGCGAGCTTCGGTCACTTCGGTCGAGTGGTGAGATTAAGTGCTCAAAGTTTCGAACACGCTGGAGGAAGAGATTTGGAAGAACAGGATGAGGCTAGTGTTGCCCACAAAGGAGCACAGACGCGGAAAAAAATGTCCTCCGTATGGGACAAATTTTGGAAGGCCAAGTGTCGGAACAGGTAAGAAGGCACATGAATTCGAAGGGTCCCAGATTGGCGACCGCGGAGTCGCCGACTGATCATCCCTTGCCCACGTTTGAGACTAGGCCGTATTTCGGTTGCCTCGGTCGAGTAGTGGACGTAGGGTAAGCCAGTCCAACGACACGGAAGGGGAAGGTCTTGGTTTGTCATGATGCCGATGAAGCAGTACGCAGTGCTAGCCTGGAACGGAGATCAAGGTTTCGAGATGACCCAGTACCTGTTGAAGAGGGTTGAATGTGGTGGGCGGAGACAAGCGTCAAGGTGCAATTGATAGAATCAGGCTTCTGCGGACCGACCAGCGCCGCAGCCGGCCCGATCACCCGCCCGGGCCAAGCGAGAAATCGCCATCACGTGTCGCTTCCTCGCACGGACCAGGAGCAAAAAATACATAAGGCTCGCCTCGACAAAAGAGGTTCTTCAGATACATACTCATCAGGATCTTTTTATAGAAACTGACCGAGTCTCGCATTTTTACAAATGCCGCATCCTTCAATTCCACTCGATGACTTCCGCGCTCACTCGTTTAACCGAGAACATGGCCTGCGCGAGCGGGTCTCGAGGACGTTTGGTCCTCTCTCTAGTTGTGCTCGCAAGGGCCGACGGGAGGAGGATCAGCGAGTCGAGCGTTTGTCTGATGGAATTACTTACCAGATTGATGTTGTGAATATATACCTTTTTGTCCTGGCCGTTCAATTGCTTTGGTTTCGATATCACTTCTCAGATCTGGGTGTTCCATACTTTGAAACGCCCCCTTTCCAAATGCATGCAGATATGGCGTCGCAATCCTCGTCGTAGACTCGTACATCCAACGGATGAGCGTCAATAGTGTTAAAAGAAGACGCCGTGGAGAGGTGCATATTGGGTGTATGAAACTTGATCTCTGTGCTAATTCGTTCGACCCGTCTGATTTTTTCAGATCTGAGAGCGAATGGTATACTTGAATCCTGGCTGCTCGTGTCGACATCTTGGATACACTTGGAATATTCCGTCCGATGTAAAGTCGCCAAGCCGTCGCGGCTGGCGACCACGCATACTCACGCTGTACATCTTCCGAGAACAGCGAAGTCCAGTGTTGACTCTAATGACATAACAATCCGTTGTAGATTCCCTTCATAATTCATTGATCACACAATTATCCGAGCAAGCCAATTTCCTCCAGCCAGGTCCATATACATGCACTTAAACTACTACAACAACGTTCCACATCACGAGCAGCAGCCTCCCGCACATATTTTTTAACCCGCCTGACGCGGCTTTTCCTCCTTGTTTGCTGTTTCTGGGGTTTCCTCCTTTTACGCTGTTTTTCGGCTTTTCGGCTTTAGGGTTCTGCGAGGGACGTTAACACGGATGCAGGCGCAGGACGGGAGGGACGAACGAAGGGGGCGCGGCAGACCAGCTGCAAGGACGGCAACGAATCGGTGTCTTTTGACCTTTTGGATTTTCGCAGTTTTGTATTCGATTTTATCGGGTGATAGTTCATGCTACAAAGGGAAGGGCGTCAGATGGAGGGCGAGGGCAGGAAGAAGCGAGAGCGGCTTACTGATAATGAGGGGCACAGTGGCCGAGTCGGGGTCGTAACTAGGTCGTACCGAATCGTTGTTTGGGGGTTTTGAATTTTCGCAGTTTTGTATTTGATTTTCTTAGGTAATGTTCTGCGAAGGCAAGCAAGGGCGTCAGTAAAGAGCGAGGAGAGGAAGGAGCGGGGCGGCTCACCGATAACGATGGCGAAGTGCGCGGTCGTGCGGGTCGAGGTCATACTGGGGCGTGCGGGGTCGTAATCTGGAAGGAGGGCGGTAAGGATCAGTGTAAAGCAAGGAGAGGACGAGCACGTACTACATCTTTTTCCAGACGCGCAAGCGGCGCAGAAAGCGCTTGAGCTTGCCTTTCACGGGCGCGGGCTGCTGGTTTTGGTCCGAAGACTGGGATGCGGGCGGAAGCTGGAGGACGTGCGCTTGCGGGGTGAGCGGGCCGTCGCTGGGGACTGCGGACGATGGCGCGGTGAAGGGGGCTTTGCGGGCCGATGAGACGGGAGCGGGGGCAGAAACGGGGACAGTAAGCAGCACAACAGGGGCGCGGGCGGGAGTGGGGGAGGCCAGACCAGCTGGTGCGGGGAGGTGGAGAAGGCGGTGCATCTGCGCGTCAAGCGCATCGAGGGCGGCGAGGGGGTCGAGGGAGGTACCGGTGCTTGAGTCGTCGCTCGAGGCCAGGCTACAGTCACTAGGATCATACTCGGATACGGCTGGGGAGAGGCCCGCTACGCGGCGCACGTCGGGCGACGCCTTCTCGAGGTCGGCATGGGACATGAAAAAATCGGGCATCGCGAGGACTTCAGCGCGCAGCTCGCAGAGGGTGGGGCGGAGCGCGGTATTGGTGCTGAAGCAGCGCTGCAGGAGGGCGTTGAGCGGCCGGGAGATAGGGAAGATCTCCCGCAAGAAGTCCTCGTCGGCCATAAAAGAGTTCCAGTGCACGTCGCGCTCGACCGCGGCGTTCCAGGGGTTTCGCGCCACGACCAGATTGACGAGGACGACCGCGAGGGCCCACGTGTCACTGAGCGCGGGGGAGTAGGGCGTGGAGATGGGGCCGAAGGACTCTGGAGAAGAAGAAGGGTAAGTGAGGGTGAAGGTACACATAGAGTGAGAACGTACCGGGGGACATGTAGCCAGGGCTCCCGCAGGGGACTAGCGACGAATTCGAGGCCGTTGACAATCCGAAATCTGCGATGCGGGGGCGCTCGCCGTCCGCGTCGACCAGGACGTTTGCGGGCTTGAGATCCCGATGGAAGACGCCCCGGGAGTGACAGAATCTAACACCGTCAATGAGGCCCATAAGAGTGCGCTTGATGAGCGCCGTCTGCCCACAGTACACGCCCTTTGTGATCGCACGGTGCATGTCCCCGCCAACACATAGATCCATAACGATGAACAGGTACTCGGCGTCGACGAAACGACGTCGCAGGGTGACCACGTTGGGGTGGCGGGAGACACGGTGGTGGAGGGCATACTCTTTTGCCTGAAGGTGAGCTTCGTGTGGACTAGTCGGTTCTCTGAGGCATTTGACGGCGAAGATGGTGGGGGAGGAAGAGGGGGAGGCGGTATCGCGGGCTTTATAGAGTTTACCGAAGGCGCCGGCGCCCAGGATTTTGAGAAGTTCGAGACAGCCGTCGTCGACGACGGTGCCGGTGAGATTGGGAAGGGTCGCAGATGGCTTCACCATAATTGAAGGTGTAAGAAAGAGTAAAGGGTGTGGTGAAAAAAAAGGTTGTAGTGGGAGAAGGAAGACAAGCGTCTGGAGAGGAGTAGAGCAAGGGGCTTCTTTTTATCTGCTCTTGCTTCCGCGGGTCTCAGATCGTACCCGCCCACCCCGTCTCAGATCATATCCGCCTCAAGAGTCTCGCGTTTTTTCCTCTTGAATTTTTTCCCCAGTTTCAAGGCACCAGGTCTTGCAGCTTGAAGTCTTGTATACCACGCAGGAAGTGCATCTAGAGCCAGATATTGCAAGGGGAGCTTGGGGAAGCTTCAGATGGGGCTGGCGGGGGCAAAGACGGCAAAGATTTAAGACGGTCACGGCCAAGTCACGAGGAGTATGTTTGGTTTTGTCGTCGCCTCTTTGGTCCATCTTCCATTCCCAACTTGCCGCCAACGCACACCGCTTCATTCCTCCTCTACCGATTTACCAACGAGCGATATCTCAATGCAGTACCGACCGACACGTCACTCTAGATCTTGCCGGAGAAATATTTCAAGAAGCTGAAAATCCTACTAAGTATCTTCGGACTCAGAGTTGGCGACACAAGCGACAAGTCGCCGACGGCCTGTACTATGAACAGCGCTATAGCGCTCGCGCGAGGGCACAGCTCTTAAGATCCTCTCAGCCTTGTCCCAGTCCACTCAACGAACCGCGACAATTCATAACCATTTATATACCGCCGATAATTATCTTCAAACGCTGAACAACTCAAATACGAATCGAAGACTAACTAGCTATTCGCAATTCTTTGGGGACGCCAATACGCCCGAATTATAACGTCAGAGTGGCGATTCAAGATGGCGGGAGTCTCCAAATCAAGTTTATCCCGCTTTTCTTATATCATTATCCGACCTGCCTCCAAGTTTCTGGACTCTCGACGCCTTCCTGGGCCCTTCACCTGCTCCGGGCTCTATACGATCCCGTTCCCATCAACAACTTGATCGATGCTTCCGCGCTCATCTTGCCAGCTGGCGCTCATCTTGCCAGCTGGCGCTCATCTTGCCAGCTGGCGCGCGCGGTACCGACGAAACCATGTTCTTCAAGTCCTCGAAAGGATCAATTTCGGGCAGAAGTCTGGTTAATACAGAGGACAGCTATAATTGCCATTTACAACCATTCCATCCCACCCACACATGCCACAGTTTGATGGGCGCCGGCCGCACCACTCTCGGAGGGAGACCAGTTTGTACCAAACGATAACGATTTCGAGTCCGCCGGAGATATTTCTAGAGCCACATTGCCACCTCAACATGTTTCGCGTGGAAACCCTTCTTCTCGACTTCCTCTCCAGATAGCGGCTGATTTATACCGGATTCATCATCCAGCTGATCTTCCGTAGCCGTATGCGGGACCTGCGTATAAAGGTTCTCTAATAGGTACGCAGCTACAGCCAGCACACACCCTCGTTATCTACCATGCGTCTCCCCTGGATTGTTTCCTTCACGGCGATCTCCTCCGCCCTTGCCGCGAAGAGCCCTGGGCAATTCCCGATCCGAGGCGGTGTCATCGGCGGTGTGGCTACCACAACGTCGGCCACTGTGCAGCCCGAGGCCCTCCAACCGTTTGCCACGACGCCAGGCGCGCTACGCGTCGTCGAGAACTCCGGTGTTTGCGGTCCGTGTCGTCTCCGCGCCGGATATTATTGGGTACTGACTTCAAAACGATCAGAAACGACTCCCGGTGTATTCCAAGCGTCGGGATATGGAGATCTGACGTCTACCAAAAGCATCTTGTTCGTCAATCCTTCCGCTTGTAACTTCATAGCTGTACTCAGTTGACCTACAGCTTCTGGTATTTTGCGGCCCGAAATAACCCTGCCACGGCCCCGCTTTCCTTGTGGTTCAATGGCGGCGTATGTCGCCGCACAATAACCCCCTCTCCCACTCAATGCGTTTCTAATAGCCCGGCAGTTCCAGCATGATCGGTTTACTGCAGGAGCTTGGCCCGTGCCGAATCACCAACGACAGCTCCTCAGTCACATTGAACCCTTTCTCCTGGAACACGAACGCCAACGTGCTGTTCATTGATCAACCAGGTGCGTCCCATCACATCGCATTCACACTTTTGGCGTTGAACTGCACACAGTTGGGGTCGGCTTCTCCCATGGAACCATGAGCGTCGGGACGTCGCAGGAGGCAGCAGCCGATGTGTGGTCGTTCCTGCAGATTTTCCTAAAGGATTCGAAGTTTTCGAATCTCGCGGCAAACGACCTTGCCATTTGGACCGAATCGTCAGTGCCATACATTTGCTCTTGCTGAAGTACTCATACTGCATTCAGATATGGAGGCCACTATGGACCTACGTTTGCGGCGTACTTCCTGTCTCAAAACACCGCCATTGCAGCCGGCACGGTGAGCGGACTGCACTTGAACCTCAAGACCCTGGGCGTTGGCGATGGGTTAACCGTGAGTTTTGAATTCTGGGCAAGATTTTCCGTGACTCAACAATTAATCCCTACTTACTCGCAGGACCCTATCTCGCAATACCCCGGCTATATCACGTACGCTGGCTCCAACCCGTACCACGCGCTCGTCTCCTCCAGTGTAATTGCGCGCGCGAACACGTCCTGGAGTACTGCTACCACGGGTTGCAGAGATCGGGTGCGTTTTAATCCACAATACATATTGTCTGCCTTCATCGTGCCACCCAGATCATAGCATGCAACAACGGAGGGTCAAACTCCGTGTGCTCCGCTGCGCAAAGTTTCTGCAACAATAATATCCTCTCCCCACTTGTCGGCTCTTTTGATGTACGTTTTTGGTGCCATCGTTCATCTCTAAGGTTGAAACATGAGTTCAGGTGTACTACGTCCTTTCCGGCTCGAACGATCCCTACCCGCCGGCATTGGATACTTACTTAGCCTCGGTCCGCACGCGTATTGGCGCTGAGGTCACCTGGCAGGAGACGAACGACCTGGTCTACAATAACTTCGCAGATACCGGTCAGTCCAACCGCAGCTCGATGTTCCGGCTTTTGAGTGAACCAACAAATTCGGGTTTCAGGGGACTGGATGCGCACCTCTCTCCCGGATCTCGAGACTGTCATCAACTCGGGTGTGCGCGTTTTGATTTACGACGGTGACGCGGTGCGTTTCCTCCGGTACCACCGCATCCCCTCCCCCTCAAGTTTGATTGTACTAGGATTACATTCTGAACTTCAATGGCGTGGAGGCCATGGTAATATACCTCCGTAGACTTCCACCTCACGATCTCATCCTCTTCTCCCGCAGATCGCGTCCCTCAACACCAAATTCAGCGCCCAATTCAACCAGCAGGCGTTTGCCCCTTTCAAAG
The DNA here is from genome assembly GCA_029203975.1 of Mycena vitilis. Classification (NCBI taxonomy): domain Eukaryota; kingdom Fungi; phylum Basidiomycota; class Agaricomycetes; order Agaricales; family Mycenaceae; genus Mycena; species Mycena vitilis. The sequence goes on from JARGYF010000154.1 coordinate 136,782, forward strand.
TGAACGGGCTGCTCGCGGGACAGTACAAGACCGCTGGCACATTGTGAGTCCCCTCAAACATACGAAACCGGAGCATCCGGAGTCTGATTTTGACGAAAGCTCCTACGTCCGCATCTATGGTGCCGGCCACGAGGTCCCAGCGTACAAGAACGGATCCCTCGCAGTGGGCCAGGCGGCGTTCCAATTTTTCACTCAGACGATGGCGAACCAGTCTTTGTCTTCGACGTGATCGCGGTTAATTGCAAGGTTGCCGAATCCGCGAAAAATCGAACAATGGAGCCCTGGACACACAGAAAATCAATCGCGGTGTTTTTATGTTTTTCCAATAACACGCTCGTGCTTTTTGTGGGCGTGATGCGAATAACAAGGCTTTCGCCGTCGGCTCGCTCAGCCTGTAGAGCTTTTATGGACCGCGGAGTGCGCGGGCATGATGGGCATCCACGATAACGTGTTACATACTGACTTCCTTTTTCCTGTTGGGCGTGAGCTGGTGGAGTGGTCTCGACAGCAAGTCAAATTCATATTCGGAGTCGCGCGAGAATACTATTAGAGAAATTCAGAGGCTCTGAATGGCCCATGTGCGTCGACCGAGTTGTCCATTGAAGATTAAAGATTAACCTTCCGCTACATTTCGGTGTTCGACGAAACCAGGAAAGCGAACTTGGTTGCAAATTCGATGATTCTGATCGCTCGGCTCCTGACTTTGGGTTCAATGTTCAAGATTCCGTGGATCAGGGCTCCGTGGAGAGCGGTGGCGATGGTTTCCAGCGCGTCGCAATGAGGAAGACACGAGGGCTCGCACGGTCAGCTTCGCGGGCAAAAATTTCGCGCGGTGCGTATCAAGTGGCAGTCGTGTTCGAAAGTCAACACAAATCTAAAACGTCCGAAATTGACTGCCCACTGGGCCTACTCCGAACTCACACAGTGAGCTTCGAAGGTGGGCGCAGTGTGATATCGTGGGCAGATATTGACAGGCTAAACCACTCGCATAAAACTGCCGAAGTCTTCCTTGGTTGAGTGTCCACAAATTGCGCACACAGACGTTAACGTGCCAAATGCAGCTGACCTCTTGAGATCATCGCGGTCGTGAATATATTGTTACAAAAACACATGAGCGGCGTCACAGAAAGCAGATACGAAGATGAATAGCAGAACGTATTGTTGAAATCCCTGTGGGCCTTTTCGTCCCATTCAAGTACAGTCTCGTCAATCAACCTTCCTTCTTTTGAGGAACCCGGAAAGATCGCCGACGGGAAGGTCGAAGGGCATCTCCACGGCGGCGAAGACTAGAACCACGGCTAGATACCATCCGCCCACGATGTTCGCCTGCATCGACGTGTAAGTCTGCTAGAAACAATTTCGCAGTGCAAAAATAAACGCACAAATCCAAAGTAGCCGGCGACTTTCACTGTGATGGCAAATAGCGTGTCAGGCGTGGTTTGGGTACGCCAGGCACAGGTAACTTACGGAACATGAGCGACGAGCTCGCGTTCGCGAGTGCCGCTTGTCGGTACGCGGCCGCCACTAGAATTGTGGTGAGCAGAAGCGTGCATGAAAGAATATGCAACTCACAGAACGAAAATGCAAAGACGAGAGTGGTAAATACCCACTAGAAAGTTTGGTTACTCGTTCTTTTTGAGTTAGGGGCTTGAGACTCACAACGAATACAACGTTCGTGCGCAGGCTGGCGACGAGATACAGGATGCACAGCACCGCCCAAAACGTGAAGTAAAATTGCACGCCGTGATTGAACGCAGGGTCATTCGCTCCGCCGGGGAAGGACGCTGCAACTTCCTTTGTGGGGTCAAAAAGAACGCCGAGACTGAACCTGTGAAAATGAGGGTTGGGTAACTGCTGACCAAAACAACGTGGGCTACGCACCAGAATCCACCGAAGGTTGAGAACACCACTGTGAACTCGTGGGTGAGAGGGGGAATAGTGGCTAGTCGAATAAGAAGAGCCGTCGCGTACCAAAGGGAAACGTGTTGCCCATGACCTAAACCCGACGGCGAGTGTCAGATGATGAAACAGACGCAAAAAATAAATGCCCCGACCCATTCGAAGACGCCACCGATGGTCATGCCCAGCCCGCCGATGAAGTAAAAGTCCCCAATGATGCTCGTGAGCGAGGTCGGCGCTGTGCCATCCCAGGTTGCGAGAATGCACACAGTTGGCGTCAAGGCGAGGAGGTAGGAAATAATCGCAAAGGCCGTGGGGTTCCCGAACTGTCTGGGATTGGACAAGTCGTTCTTGCGCGGACCCCCGCCAGGCTGGAAGAAGAGCCGCTCGTACTGTGCTGGTGTAAGTTGGATGCCAGCACGGTGCTCCTCCGTGTGTATCGATCCTTTCTCGTGGTCGTGAGTGTTGGAGGGGGACGACATTTCGGGAGCTGAAGCAAATTCGCTTCCCGCCGTCTTAAATACTTGCTAGAGTGGGTCCAAGGGTAAAGCCGGACACTTTAATGGATCACAAGATGGGCAAGTTGTCGGAACGGGGTCCCGGCCCAAACAGGGGCTGTCGTAAACGGAAAAAGCCTTATCCCACAAGCGTCTGCTAGTATGGGGATAGATGGCTTCTGACCCTGGGGTCAGCGGGGCCCCGCGGGCGCGACGCGGGGAAGCGGGCGAGGTTGGTCTGGGCAATTTCATTGTGATGCCCTGGGCCGAAATCTATCCCAACATCTGGTCGCGCAGGCCCCCGGTCACTTGGGGTGAACTACCTCCGCCAAAAGTGCCAAATTTTGGTTGATTTACTTTACGATTTTGGGGCCTGAGGTCGTTGATTTACTTTACGACGGAGCACTTTGGGCGCTAAAAATAGCCGAAAATCACAATTTTCGCCCAAATCAAACGATTCTCGCGGATTTGAGCCACAAGGACGTCTTCCTATCTCCCAATCAACAACACGCTGACAATTTGAAACAAAACCGTGTCAAAACAGACCTTTCTCTGGCTGTGAGCCCAAGTACACCGCCAAAAAAAATCTCGGGCTGCGCCCGGTTTACTTTACAACGGACGTGGTTCGCCAGTTTGAGCGTTGATTTACTTTACCAGGCGGCCTGCTTGAGACCAAATTTTTGCCGCTGATTTACTTGACGGCGGAGGTAGTTAGTAGGTAGTGACCGGGGGCCTGGTCGCGCAGTATGTTTAAATTAATTCGGGGTGATGCGTACCTTGGCGACGTAAACACATGACGGTGCTTGTGCCTTGGGACAGTTTTCTTTTACAAAAAGCTACGCAGGACGCCCGCTCGAACGCACGCAGAAGTGCGTCATGGCGTACGGCACTAGTGCGAGCTGTAGACAGTAGCGCAGTGTCATTCGGGTGCGTGTTTATCTGGAAAGCTAATCTCCCAAGCTGCTCTGGTCCATGTCTCGCTGCGCTGCTTGGCGCTGGAGAGAAAAGGCTTGAGACCAATCGTGCAGACGATCAACAGATTGCTAACTGACTAGACACTGTGTCATTGGCTGAATCCTTCATTTAGCGCGCGTATAGCTGGACTCAGTGCGGTGGTAGGCTGGAACGATTGTGCAGAGCAACAAGCCAGGAAGGGAAGATGGCATCATCGAGGTTGAGAAGAAGGGGGTTTGATGTTGGCCTTGTTTGGTCGCTGCCGCTACCCCCGGCAGGTGGCTTTGATGTGGCTGGCACAAGGCTGGCAACTTTTCTCTCTGCAGTCATGTTCTTATTTTCTTGAAGGATCTTCAAACTATCCTCCGCCCTCGCTCTTGTAATACCGATGCCACAAGCATCCAAGTCTTGAAGTGTGCGTTGCTGTAACAAATGAATCGGCGACGATAAGCTCATCAGTATCGCAAGGCGAATACCAGCACCCGATTCGAGGACGCATGTCAATTCTTTGGGAGCAATCGGCGCTATACTAGTTGGATCCTCAGCCAGACTTGGGCATCGCGGCTCCCGCGTATCTTGCCTGGCATTCGATGTGTCTCTTGCCACTCGTATGTACCTCCCACAGCCTGGCTTGCGTCGTTCAGGCTTTCTCTGTTCCGAGTTACATTCCTGCGAGAGAGCTGCGGGTAAGGTTCCGGTACACTGTCGTGAAGTTTTTGGGAATCTGACTGTCCAGTTACGTTCGCGCTCCCGCCAGATCTGCGGTCTACGGTCGAAGCCTTCCAAACCGTATGCCGCAGAATTGAGCTATGCGGAGCGCAGACGCGGAGGCCTCTTTTGTCCATCGGAGCTTCTCATCGTCTTGAGCTTTATCGATCATGGCTCGAAAGGTCTCACCCAATGGGGCCATTACTTCCCTTCATTGAATTTGCACCCAACCAAATCTACTTAGACGCAAGGGCATGTCCAAGGAATTAGCAAAACTGTTTCACCTCGCCAATGTTGCTGCGAATCCACCGTAATTTTGCACGCCAATCCGTGACGGGAAGGCAGATCCAACTCGGGGCTCCAGCCTGGTCATTGTTGACTGGCAGCGCCAGTACGCGGCGGCTCTTCTCATGGCCGAGCTTTGAATCGCTCATGTGCTCGCCGGACATGCATGCATATGACGCGCACCTCTGGTGGAATACGATCTGCCGCGCCGCAACTTAAAGCCTTGGGGCGATACTGCTGCTCAATGCCGCGCCACAACTTGGAGGAAGGCTCCCACGACGGATGTTGGTTCATTATGCCTGAAGGCTAACACCACTAAGTATGAAGCCACTCGAGCTTCATCGCAGGCCGTGGGTTGGTGATCCTCATGTTCAATGTCTTCGATTTGCAGCACTGCTGGAGCACACTCCACGGCCTGATCTCGGTTTTTGGTGTGGGGGCGTGTTGCATGCTAGCGATGGGTCCGAAGCGACGGTGGTCCGGCGCGTCTTGTCGCTTCCCCGGCTGGAATTATTCTCGCATCGTGAATCGGAACTAACCTGTGAATATGCAATCACCGCGTGCGTCATTGTAGCCTATCTAACATCTTCGCAAGGTTGGAGCTGTGTATATTCTTGCTTTGATTTTCATTCGACCGCTAGGTTGAATTAGCGATAAGTAGCAGGGGTTTCCGTACTCCTCGAGGATACGGGAGCATTGAGCGACAACTAGTGATTTTTGATTGAGAAGGCGCCCGAGATATCAAGTGCGAGAAACACTTAGCCCAGTCATGGCCGCGACGATGGACGCGGACTCGTCGCCCACGTCCGACAGGATACGATCGAGGGCAGTAGTATCCGCGAGGTCATCAATGTCCCGCTCAAAAGACGTAACCCCGCCCCTCCCGGTGATGATTTCAACGATCTTGGCCCAGACACCGTGCTCCGTGTCGCCCAGATCGTCGTGCTCTGCGAGTTTCAGAGTCACCAAGTTCGGGACTTTGGTTTCTAGCGCGTCGAGCAGCTTCGTCCCGAACGAGTCTGCGAAGCCTGCGTTTTCGAGTAAGAGAGAAGTGAGCATCGTATTTTGACCCTTGGAGAGGGCGTCGATGATCTGGCTGGTACCAGATGCCTCGACACAGCAGTCCGACATGCTGAGGTACTCGAGGTCTGGCCATAACGGGAGCGCCTCCGCAAACGCACTCGCAGCATCGACGTCGGTATCGAGACGTGTAGAGTTGAGGCTCTCCTCCCTAGTCAGATTATCCGAGATATCGAGGTACCGCAGCGACCGACAGTTCTTCAACGCACGGGCGATGTCGCTGAGACCTTTCTCTCTGATTGCGCTCTGATGAATATCGACGGCGACGAGATTTGTGTTAGCTGCGAACATCTCGGCCCAGGCGGAGGCGGCGGTCTCGAGGCGACTTCGGCCGCAAACAATAACACGAAGATTCGGAGGTCGATTGTGCATGGCTTGGATCAGAGCGGCTAAATGAAGCGCCTTCGCAGCAATCGTGCCAGCAACAGGTCCGAATCCGACGTTGTTCAGCTTGAGGATGCGGAGTGAATGATTTTCGAGAAGAAGAGGGACAATCGATTCGATTGCGATAGGGCCGATTGCGTTGTCGCTGAGATCCAGCTCGACGAGACTCGACTTGTGCATGAGACCCTTGCAGATCGCCGCAAGCGCTGCTGGGATCTGGTCCTCATTTCGCTGAGAAAACATGTCGGACACGTTGGCTGTCTGAGAACAAATTAATGACTTTTTGGCCTTGAGATCGGCGCGCCGACGCACCTCAAGTCGTACGGCCAAATGCAGTAGTTCCCCCAAGGCCACTCCAGCCCCAGCTCCGATAGAATTTCCGTTGACTGAGAAGCTTGTCACTGTCTTGAAATCGACGGCTTGTATGGCGGCGTGGATATCCTCAGAGGAACCGAGAATCAGTCTGCGGTTACTGAGACTAAATGCGGACATGGGGTAATTCTGTGTAATCGCAGGCAAGAAGTGAGAGTTCGGGTCAGAAGTCGTTTTTGCGCGCGCCCACCTGGCCACGCAGTGACAAACAACGCGCCTGAGGATCACGTTTCACTCACGTGCATCATTCCCTCTTGACTCGCACCTTCATGGCTGGCATCGGTCGCTCTGCAAAATCTGGCAAGCAGTGGACCCAAAATGAAACCGACGCCTACAGTCTCCATTGTGTGTATCAGGATGCCACTACTTTCTTTGGAACGGCGGAACTCCCGGCCCCTACGGCTAATCCTGAGATTCTCACTTCTCAAGACGCCGATGCCGCCGTTTCCGACGCCGCCTGGGATCTGCTCAGTCTCGTAGACCTTTGTAACGCGCAGCAATCGAGTGTTATCGATTTTGCCCTGGCTTTGCTGCACGCGCTGGAATACGTGCATCGGCCGTGTATAACCCGCACTCGCCTTGACCTTCGCTTGCTTGTTTGTGGCGAGTACAAGGTCGCCAGATCGGATGTCTGTATATTCGACAGAATTACGGACATCATTGTCCTCCTCGTCCAGGACAAGTGTATTGGCGGTCCAATTTGCGCCTACCCGCGACTAGTTGCGGCAGCAATCGCGACGTATCAAGCATATCAAACGAGCAGAGTTACTTTGGGGCTTTTTAGGCTGCCAGGCATGTTGAGAGCCCATTTTTTTTGACATAGTATTGTTCACTGAGCGTGCCGTCAGGTCGTCCCGGGTGTACTACTGGATGGGACGAGTCAGACGTTTTACAAGATCCCCGTCACCGAAGAATTGGTGCGATGTGTGGAACACGGAGAATATCCCAATGGCCCGACAATAGTGGCCGTACATATCCCGGATCTCCCGAGACCGCATCGACGACGGGTCGAAGGCATGAAGCCATTGGATAATAGGAGAATCATACTGGAATGCTCCGAGGCGTTCAAAACTTTATTCTATGAAATTAGCGGACGTTCAGTTAATATACAGATGTCTGAGGCTCGTTCCCTTTGCGTTCCCTTTCACATCCCCAGCAGAACACCATTCTTCTCTACTTTACAAACTCAATTACTGGCCCGAGCTCCCCCACGTTTCCTCTTACATCCAGGTAACCTTGGTGCGACTTCAGTGCCCATCCGTTTCCAGCAATCACATCGGCCGCATACTCTGCGGGATCTGCTGGGGAGCCATCAGATTTGAACGGCGTGTAGTTCGAAAGCTTCTTGTCTTTCAAACCCCCTGCGAGATCTCCCCAGTAGGAGTAACGTCCCACCACCCCTAGCAAGCTTTTCTCCATCCAGACTCTGTATTTCATGCCCGGCTTCAGGTCCTCGTGTTTGACTTCATCTGACTCCGAAAGTATATCTTCCAGCGGGAGTGGGAGCTCCACACGGGTTGCGCCGGACGCCGGTACCGTGATGAACTTCATCGATTTGAACTCGGGGTCACGAAGTAGGTCTTTGTTTGTGAGGTCGTGCCGCCTGGGATTTACTGATACCGTGGTGTTTATGAGGCACGGTGGTCCTTCTGTGAGGCAAAATAGGCGAAGCCCGCCCAGGCAATATAGCATGTCGCCGTCTAGCGTGGACCATCTGGTGCTTATTGTAAGCGCGGAGGTCGGGTTTGGTGAGTGGAATAATTCCACATCAAACAGAAGGCGGAAGAAGGGGTCCGGATTCGAGAGAGACACAGTGGGTGAAGAAGTCGTGAGGGTGACCATCAAACTGATATTCTGGGGATAGGCAATCTCATCGTCCTCGACGGTATCTTCCAGGGCAACGAGCTCGCCGTCGAGAGGTTTGACCTGCACATCTTCCCCGGCCCTGCCAAGTCCAGATCTTGCGGATATCATTCGAGCACAAGAGCACGTTTTACTAACACTCACCGTGACCTTCCGCACAGAAGATATTGGATTCTCGAAAGCATGAGATCTAGAGCTCGGAAACTTTGACTGTTCTGTCGGTATGATACAGAGCTGGGGTGTGGGTGCGTATTTGGCGTTGCTTCGCCGTTCGGAAGAGTTCCGACGGGTGTAGCTACTAGCAAGTGACGAAGCGGCCAAGATCACTAAATCCCCGCCGAGTCCGGTGCGGGTCGCCGGACAACATTCCGTGGTTTTGTGCCAACGACAAAAGTAGTCCGCGGACGTTGCACTGTAGTATTTCGACCGTTTGTTCAGTGACGCGTGACAGAGGGTCATGAAATGAATGAATTTGGCCCCAGTGACGGTGACGGCCAGGTTTTCAGGCCCGAAGCGGCCTAAAAACATCAAAAAATTCGGTGAGGATGCGAGAAGTTGGTCTGCATCTGCAAAACCGACCTGGCTATACAGAGCTACAGAGAGCACAGTAGAGCGGTAGACACAGAGACATGTCCCCTAAATATAGAGGGCGGGCCTGATATATAGAGCCGTATAGAGCCCCGTTAGAGCCTCAGAGCCTTAGAGCGGTAGAGCGGTAGAGCCACAGAGAGCTGTATAGAGCCACGCCGTAACGGCATCATGATGACGGTTGCGCTTGATCATGAGCGGCTCGTCGGCTCCCAATCATAATTGTTTTGTTCCCATGCATTGGGAAAAAAAAAGGCACGAAAATGGGGGAAACCAGATATATTCAAGCTGAGAACAGAGACTATGTAAACTAGGTAGGGATGCACTGGCCAAAAAGAAAAGACGAGTTGGAGCGGCAAGTCGTTGCCGCCGGCAATTTCACCTTGATGATCATCAGATGAAAGACGAATTCGCTTGACGGCAATGATAGTGGAGGCCAGGTGCTTGAGTCGACTTGCAGTTGACACAGCTTGAAGCTTGAAGGCTTGAGTGAATCGAGACAAGCAAGGAGTTTGAAGTTTTTTAACTGTTCAAGTCGGAGCTCCGGGAGGTAAAGTTTTGATTGTCCCTCCGTCTTGCAATTTGTGCCGATTGGAGAAAGCCTCCAAAGCGGAAGGAAGAGGCAGTAGTCGATTTGGTACACCGGTAGATTGGGAAGTGGGGAAGGATGAGGGGAGGGAAGAAGGGAGAAACCGTGAGCACGACACACAGCCGTGCTTTATATACGTCTCGGGGGGCTCAGATCAGTTTCGGATGGCCAGGGGCTTGATGCATGGACATTATAGATGGCGGGATTGCAGGTAGAGCCCAGGGATGCACAGAGAGTCTGAGAGAAGAGGTGGCAGCAAGTAGATGATGCGTCTCTAAGAGGCTCTATACAGAGACGTCGGCTCTATCGGGCTCTAACCAGACACTGCCACCTCTACCACGGGTCAGCCTCTAACCACCCAAAACCGATTTGCAGATGTGAGGTCGAGAGTCGATTTGCCGTCGATCCGGACTCTCCTTCCAAGTTCCTCGACTGGAAAGCTTTAGACACGCGAGTGAGCCCACTGATGGAGAGAGCCTACGGCCTCTCAGGGGGGATGAACCAGCGGGGCTCGCAGCGGGAGGGTGGAAGCAGGAAGGAAAACCCAATGTGATTGCCGACTACAAGCTTCGGAACCTAACAACTACAAACTGGCTCTCACATCCCATGAGAGCCGCCAGGCACACCACAGTCACCCCCCTCCAAAAAACGTCCAAGCACAGCGAGGGACGGGCGCGACCCCGCGCCATCCAACTAACCAAATGCTTCTCGCTGACAGTGGATCACCCACTTCCACGCGAAATCCCGTTGATAAGCCGGGTTTCGGGTTATACCCTGTTTCCCTGGTTTTTCGCGTTTTATCAATATGTGAACGCGCATCTAAAGCACACACATGAGCTTTGAGTCAGACTACAAGGGAGCCTTAATACGCTCACCCGCAGTCACTCAGCCAGAACGGATCATACTGGTTCAGGGCTGTTGTACGGGTTGCAATTCAAACTGGGTCCTATTTTCAAGATTCAGGTTGCACTTAGTTGACTCCTCCAAAGTTGAAAATAACCAAAGTGTTGGCTCAGGGGCTTTCATTGGACATCGAGGCAGTGTACTACAGAATCAGGCAACTCTGTTGACTGTTCTTTGTACCTAAATCAAAGACGCGTTTAATCACGTGATGGCTCGGCATCCACGGTTCGGATAAGACCGACTCGGGATTATTCGGAACAATGGTTCAAATCAAATCGCGATCGAACCAAAAAGGGAACGATCATGATCCTTTCAGGAACATGATCTCTCAAGCTCTTCTGCATGGAGTATGGAGTACCAGGAGGAAGCTACAGACTAGTAGAATCCAACTGTGACTACCTAGGAGGCGGGCAGCGGCCTATTCTCAACATAGAGAGCTTATTCTCAACTTCGGCATAACCTGAAGTCCGAGATAAGTACCAAGGCGACGGATGGACACAGAGGGGGTCCTATTCCAAATACCCATTTCAACTGTGACCACTTAATCATTCTATTTCTGTTTCTTTCTATTCATTTTAAACACATGTATGTCTTGGCTCGTCACAGATCATTTCCCGTTTATCCGTTATCATTCCCGTTTATCCGTCTGGCGTGTAATATTATCGTAGTAAGCACATATTGTACAGTATAAGTAGAGCGTAGAACTGGCATGAACGGTACAGAAGCTTCCCCCGAGTTATTGAGCTACCTCCAGCTATACTGGTGGCTCCTTGACGAAAGGGCTGAATCTGGATTTGACACCCAGGGCTATTCTATTTTCAAGATAGCTCCGTTTCAAGTTAATACAAATTGCACACCCCCTGTGGTGATACCCTGCTCCTGACTGTGAATTGAACTCAAGGCGTGTATAAGGCGTGTATAAGGCGTGGCATCAGGCGTGTATAAGGCGTGGCATCAGGCGTGGCATATCTGGCGTGTATATTGGCGTGGCATTTGGGATTTGGCTCTTGGGAATTTGGCTATAGCTTGGACGCTTTAAAATCCAATCTTGAGAATAAGCGCTATAACTTCGGTTAGAGTCCTCGTTCGCTAGAAAGACACAATCGCATCGAAACAATTACATCTATCTGCTTTCTCAGAAAACATACATTCTTGAGGACGAACCTGGGTGTTTTGTGACTTCAAAACAAGGGCTTTTATATTGAGATTAGGTTGTTTGTTGTGGTTGTTGTGAAAGATCCAACTTTGTTGTATCTTTTGTGATTCCTGCATTCAAGCCGTCGAGTTTTGGTATCTTAGAAGTTCAAGTCGCAATCCCTGAGCAACCCGTTCAGCGGTGCGACTCAATCTGGAAGACTTACCGCCCACGGCTGGCCCCTCCTGCGACGTCGCCTGCTGCGGCTTTGTCCACCTTCTCCCTGGAGAATGTGAGCATTATTTCCCTGGCAAAGGACTGGGAAGCGACTAACTTGATCGACCTTGCCACCAGCTTGTTCGCGCTGGGGTCTCTCTGCGCCGCCTGCTGCTGCGCTCGGGGAGCAGGTCGGCACCACCCGCAGGGTTGTGAAGCCGCGCTCTCTCCTTCTTTTTCGCCTTCTCCCGTTCGGCCTTCTCCTTGTCGACTCGTTTGTTGAAGTCGCGTGTCTCGTTGCCCATGCTCATGACGAGCACGGGAGCGGCGGGACAGGCTGGGGCGGCGGGAGGAGCTGGAGGAGCGGTAGGTGTTTCGAAGGGCGCGTTAGGGAGCGCGTTAGGTGCGGCGGCGGCGGGAGCCTCGAAGGCGTTGGTGATGTCAGTCAGAGGTGCGACCTTCTTCTTCCCTTTCCCCTTGCCCAAACCCTTCTTCACCGCCTTTTTTAATGCCAGCTCCACCGTCTTCTTTGGCGACCTCGGTAGATTTGCCATCGGGCGCGATCCCGGGAAACGCCTGCGAGGGGGTGGAGGCCCCGACGGGCCGGCACTGCCCCCGCCTGTGAGGGCGTTGGCTGCGGCAGCGCGTGCGGCGGCTCCGGTCGCACCTGTGCGAACGGGACTTGTGCCAGTATCTGCGACAGCGTCGGCTGCGGCGTTGCCTGCGCGAACGGGGCTGGACGCAAAGTGCGCATTGAGTGTGTCGAAGAGAGGGTTTACCCGAGCACGCTCCGCGGCGCCCTGGCTGAAGAACACGGGGGCCGTGACATCGGAGAAATTGAATCCCCCCGCCCCTCCAAGATCGCCCGCCGACACCCCAAGATTGCCCGGCGCGCCTTTGAAGGTAGGGCGAGGCTTGGGCCGTTGAGGGGTGGATAGGAGGCTTGGATCGATTGGGGGATGGGCAGGAGAGCCGTAGCGGGGAGCGGCGTACGTGGGACCGGTGTACGTAGGGCTGGCGGTGGTCGGTGCGTTACGGACACCGCCTCTCTCAAACGCTGCCAAGCGCTCCGCACTCGCTGGGCTCGTCGGCGGCGGCATACCTGCCGGCCATGAAGGCAGCGAGTCGGACGACAGCCAGAGTGGGGGCGGCGGGGTTCGAAGTTGTGCACCAAAAAGTCTGCCTAACCCGTTAGGTTGCGAGGGGGAATCACCGTCCAGCTGGAAGGAGGAGGAGTCCATGAAAAAATTGTTGTCCTGTTCTTCGCTGAAGCGCAGCATCGTCTCGTCGTTCGTTGGCGTCGTCGGCTCGCCAAGTACAGCAGGAGCAGGGGCAGGGGGAGGAGGCACGACGGCGGCTTTCGGTTTGCGCATTCTCTTGGGTTTTTTGGTCTTTGTCGTTTTTGCGACGGAGGGCTCGGGAGCTGGCGGTGTAGACACTTGCTCTTGCATGGCGCTCACGCCTCCCTGCGTCCCAGAGGCATCCTCGGTGGGCAGAGGTTCACGAAGCACTCCGCCGTCTACAACGCGAAGCCGAGGTGAGCCACCAGAACATCAATTCATCACGAATCAGACTTACCGAAGCACCGTCGTAGGAAATGCTGGAACGGGTTGCTGATTCCGTCGTCGAACTTGGCGTGCTGACCGATGAAGTCGTTGCCCGCAGGTGTCTCGCCGTAAGTCGCGCTAAGAACAAATTGAGTACACAGCCTTCCAATTCCTAATTTGGACTCACCATTTCAGACTCAGGTCGCCACCAAGTCTCGGGTTGGGACCGCCCCATATAATGAAGCTCAACCACCCTGTCTTATCCCACAAGCCCTTCAGCACTTTCTCGATCACATCGTTTGACTCGTCGATGCAACTGCACAAATATATTCAGCAACCTCGACCTCGTCAAACGCTGAGGTACTCGAACAGTACATACATCTGCTTCTCTTCAGCGGACAACTCGCCAATCGACTCTGAGCCTCCCGCCGCAGTCTTTGCCATCGACTCCTTCTCCTCCTGGATCGTCTCCGCAATTGCATGGCGCTCCGAATCCGGCGCCAAACCAATGAGCTCGTTCACCACCTCGTTGCGCAGGAGCATGCGTCTCTTCTTCGCCTCCCTGATGCGTGCGACCTGAGCATCCCGGCTCTCGTTGAGCCAGTCCTCGACGTCCATTGCCATGAACTCCTCGTTGAGGGTATTGAAGCCGCGCTTGTCGAGCTCTTCTCTGACCTGCTCGGCATTGCGTTGCTGGAAGACCTGTAAACTCCTTTAAACATTTATCTGACTGCAGCATGACTGTGTCTTACCTCAGCCACATGGTGGACACGACGGCGCGTGGGCTTCGCGCTGAAGAGAGCTGCGGCAAGGGAGCTGGCCGACTTGCGACGCGCTGGAGCCTTTCCGACCTTGGTCTTCTGGTGGCGGAACCAGTTGCGGATTCGCTGCGACGTTGGTGAGATATGCGCCGCGATGTAAACAACAAAAAATGTGACTTACGCGTTTTCTAGCCTCGATCGCGTCCTTCAGCGCGGCCCACTGCTCGGGGGTGGCAGTGGTTTTGTCGAAGTTGGTACGCGTGGCCTCAGAAAATTGCTGGAACCACGCCTCTTCCACCACCGGCCAGAACTTAGCAAGCTTCTTCTGGGCCTGGTGCTTGATGAAGTCGGCGAAGTGGGACGTGAGGAGGTCGGCTTCGGCGGGCGTAGCCCATCCAGGAGGCGCCATGGCTTTGAGGCTGAGTGGATGTGGAGTACTTGGGGTGGGAAGAGTAAGGTGAGATTCGCTTTCGTTGCTTATGAGGAGCTGATGTATTAAATGGCACTTTTTTACTCGCAGATTTTGCTCACAATCATAGACCAACTGGCCCGGACAACCCGCCGTTCCTCCAACCAGTGCACGATCGGTGCGTTTTCCCCTGTAACTCTTCCTGATCAGGACAGCCAGATCCTCGATTTGGATATCCAAAACCCGCTGGCTTCGATCACGATGTCCACAGCACGCGGACCCGGTTTCCGTCAGAAGCCGTCCACTCATCAGGTGGTTGCTGCCCAGGTACTTATCTTGCTCAGAATCAGTTACCATGATGTCCACTCACTCGTGCCTTCAGTCCCCCACCATGACCGACAACTCGAACACCGCCGCCGCCTTGACCAGCGCGCCCAGTCCTCAGGAAGAGCTGGACGCGCTCGTCGCCCGGGTGGCGGCGCTATCGCAGATGGCGCTCGCTATGGCCAAGCACTGTGTCGATGTCCAAAGTGAGTCTTCCTCATCTCCCTTCTCATGCACATCGCTGAGGCCAGTTGTTCAGCTAAATTGCCCCTCGTTGTGAACGCTGCTGTTGCTGCCGGCGTTCGCGACCTTGTTCGTGAGTATCTTTGCCCCTGTCAACCCCACCCCGCTCACCCGTGTCCAGCTTCCCCCGCGGAGTGGGTCCTCGACGTCGCCCGCACACCGGACCAACTGGAAGCCGCCCACCCCGCGGGCCCTTTTGACAACATCGCGTACCATGTTGTCACCTCGGGGCGGGAGCCCGGCCTGTGCGCAAGCGTGTGAGCGTGATTATATATTCTACTTGTTTATGACTTCTCACTCCGGCTTGACTGTGAAGCGACGAGTCCGACGTCCAGGTCCTCGGAGTGCCCGGCTGCGCGCGTCGCCGCGTTGTGGGCCGTCTTGCAGCGCTGGCGTACTATCGTGCCGAATTCGACAGTCAGCGGGTTTCGAAATGGCGCCTCGCCAGCGCTGCTCCCGCGGCCACCGCCTCTTCTTCTGCTGCGGCAACTGTACCTGCCCAAAGCCAGTAGTGGGTAAGCCAATGTCTTCTCCTCATCGCCTAGGCTGATTTTTTGTAGGCGCGCGCTGCATAGATACCTTCTAGTAGTAGTGTTACTCATGCAATATATTGACCTTCCCTGCTGCATTCCCTCTTTCCTAAGATATCACGAAAGCGAAGTGAAAAAGCAACATTTAATTCAAAGTAACGGCCAAAGTACTTGCTACAGAAGATGAGAGGATGTGAAGATCGACGTATGAGGTTTGATTGATCAAATCCTCCACTCAGATGCGCCCGATGCCTCCCGGTCAATCCTTTCTGCCCGGATCGCCTTGCACACCGTTGTACGCCACACCGTAACGGCATGCCCTTGGCCATATGTCAGGCATCCCCAGGTTGCGGTATCCGGTCGAAGTCCCCACTGTGCGGCCTCAGCATCGGTCGGCGGTGTCAATGCACCCGTGTTGAGCTCGGCAACATAGATCTGCGCTGATTGAACAGGGCTCAGCTCGACCATATGGCCGTAGTGAAGTTTGAGCCCCTGCAATCGGGACAGCGGTGTTACTCCCGCCGGCAGTTCTCCAGCTCGGGCCGCCACAGCCATAGGTGTTTCACCCAAGGCGTAATTCGGCGGGAAATAAGGCGCCATCAACGAGGACCTTCCCAGTTGTGAGCCAGCACAAAGCAGACCAAAATAAATCATACTCGACAGAGGAGAGCTGCATTGCTCGCTCCAGCACGGAATCTCTTGAACCCGCTTGATTTTCAGGCCTGGAGATCCTCATGTGTTAATTAATGTTCGCGGCCAATGAAATAATAACACACCCGTGTATGACCCCCTCGCCCTCGCCCTCAGCAAGCTCGGCCAAGGCAGTGGCTGCAAGGCATTCATCGGGCGTCGGTGAGCCTGTTGTCCCCATGACCGGCATCTCGGAAATGTCTCGCTCTTGGTCCGCACCACCTTGCAGATCACTCCGCGCCCGAGGATCCTGAAACGAGTACCCGTCCGGTACCGAATCGTCCTCCACCTGTGGTTCAGGTTCTGCTGAACGCGTCCGTGTGTGCTTCGGCCCGTCCCATCGGCGTCTTTTAGCTTTTACACTCGCACTGTGATTTGCCTCCGTAAGTATTTTGTAAAACTGCATTCACAGAGACGCACCGCCGTTGCGCAGCATATATCCGCTGCTTCTCTCGAATCTCCGGGTTTTTGGCGCGATACTTGGCTTGTGCCTTGCGATGGCGGCGCGCCTTCTCGTCCTCGGGAATGCTAAGCATGAGTGGTTGTCAGTATAGGTTGAGCAGAGGTTTGAGCAGTGCTAGATCAATACTTACCTGGGGGAAAATTCCTCGGCGTCCTTGGTGGCTTTGTTTGCAGGTGGTTTTGGTTTGGCGCGTCGAGACTTGGGGGGCATGAAGAAAGGGAGATCAGGATCACGATTTGATGTTATATCGTGATCCCCTAATTGACCGCTTCTCCGTTCGGGCCACCGACTGCACGATCTATAGGGACGAAAAACCACAGCTTAATACACGGTTGTGGAACGCATAACTACTAGAGCTTACCCGAGCGCGGGGATTCGTATCCTGCTCCTATAATCGTTGATTTCACGAATCACTGATTTTGAACCAATTGAGCTTCTGTTCTGACTTTTAATCGCTGTCAATACAGTTCAAGCGTCCAAAAAGGTCACTTACAATGAGTACAATGTATTCAACTTGTATGCAAAACTTCTGGCCCGTGCTTGAATTTGGAGGCCAGAATGTAATGTAGTCGCAACATGTAACACCTGTTTGACCGATGTGGGCTGATGGATTCTGAACGTTTTTGTCAAGACTCTTGTTCCACAGCTAGTCTCTGCTTCCAATGCTATATTATGATGTTCAGTGACGCTTGGTGTTCTTGTTCCATGAGTTTAAGGCCCGTTAGCAATTATGCGACGTACCGCAAGGTATAATTGGGCAAATCGCTGATTTTCAGACCCGCCTGGTTTACACATTTTTTGATTCTAACCATCACTTAAGACGAGTTTGAGACCTTCTACGGTAAAAAGAACATACCGTAGCGCATTCGGGCTTCGAAAATTCAAGGAACTCATGATGAACTCGTAATTGCGTGTGGTTCGGCGAGCGGTGTCCCAAACTCCAAAATCCGTGTCCAGTGGCATTTGAAATAGGACTGGGTATGTTTCTTGCCCTTCGTGTTCTTGCAGTACGCCAACATGTCGTCCTCCCGCTCACCCAACTTCAAGTCGCTGATTTCACACCTTCACCGAAACAAGTTTTTTGGATGTCGGGTTGGAGCTGAGATCTTCTAGAATCGTTTCCCGGTGGCACGCTTCAAGATGGGATCCAGCAGCGGTGTACTGGGCGACATTGAGGAAGGCAAGAAGTCACGGTGTCACTTTGTCACAGGGCAATGACGGGACGCCCACCTTCCTTTTACAGCACCTCCTCCAACTCCCTTTGCGCGCGACACCACTAAACCGATTTAGTTGGCCGCCAATGCCGCACCCCACTGAGCCGTGAAGGCTCCCTCCTTCACACCGTCTCCCGAGAATACCTTGAAGCCTTGAGGTAAGCATTCATTTACTATGTCGAAGGCAGGCCAGTCTTTGCGAAAACGGCGTGCAGAACCATGCGCTGGATCTTACCATAGGTCCTATGGTGGAGTTGCACGCCGTTTTCGCGTTGCTTGGCGTGTTTTTTTCCCCTCTCTGCGCGTTTAAGCCTGGTCTGACATACCTTCTACAGACATGGCGCGTACAACACGTAGAGGCGCGCAATTCTCCCCCTACGAGGTCGACCTTGAACGCCTCAAGCTCTGGGGACGCGAGTTCGAGATCATCCGCACTGGAATATCTATGGATGCCATCCTCCAAGCGTCCGTCTCGGCAGCGGACAAACACGAGGCGGATCTCGACATGCAAGCGGCCAAGGAGGACGAGTGGGAGGACATTGTTGAGCTGGACCAGCTTGTCGATGTCTTGCCATTGCATTCACGGACCCCATCCCCTGTTTCGCCCTTGACAACGCCACCTGCTTCGCCCCCTCCCTCGCACCCACCCACACCAATACCAACGCCTCCGCTACCTGCTTCCTCTGCCTCACCCCCCGCCTCTACCTCGTCCGGCCCCTCCGCCACCCCCGTCGGTATCGACCAGCAACGCCGCAAAGAGGCCACTGCCAGGCGTCGCAGCGCACGCCGCCAACATGCTGCCAGCGCCGGTCCATACGGACGGAATCCTAGGGCTCGTCATTCCCAAGCCTACCGGGAGTTGTCACCGCATACCGTCGACTTCGACGCTCAAAATCTGCCGAAGACAAACGGGGGTGCCTGGATTGGAAAGCGTACGACGGATGAGCGGCGGTACTACACACTAGATGAGCTGCACGAACTGGCGGTCGAGTATATAGAATGGAACGGCAGGTATGTCTTCCTGCGCGCTGTTCTGTCCTGCATCTGACATCCTTTCAGGGATCCGAAACTCATACTTGACTGTGAGGGGCGGATTATCGCCATACTCCTAGGCAAGCCTGACGATCCGGAATGGGACGACGTCGTCAAGGGCGCCGCGGAAGCTTTGCGCGAAGCTCGCCGCGCAGCCCGCCGTCACAAGGCGTGGTTTCGCAAGGCTCACCGCCGTGGCTGGTACTTGGCCATTACGGCCGGCGTTTCCTTCGGCGGAGGCCAGCGGGTTAGTCTTTGTGTCCTGCGTCGCGTCACCTGCTAATTACCTGCTTCAGAAACCAGGCAATCTCAAGAACACTCGTATCGTGCGCCGCATCCTGCTCAAGCTTCTGCGCAACCCGTATATTCGCCGGATCGCCGGTTTCCAGTCGTGTTAGTCCCAGAGTGTACCCTCAATGTCTGACTCTGATAATTTTGATTTAGCCGGGCTGGCGATGTACGCTCCCAAACTTTATAGGTACTATCGCGAAGTTTTACGAGGGCTGTTCGAACACCACCCAGAATTAATTCATCTATTCATGAACTCCATCTTCCCCTCAGCCACATTCAATTGTGGCCCTGACGCCTTCACTTTTGACCATGTCGACTTTTTGAACGTGGTACACGGCCTCTGCGGTGTGACTTCAGCCGGCGACTTTAACCACAAGCGCGGCGGCCACATGTACCTCAGACAGCTGAGGATCGTCTTCGAGTTCCCGAGTGGTGCCACCGCGCTGGTCCCTTCCGGATGCGTGAATCATGGCAACACCCCAATCTCCGAAGGTGAAACCCGGCATTCCATCACGCAATATGCCGCCGGTGGCCTCTTCCGCTGGGCTGCCTATGGGTACAAGTCGGCGAAGGATCTCTGCAACACCGAGGGGAAGGAGGCGAGGATGCGCTTCGACGGGGTCCCGGGTGCGCGATGGGCTTGGGCGCTGGACCTGTTTTCGAAGTACGATGAGCTTGTCGATGACCGCGCTGCATCATTTGGCTCTGCACCCGCGTAAATTACTTACCATGTGCTATCTAGTAACGATATTTGGAAATAACATAGTTTGTTCTTGACCAGTGTACATCGAGGCCCAGCCGTATCAGACGCAGCCGTACCCAAGTTTGGTTCTGGGAAGAGAGTTCAACGGCCATGTCGCCGCGTTGGGAAAAACGCCGGATGGAGTTGAAACATGGAGATAGCTCATTTAGGATAGGCAGGTGGGCGACTTCTGCAGATCCTGATCTTGTCCTGATCCAGCGAATTGTATTCGTGAGGCTCAGACCCAGCTCAACATCCTCCATGCCGGACGCCAGCACCCAAACCGACTCAGCGTGGCTTGACGAAATAGAGCTTGTATTGAAAAAAGGTTTTCTTCTTTAAGATTTCCGTGGTCGTGACTAACCAGAGCGTCAGAGGCAATCCAGCATGCGGAAGGACGCGCAAACGGGCCCCCCAGCGCTGCAATGATCACCTGGATCACGCCGCATATTCTACCCGTCGCGAAGCAGCAAATTGCCGAAGAGCATGGCCATTGTTGGAGGATGACGGTTAAGATGTGAAGACTCCTGACCCGATTGGACAGACGGAGAGCAGAGGAGGGCTTGGGGGTGAAGTGGGTAGATTGGCTACACCGTGCTAACTTAGTTTACATGGAAGTAACTACTGTCTTTTATACCTTTTCCTATATGACTCATACTCCCTCGTCCATGTGCTACAGTGAGTGTTCCATGTGCTACATCCTGCCTGCCTAAATTCTCCAGACACGGGCAGTGCTCGGCTGAATGCCTCGAGGCATAAAGCGTACTCGGAGATTTTGTCCAAGTACATAATTTCCTTTTTGGGTTTTGGTTGAGTCTTGGCAAACGCATGGTTGCGTTTTCTATTTTGGGTCCAGGAACTTTTCTCCAGGAAGTCTAGTCGGAAATCTTTTCCAACAGCGAGGCTTCGGCCCGCTTGATATTCCAACACTCCCCCTCAAGCGTAGCGAAGCCCGAGCTTCTCAACAAAATATTGGAGCTTGGGTCGCGGCAGCGCCTTGGTGAAAATGTCCGCTGTCATTTCTTCGGTGGGACAATAGGGGACGGATATTTGTTGGCTTTCAATCGTCTCCCGGATGTAGTGGTATCGGAGATCAATGTGTTTGGTGCGCTCGTGGAATTGGTTGTCCTTGGATAGTGCAATTGCCGACTGGTTGTCGCAATTCACGTCGGTCGGGGATTGGATGGGTTTGTATAATTCCCCAATGAGCGCCCGTAGCCAGATGGCTTCCTTTGCGGCATGGGTCATCGCAATGTATTCAGCTTCGGTGCTGGACAGCGCAATTATTTGCTGGCGCTTCGAGCTGGCTGTAATGCAACCTCCGAACATAAAGGCATATCCAGAGATGGAGTGCCGATCCTGTTGAGATGCGTGGTCTGCGTCGGAAAATCCGTGCAGCGTGGCGTCTTTGCCACCTAGGGTGAGCCGTAGGTTTCGTGTACCCTTTAAGTACCGAAATATTCTTTTGACGGCGTCCCAATGCACTCGTCCTGGGTTGTGCATGAATCTGGAGCAAATTGATACTCCATGGGCTATGTCGAACCGTGTGCCTTGGCACACATACATCAGGGACCCAACACCTTCGCGGTATGGTATCTCCTGCATGTCGGCAATTTCTTCCGGAGTGGTTGGACATTGTTCGGGAACGAGGATTGATCCTGGCTCCATGGGGGTAGAGACTGACTTCGCGTCGGTAAGGTTGAATCTGGCGAGAATGGTGTCGATGAATGTGGCCTGGCCGATTGATATCGTGCGAGCTTCCCTGTCGCGTCGTATATCCAACCCGAGCAGCCATGAGACTTCTCCCAAATCCGTCATCTCGAAGTTTGTGTGAAGGTGCTGCTTGATGCGATTGATTTCATCAACCGTGTTGGCGACAATGGTTAAGTCGTCCACTGCAGCAGCTATAATCTGAGTCCTTTCTCCTTCTCCTTTTATGAACACTGCTTGGTCTGAGTTGCAGATCCGAAATCCCATGGACTTCATGACTTCTGCCAACTTCTTGTACCAGCCGCTGATAAGCCGGGTTTCGGGTTATACCCTGTTTCCCTGGTTTTTCGCGTTTTATCAATATGTGAACGCGCATCTAAAGCACACACATGAGCTTTGAGTCAGACTATAAGGGAGCCTTAATACGCTCACCCGCAGTCACTCAGCCAGAACGGATCATACTGGTTCAGGGCTGTTGTACGGGTTGCAATTCAAACTGGGTCCTATTTTCAAGATTCAGGTTGCACTTAGTTGACTCCTCCAAAGTTGAAAATAACCAAAGTGTTGACTCAGGGGCTTTCATTGGACATCGAGGCAGTGTACTACAGAATCAGGCAACTCTGTTGACTGTTCTTTGTACCTAAATCAGAGACGCGTTTAATCACGTGATGGCTCGGCATCCACGGTTCGGATAAGACCGACTCGGGATTATTCGGAACAATGGTTCAAATCAAATCGCGATCGAACCAAAAAGGGAACGATCATGATCCTTTCAGGAACATGATCTCTCAAGCTCTTCTGCATGGAGTATGGGGTACCAGGAGGAAGCTACAGACTAGTAGAATCCAACTGTGACTACCTAGGAGGCGGGCAGCGGCCTATTCTCAACATAGAGAGCTTATTCTCAACTTCGGCATAACCTGAAGTCCGAGATAAGTACCAAGGCGACGGATGGGCACAGAGGGGGTCCTATTCCAAATACCCATTTCAACTGTGACCACTTAATCATTCTATTTCTGTTTCTTTCTATTCATTTTAAACACATGTATGTCTTGGCTCGTCACAGATCATTTCCCGTTTATCCGTTATCATTCCCGTTTATCCGTCTGGCGTGTAATATTATCGTAGTAAGCACATATTGTACAGTATAAGTAGAGCGTAGAACTGGCATGAACGGTACAGAAGCTTCCCCCGAGTTATTGAGCTACCTCCAGCTATACTGGTGGCTCCTTGACGAAAGGGTTGAATCTGGATTTGACACCCAGGGCTATTCTATTTTCAAGATAGCTCCGTTTCAAGTTAATACAATTGCACACCCCTGTGGTGATACCCTGCTCCTGACTGTGAATTGAACTCAAGGCGTGTATAAGGCGTGTATAAGGCGTGGCATCAGGCGTGTATAAGGCGTGGCATCAGGCGTGGCATATCTGGCGTGTATATTGGCGTGGCATTTGGGATTTGGCTCTTGGGAATTTGGCTATAGCTTGGACGCTTTAAAATCCAATCTTGAGAATAAGCGCTATAACTTCGGTTAGAGTCCTCGTTCGCTAGAAAGACACAATCGCATCGAAACAATTACATCTATCTGCTTTCTCAGAAAACATACATTCTTGAGGACGAACCTGGGTGTTTTGTGACTTTAAAACAAGGGCTTTTATATTGAGATTAGGTTGTTTGTTGTGGTTGTTGTGAAAGATCCAACTTTGTTGTATCTTTTGTGATTCCTGCATTCAAGCCGTCGAGTTTTGGTATCTTAAGAGTTCAAGTCGCAATCCCTGAGCAACCCGTTCACCGCGCGCGCCTTGTTTTGTCCCGTATAAAGCTTTCTTCAACAGTAGTGCAAAACTTTTGAGTTCTGCTGGGGAAAGGCCGCGGAAAGTGTCGATGCTCTCCAAATATCCTGGAGGCGGTTGGACATAAACTGTCTCTTTAATTTCCGTGTTCAGGTATGCACTTTTCACATCCATGTGGTGAATTTCGCAGTCGCGGTATGCGCCCAAAGCGAGGATGACCCGTAGTGTCGATAGCTTGACCACTGGTGCGAAGGTTTCGGTATAATCGATACCGTAAACTTGCGTGTTGCCCTTTGCAACGAAACGTGCTCTGTAACGTTCAATTTCCGCGTTGCTGTCGTGCTTCGTCCTGAAGACATATCGCGAGCGTAGTACATTGGCTCCAGCGGGGAATTTAACAATCTCCCAGGCTTTGGCCTTTTCCAGTTGATTTATTTCTTCGTCAATAGCTTCAGCCCATTGTTGGCTTTGCGCGCTATTCAACGCTTCCTTCGCGGTTCTCGGTTCCGCGCCAGGACTTCCATAACTGAGCATTGCGAACTCGATGTTTGGGTGGTGGTGTTCGACTCCAGCTGCGGCGCTGGCATTGCGTCCATGATGCAAGTCGGCGTAATTCGTTTCTTTGTGTTTTCGGAATCCTCGGCCCGTGTTCGGCGCCGATTCAATTAATCCATCGCGGCGTTGCAACGTCCGCGGAAGTTCGTCTGGCTCGTCTTCGGAGTCTGAGTCCGTGTGAGCTGGAGCTGGTGGAGGAATAGGGATGGGGATAGGTGCGATTTCGATTTTTGCAGGTTCAGGGGCAATGTCCGGGACGACAACAATATTCTTCTCCCCCTCGGACTGAACATTGCCGCTGAGTATTTCGTTCGGGTTGAATTTGACGTTCCTTTCAACCGTTACTGACCGCTTCTTCTTCCAATAGATCCTATATCCTTTGCTTTCTTCATCAAAACCGACAAAAGTAGCCTCCACGGCTCTATCATCAAGTTTCTTGGTGTTCTCGAGTCGAACCCAAGCCTTGCATCCAAATTCGTGGATGTCGGAGAAATCGGGCTTCTTGCCCGTGGCCACTTCGTGAGGAGTTTGGTTGACAAGAGCACGAGTTGAAGTGCGATCTTTCAACCAAACGGCGTGGTGAACTGCCTCGCCCCATAAAAACTTTGGGAGTGCCGCCGCAATCAACATTGCGCGCGAATGTTCCAGTATGGTCCTGTTGAGTCGTTCTGCGACTCCTTCTTGTTGAGGCGAATCGTGCACGTTTAAACGTCGCACAGTTCCCTTGGCCTTGAGATGCTGGGTAAAATTTCCAGACAGGTATTCTCCCCCTCGATCTGTATCGAGGGTCCCAATCATTGCTCCTCCTAGGCGTGGGCCTGTTTCAAGGACGCTGATTGTTGCTCCACCGCGGTGCAGATACATCCAGGCTTCGTACTCCTTGTACTTTTCAAAAGCTTCGCTTTTCTTGGCCATGATGTATAGCTTCGTCTCGCGGGAGCTGTCATCTGTAAAGGTAATATAATATTCCTTACCCCCGATTGTTTCGGTCTGTGCCGGCCCCCAAACGTCAGAGAAAACGCGTTCTCCGTATCGTGTGGCCCTAGTCGCACTCTCCGTCGGGAAAGACCTCTTCACGGCCTTCGCTCTTGCACAGGGCTCGCAGAATTCGGCCTTCGAGTGCATGTCCAAGTCTATTCCTTCCACCATCCCCAGCCGAACAATATCCCGAGCGGCAGCCGGCGATATGTGACCCAGGCAACGATGAAGCTTGGTGAGCGTTAATTTGACTTTTGCTGCATTGGCGATCTCCGCCCTAGCATGCCCTCCGGATGTGTTCGCCTCGCAGGCCTTCACTCTTGTTTCACCGGACGCGCGCGCCATGTCTCGCATGACCGCCGCGGAATTTTGCTCTAATGCGTGCATCGTTTCGACCACCGCATGAGCTCCATGTCGTGGGATCTTGTATAGTCCATTCGACATCGGAATCCTCCCTACAATCTCTCTTGTGGGGGATGCTATTGTACACCTTCCATTTCCGATGGTAAGGCTGTACCCAGCGCGGTCGAGACGGCTTGCTGATATGAGGGTGAATGGCATGGTAGGTGCGTAGAGTGTGTCCTTCAATGTCGCTGTGGTTGATCCCCTTCCATTCGGCAGCTCTGTTTCAACATCTCCTCGTCCAGTCGCTTCGAAAGACAGTCCGTCTGCGGCGTGAATGGGAATAGGAGGTATGTCCCTATAATTCTTGAATCTTGATATGTCGGGGCACAAATGCGATGTTGCACCCGAGTCAATTAGTTGATCTCCATAGTCTTCATTCGTTGTCGCTAATGCGCTTGGCGAGGAAGCAACGAAAGCAACGTTCGCTTGTGCTGCGTGGGCACGGTGAGGACGGCGTGGTCCTTTCTGCCTTGGCCCCTGTCCTTCTTTTCCTCCACCTGGCGCCCAACACTCGGATTTTATGTGACCTTCCCGGTCACAATTATAGCATCGCACCACCCTGTCTCCTTCTCCGCGAGATCTGGCTCCCAGACCCCCGGATCTAACCCAGTTCTTCTTCGGCGGCTCTCTGGCTCGATCTCCCGAATAGTAGGCGGAATTTTCTTCCTGCTGGTTGCGATCTTTTTCCTTGTTGAGTCCACGGTGTTCTGCCTCCTCCGAAATGTGGGCGATTAAATCGTTCGGAGTGAGTACGACCTTGGCGATACGCGAAGTCGTGATGATTGAGGAAAGGCAAGAACGATATGATTCGGGCATCGAGCCTTGAATTATGGCGAGGAAATCTTGGTCTTCAACTTTGGCCCCCAATGAGGCCAATTCGTCGCGCTGCATGCGCAGGGAGTCAAGGTGGGCAATAACATCCCCCTTCTCATTGCAGCGCATGTCTTGCAGTCGTCGTCGGCGATCCGTTACGACCAACTGGCTTTTTGTCTCGTACTCGCCGCAAACAAGCTTCCAAACTTGTGCGGCAGTCGGTGATTCCAGGCCTTCAATAAGCAGCAACATTCTGTCGTTGACTGTGCTCACTATCTGCTGAATGACCTGTGCCTCCTTCTGTTCATAAGCGTCTATCAGCTTCTCATTCTCTTCTATCTGCTTCGCCGTGGCTACAGTGGCCCGATCTTCCAGCAGAAGAGGGCTGCCCGGCGTATTGATGTCCTTTGGTAAGAACTCGTACGGCTTCCGCGCCGTACCGAGTAAGTGGCGATGAATTCCTCGTGCCTTGAATGCGTGGACGGAGCGACCTTTATAGGCCAACCAATTTCCACCATCGTCTTTGAGGTTCGCGATCTTGTATAGGTTGTATGCAGAGGTAGACATGAGAGAGTCGGTGTCAGGGACGGGGCCCATAACCTGTTGGAGGATGACGGTTAAGATGTGAAGACTCCTGACCCGATTGGACAGACGGAGAGCAGAGGAGGGCTTGGGGGTGAAGTGGGTAGATTGGCTACACCGTGCTAACTTAGTTTACATGGAAGTAACTACTGTCTTTTATACCTTTTCCTATATGACTCATACTCCCTCGTCCATGTGCTACAGTGAGTGTTCCATGTGCTACATCCTGCCTGCCTAAATTCTCCAGACACGGGCAGTGCTCGGCTGAATGCCTCGAGGCATAAAGCGTACTCGGAGATTTTGTCCAAGTACATAATTTCCTTTTTGGGTTTTGGTTGAGTCTTGGCAAACGCATGGTTGCGTTTTCTATTTTGGGTCCAGGAACTTTTCTCCAGGAAGTCTAGTCGGAAATCTTTTCCAACAGCGAGGCTTCGGCCCGCTTGATATTCCAACAGCCATGGGATGCAACTCACTGCGGAGGAGAAGCAAGATATGCTTGTTGCGAGAAAAAATCGGGTCGCGCAGATGGTGCGGTATCGGCAGGGCTGGGCGATGCGGTACAAGAAAGTCTGGCCCAAGTTTGTGTAGAAATTCGGTGTATGGGCGTCGTTGTAATGGCACACGGAGTTTCGCATTCAGATGAGATGTATTCGATGTGGAACGTGTTCGCAAGCTATACAAATTCAAGATGTAGATATCTGGGTGTACTGGAGATGACAGTGAGTAGCATGGGTAGGTCAGAAAGTCCATTCGTCCGTATTCAGATGGAGCCACAAGATGAGAAGTCTTCGCCGTCCGGTCCGTCGCCTCCCCACTCGCAAGTGTTGGTGCTTCCACAGGCGGAGATGTCGTCGTGCTCGGTGTCGAGGATGTCCTCGGCCTCCGCACGCGAGGCGACGGCGGTGATGTACGTGTGAGGGTCGCGGTGACGCTCCCAGTGTTGCCATGCGCGCTTGCTGGCAGTAAGGTCAGCAAGACTGGAAGGAAAGGCAAAAACCAGTGGTACTCACAGAGATTTGAAGATGATGTTACACCCCCACACCACAAAGTACAGGTCTCCGATCCGCTCGGGGGTGCCATTTGAACGCTTCTTGTAGAGGTGGCGCAGGTGGGAGCACCGGGGTAGGAACGTTTCAATACCACTTGTTTTGTAGGCGGCGACTACGGTGCCCTCGCTGGCGTCTTTCCCGGGGAGAGCACCAATATCGACGGTGTACCTGAGAGAGGATGAGCGCAGGCGGGGGTGAGGAATTTTGTGACGCACAAGCAGGGCGACATCCGGCCCTTACGATTCAAATACCACACTCTGTTCGGCTCTTCGACGGGCGGAGTCCAGCGCGCAACCTCTGCGCCGGGGGTAGGTGAGCGCACGCGGTGTTTTAGAATGACTGCGCGACG